>SMDT01003018.1:0-310904 GCA_005392925.1 Aquilaria sinensis | reverse complement strand
GATCTCAGCAGTTACCTTTGCCTTCATAAGGGTAAAAATTCGTTTATTAGTAAGTCGTTACTTATTGGTATGTAAAAAGGTAATTTTATATAACATGATTATTACCGCCACTTCTTCAGTCCGTCTGTGACGTATTCCCCGCTCTTTTTCTTATGTGTTTGCTGCATGACCTTGAACAAGCCAAGGTCCCTATTCTCCGGATCTTTTTCACTCTACATTGGTTGTTAGTAAGATTAATGTTATTACACCATAAATAAGTTGAATTATGTGTAAAAGAGGTTCATAACTTTTACCATTCGCTCTCGGTGTTCAGTAATTGAAACAGAGCCTCCTGCATAAGTAGCACTATATCCACCAGTGGAGTTAGACGACTGCGATGACGATGCTCGCATTGTCTTACCCCGAGAAGATTTCTCCTGAAACTCTGCTGAAGCCCACCATTCCTCCATTTCTGCATACTGTGCATCAGTCATAAATGATGCCCGTCCTCGCCGTTTCACAAGATTTTTCTCGCGGCGAATGTCACCCAGCGTCGATCGATAATGATTAGCCGCCATCATATGCCAAACGCGATAGACCTCATTATGGTGGGCTGCATCCCACTCACATAAACCCTAGACATAAAATAAAATATAAGGAGTCGTAATAGTTATCTAGATGATTTGTAAAGCTGAAAATTGAATGTGTACTTTAAGTGCAAACCTCAAATACTCGCCACCACTCCTGAATATAAATGTTGGGCTTGCGCTCGTCCAATCATGATGTCCCTTGAAGTGTGTGGTGAAGCATCTAGTCACCATTCGTGTTGCTCTAAATGGAAGGAAGCTTTATGGAATGCATGTTCGAATACAATTATTATTGTTTTCATTGGATTGTAAATGAACTGCATGTAACATAAACTATTCTTGTTTAAAATGATACATTACTTACGTGTTACCGTAAGGTCTGATCCGTAAGCGACCCTGATTCGGGACTTCGGATACCGCTGACTGACCAATGGAATTCCCTCCATCGGATGAAGGTATAGGTGCGGGAGTCGATCGACTAGCACTACGGCGGACTGGAGGAATGCCAATATCATCAGGACATTCTGTGGGATGTGGAAGAACATCTTCTTCTATTATAGGCCGCGAAGCTGAATGTCGGGAATGTGATTGGCCTGCCCTTTCATGTCTGGCAAGTGGCTCTGCTAACGCCTCTTTGAACTGCTGAAATAGGCCTTTCCCTGGGCGACGTGTATACGTCGCATCTCCTTTAGGTGGCATCTGTAATTTGATTAAAAACCTTACAAAATTTTACAAATATTATTTATGGCCAATAGTATTGATCTTGCAAATGCACCCATCACAGTCAATTTAGACGTAGTCATATTATGATTATAAATTATTCCACGTTCACATTACATTTTATAAGTAATTGCACGTTAACATGAAAGTCAATGGACGTCATCGTCCTCAGATCCTGCCTCTGAATCGCTATTCTCAGTTTCCTCAGATTCAAATTCATCTTCTTCATCACTTGCTTCAATGGCGTCTTCTTCCTCAGATTCATCGTCATGTTCCAAAGTTTCTTCCCTGTTCGTCATGTCATCGTCTACAGCTTCCCCCACTCCTGTTTCAGCTAAATTCTCGATTGGGTCATCCATAATTATGGGTGGATTGTTCAGGCCACCTTCAAAATCTTCCTGAAATGCATCATCGATGTCATTAACATTATAATGAACGATGCGTCTAGGTTTGATTTTCAAAACGGCTAACCACCCTGTTTTTTCACGTGACTTTGTTGGGTAATGGGTGTAGTAAACTTGATCAGCTTGGGAGGCAAGAATGAACGGGTCAAACTTCCCATATCGGCGACCATCACGAACCTCAACTAAACCATATTGTTTATGGACCCGAGTGCCACGGTCTGGAGTAGGGTCAAACCATGCACACCTAAACAATACAACATGTTTCTGTGGCCATCCAGGATATTCAAGTTGAATGATTTCTTCTAACACCCCATAAAAATCACATTCAATCTCACTTGATCCTGAAGTCCTTATGCACACGCCACTGTTAAATGTTGCTTTGTCACGACCCCAGTCGCTAATGTGGAACTTGTACCCATTTATGAAATAAACAGGCCAAGTCTCGACACAACGTGATGGCCCGCACGCAACATCCCACAAAAAGCGGCCCGTGATATTGTTGCGCACATCATTCACCTAGTTACATATCATAAATTTTATGAATATTTCTTTCCCTTGAGAAGCAAAATATGACAGTAGCTGAAAGTGTAGGTAACTTACATAGTTTCTAAGCCATGTACCAAAGTTATTCTCAATGTAGACATCCAGGTCCGACATTGCTATATTTGGTGCATGCATACGCACTTCGTCAACAAACAAACTAGAAGATATACATAGAGGTCGTTGGAGCATAAACCTAGATTATTAAAGTGTATAAAGGAAGAAAAATATTATTATTTGAGTAGAATATATAAAGGAAATATGTGTTATGGCACTTACTCGAGGTACGTCTTCACCTCCTTACAATTCAGTAACACATATGCAGAAGCAACCCTCAATTCATTGTCATCAAGATATCGATATCTTGAGACACCATATGGACGACCCGGGTATCTAAAAATAGACCACACCGATTCATCATATTGTCTTTGTTCGCCATCATCATTATGAGGTACTCTAGTAGCCATATGTGGAATATGAGATTCAAAGTAATGTGAGCAAAATGTTGAGGTCTCCTCAATTAGATACGCTTCACAAATTGAACCCTCTACATGAGCCTTATTTGATACCTTCATTTTTAGGTCATGCATATAGCGCTCAAACTTGTACATCCACCTATACTGAACGGGTCCTCCAACCCTGGCCTCATAAGGTAGCTGAACCGGCAAATGTTCCATTGAATAAAAAAAAACAGGTGGAAAAATTCTTTCCAACTTGCAAAGTATTACAGGAATATTTGCTTCTAACTCCACCATGTGATTCACATCTAACTCTTGAGAACATAAATCATGAAAGAATTGACTTAACTCAGTCAACGGTTTCCAAATATTTTCAGGTAACGCTTGAAGGGCTATTGGGAGGAGCCTCTGCATCATTACATGACAATCATGACTTTTCATACCAGACATATGACTTACATTACTGTCCACACACCTCCCAAGGTTCGATACATACCCGTCTGGGAGTCTAAGTGTTTTAACCCAATTGAGCATATCAGTTCTCTGATGTGAATTTAGTGTAAAAGTTGCTTTGGGTTTAAATGTTCGCCGTCGGCTTGAGGAATTAAATTTAGCTCTGCTCGACTGCACAACATCTCAATATCCTTACGAGCCTTCATGTT
Organism: Aquilaria sinensis; assembly: GCA_005392925.1. NCBI lineage: Eukaryota > Viridiplantae > Streptophyta > Magnoliopsida > Malvales > Thymelaeaceae > Aquilaria > Aquilaria sinensis. The sequence continues at coordinate 307,554 of SMDT01003018.1, read as the reverse complement.
GTCCTTAGTTTTATTCCTCACATCCATCATTGTATTCCATATATTATCAAACACATTCTTCTCTATATGCATCACATCCAAATTATGGCGGATTAAATTATTCTTCCAGTAAGGCAACTCCCAGAAATACTTTTTTTTGACCAATTATGCATTCCACCATAACCTGGTATGGTTACAACCTCTCCATTCTGAACAACAGATGGAACATTTGAGATACGTTCAAATATTGTTTCAGGTGGAAGACGGTAAGGAGGTAATGATTTCTCAATTTTTCCTTTCTTAAAGCCAACTCTGTTTCTTCTATATGGGTGATCGAACTCGAGAAATTGTCGATGACAATCAAAGAAGGAAGTTTTCCTCCCGTGCTCAAGCTGGAAGGCTTTACTTTGCTCCATGCAAATAGGACAAGATAACCTCCCATGAGTCATCCAACCTGACAACATCCCATAAGCGGGGAAGTCATTTATGGTCCACAAAACTGAAGCACGGAGTTGAAAATTCTATTTAAGTGATACATCCCATGTTTGGACACCATCTTCCCACAACTGGTTCAATTCATGAATAAGAGGTTGTAAATAGACATCAATGTTCTGACGTGGACTTCGAGGCCCCGGTATCAATGAAGTCAAAAACATATATGGTTTCTTCATACACATCCACGGTGGCAAATTATACGGCGTAACTATGACCGGCCAACATGAATATTGTTTACCAGAGTTTCCAAATGGAATGAAACCATCAGAACATACCCCAAGGGGAACATTTCGGGGCTCTGCGGCAAACCACGGGTAAGTGGAATCAAAATGTTTCCATGCTTCCCCATCTGAAGGATGTTTTAGAACATTTGGCTCGGATCGATGCTCACTGTGCCACCTCATGTGCTCTGCAGTTGAAAGTGAAGCATATAGTCGCTGAAGACGAGGAGTTAGTGGTAAATGGTGCATGGTCTTTCTTGCTCTATGTTTACCCCGTCCAAATTTTCTCGGCTTAAACCGCGATTCACCACAAAACTTGCAGTGTGTAGCATCTTTATCATTATTCCATAACAACATGCAGTCGTTAACACAAGCATCAATTTTTAGATGCGCAAGACCAAGTTGTGAAACTAATTTCTTCGTCTCATACCAATTCAACGGCATCTTGCTGTCACTTGGCTGTGTCTCTTTCATCAAGGTCGCAATACCATCATAACATACTCTTTTTATATGATATTCTGCTTTAAGGTTTAACAAACGAACTGCAGCAGATAGGTCAGAATGCATCTCACATCCATCCCAAAGAGGTGTAGTCGCCGAGTACAATAAATCAGAAAACCGTCTAAAACCTTCATTAGGTTGTTCATCGACTTCAGTAAAATTCTGATGGGAACTTGGTCCAACTGCATCAAATATCATTCGAACATATGGGTTTACATGTGAACTACACTCAGCATGCTCATACCAACCACAATTATCAAACGGCTGATCAGACGGGTCCTTAAACGGCTCCCCATGAGCTGTCCAGTTAGTGTAATAAGGCATGAATCCCCATTTATATAGATACACTCTAACATCATCACAATCCTTAAACCTCAAATTTTTACATCTCCTACATGGGCAACGTATTTTGTTCCCATCCATATGACCTGGATTACTACAAGCAAATGTTATGAACTGCTCAACCCCTGTCTCCCACTCCTCCTTGTACCCAACTCGCCCAGGTAAATAAAGACTACTATACATCCAACTACGTTCTTGTTCCATGGAGTCCTACCAATGGAAATTATATATTAATAGCCAACATATTATAATTAATGGGCATTAATATTTCACTGAATTAAAATTAATATTTTTACTACTACTCATCTATAGTTCGAAGAACTATCATCTAGGTACCTCTAACACAACTATAGTGGTACTTCTTTATGGCTCGGCCATACTTCTTAATTTACCTACTATTCATGAGGCTAAATTACTTGTTATAGTCAATTTTGCATTTCAAGGACAGGCTGATGAGGTTACATGCAACAACAGCAAGGCATAGACACTTTTATACTTAAGTGTTTAGGGTGTGTGAGTTCATTAAGTGCGGCATTCTAATGCATGTCAACCAAGAAGCCCACATCTTTCAAATTTTGCAAACATAGTTTTTCATGTGTCATGCTTATTATGCACATCAAATCCGAGAGCAAATTCAACACCAAATATTAATAACTCCAAAATATACAAAGCATAAGAAGTCATTCCATCCATAGTATAGATAATAATTATTCTAATTATTACTACTCTTGTTGGGTTTATTATTAAGTATTATTATTATTAAAATATTTATTCTAATTATTCGGAGTCATATTATTATTGTCTTTGTTATCTTCCAACCATACATAATTATTTAAATAATTATTATAATAATTATTATTATAGTATTCTAAGTTTCATAATAATTATTTTTAATACGCCATTATTATGATTATTGTTACTATTATTATTACTACTACCACTCTTAGTATAATAGTAATTATTTTAATTAATTATAATAAATTTTCTTATTATTATTATTAATATTAAATATTACAATAATATTAGTATTATAATTATAAATATAATTATTATTATTATTATTACTACTACCACTCTTACTATAATAGTAATTATTGTAAGTATAATAATAATAATAATTATTAATAATAATAGTTATTCTGATTTGCATCCTTCTCTTCGAATAATAATAATTACCGAAATTATTATTACTATATTTATTAGTATTATTATTATTACTTGTATTATGTAAAGTTCTACTATAAATAATAATTATTTACATTATTATTATTATTATTATTATTCTTATTATTATTATTATACTACTCTTATGTAATACAAATTATTATTATTATTATTATTATTATTATTATTATTATTATTATTATTATCATTATATAACTAAATTCTCTTACTATAATAATTACTAAATTACTTATTAGTATTATTATTATGATTACTTTAATTAATATCATTATTATGATTATTGTAGCTCGTACCTTTGTATAATAATTACTATTTTAATCATTATTGTTACATAGTATTATTAATATTACCATAACTATTATAATTATTATTATAATTATTATTATTATTATATTATTACTATTATTATTATTATTATTGTACTACTACTCTTAGTATAATTATTATTTTGTTTATTACTGTTATTACTATTAGTATTATTCATAATACTATTATTATTATTTTTGTTATTAAAATTCTTATTATTGACACATATTTTAGTAAAGGTAAATTTTAATCAAAGAAATTTAGTTAACTATAAATACTTTCAACGTTTCTACTAATTCTAAAACTAAAATCCTTATAAACATATTCCCAGCTAAATATTAGTAATTAAACTTTAACTGTAAAATTAAACTTAAACTATAAAATTAATCCTAAAAACCCGAAAATAAAAAAAAATAACAAAATGGGTAAAAATTAAAAATTCTAATGGGTGTTCTACCAAATCTTCACATCAAACCATGAACCACTTAAAATCACATAACAAATATTTCAAGCATTTTTCAGATAAATAATGTAAAAAATTATAAAAATACGTAATAAACGCAAAATACCTTAAAATCCTTCCTTCAAATGCGTTCTTTCTTTCTTCTAATCTGCTACAATAAGTAAAAAATTACACCCATTAGATTTAATAAACCAAAAACCATGAAAATCGAAAGAAACAAAACCAAAAATATTCACACTTACCTACAGATCTGCCACTTAGACCACCAGATCCAAGAAATCAGCTCCGAGCGACGTTAATCAGGCCCTAGGACACTTCACAAAGTGCTGTGTGTGCGTGTGGAGAGAGCGAGAGGGAAGGAAGGAAAAACAGAGCGAAAACGGATGGAGGAAGAAGACGATGCCGCGAGCTGGAGGGGGGGGGGGCGAATTTATTGCCAATTTTCCAACGGCCTTAGCCGTTGGAAGTGAATTATTTAAACGGTGCGTTTTGAAGTCCACTTTTCCAACGGCCTAAGCCGTTGGAAATAATTCCAAGCACTTTAATAATTTAAACTTAAATGGTGCGTTTTAAATTTACACTTCCAACGGCCTAAGCCGTTGGAAGTGAATTGAAAAATTTCCAAAAAATTTCCATTTGGTGCCTTATTTTCCCGCTGCATTATATACCTTATTTTCCAACGGCTTAGGCCGTTGGAAATATTTCAAGTTTCAAAATTTCAGACTTCATTTCAAAACTTAGTTGTAGCTTTTCCAACGGCCAAGGCCGTTGGAAACAATTTCATGCTGTATTGGCTTACTTCCAACGGCTTAAGCCGTTGGAAATGCATCCTATTTTAAATTTTTTCATTTTAACTTTTTTTCTTCTTTCTCCAACGGCTTAAGCCGTTGGATATTCTCCAACGGTTAGACCGTTGGAAGTTTGGCCGTTGGAAAACGCAGTTATTTTAGTAGTGATGGTAACTTCATTTGGGTTTGGTATGATTCCTAGATTTCGGGCATTTCACAGGATATTCCTAAAACTGTTACTCCCTAGTTTCAGAATCACAAAAATCTCAAAGTGGCAAACCTTGCTTCTAGAACTAGCTTAGATTTTTCTTGTCCGCTAAAATATAATAGCTAATTTTGCAGTCACCTTCACCATCCTCCTCTGCATGGCCAAATATAATTCGTTGCTTTTGTGACTTATCCAGTCATTATACCTCGAACAAGGGATGCATTTATTAGTTGCTCAACCAAGATACTTTTCCTTATAATTTGGTTTATAGTTTCCATGACCTTTCTTAATAACCTAAGTTCTTTCAAACGGTTAAACAATTATTGGGTTCAAGCCAAGCCTCTCTCAATTTAAAGTTTCTCCTAGAAATGTCTTCTCAATGTCATTCCCTTGGCTGCTAATCTAAAAACTCATAGAGGTAATGTTAGCCCCATTTGCTTGAGATGCAATTCTACTGAAGAATATTTGCTTCATTTGTTTTAGGGTTGTTAAGGCTCTAGTAAAATTTGGGGCTATTACTGTGTTAGCCCCTTAACTACTAATGCTTCTTTGTTTCAAGTTTGGCTCCTGCACTTGCTTGATTCCCTCACTAACTGGCATTTGAATTGGCTCTTCTATATTGTCTCTACCCTTTAGACTATCTAGTTAGGGTGAAATGATCTAGTTTTTTTAATATAGCTTTCATTGCCCAATCTTTATGCATTATGAGGGACACTCTCATTCAATTACTTCATTTATCTAAAGACTTTATGAAGAAACTTGTTTTCTTCATGGCTAATGCTTCTAATCTTTTATGCAATACTTAGGGTGTCAACAAGTGGCATTTTCAATTGCACTTGCCATAATTTTTGTTGTAGATGGCGCTTGGTAGTGCTTTTTTGGTTATCAGAGTAGCTGCGTGGTTCTGGATGGGAACAAATGCTCCTCTGTGACTTAAATAAAGGTGTCTTCTTTCTAAATGTGCTTATGCTTTTGAAGCTAAGATTTTAGCAATCTAAAGGTAACAATTGCAGCCTCACAGTTGGCCTTACATAATATTACCATTCTAACATATTGTTCCAGGCTATGGCAGCTCTACAAGAAGGCTCTCATTACCCTGGCAGCAAACTTAGTTTAATCCATCATAACACTAGTATGGAAAACTTAGATTGCCGCTTCTAGTAGGTATGTCTCGCTCCAATGCATAAATATACTACTTCTATTTTTATCCTTTTATCTTCATTAGCTTAATTCTCATTACCCAAAAAAAATAAAGAAACAATGTAGAGACTTAAGAGAACATTTAAAAAATGGAAAACAAAAAATTAACTAAAAGAATTGTACATTCTGCCAAAAGATATAATAGTACAAAGTACTACTTCCATTTTCTAAAAAATTTAAAGCAAATAAATAAAATCCAGATTGGTAAAGTACAGACCCAGCATAAGGCCCATAACGAGCATGCCCATAACAGGCGTATCCAAGGTAGAGTATAAAAAGCCCAGCAGGCCAATGAGGAAACTCATTGAAGATGGAACTAGGATCTTGAAATTATAGGATAAACTAGATGATTTGCATCTAGAGGCAATCTTCTCGAATCTCCCTTCAGCTATATAAGCCAGCTTTACTCATCAATCCCAAGGTATGAGATTTTTATTAAGCACTGTATCATTTTTCTTCATTTTCCAAAAACTGACTTGATCGTCGGAGGGTTTTCCTCCAGAAATGCATGTTGGGGCTCTAATGTTGTTTCTTGGCACAGGATCTTTATTTACCACTAGTCAAACTTTTAGGCTAGGCCCCATACGAACCTATTGACAATCAATTTGGTGTCGCCTGTAGGAACATAATGAACGCTTGTAAATCTCACATGGATAACCAAGATTAGTAAAAGAATGAGCATAAGAATCGGTGTAAAGACTAGACCAATCATATCGAAGGGTCTGTAGAAACTTTAAATAAATAGACTGTTCACAGATGTGAAAAAGAGCCCTTGGCACCACAAAAAGACCCTCTTAAGAGGGAAGGTGCAACCCCGCTAAATGATGATCAATTTCAAGCTTTTCAATATGTCCTCTTTGAACAGCTGAAAGCAACTGTTTAACAATAAATTCGGAGAGCATTGTTGAAGGCACCTGAAGAAGCCATCGAGAGCTACCCAACCCCTAAAGGCCCAGCAATCGAGCCCTTGTTTCATTAGTTTGATCTAAGAAACTTGTTGGTAGTGACATAAGTGCTCTCTTGTAGAGGCTAAATCAGATGAAGCAGTGTATAAAGATACCTAAACCCCCTACAGTAGGTTATGGCTTTACCATTAATATTTAATATATATGGCTTCAGCCCTTCACAGAGGAAATAATCAATGCCTTGACCTCGAATGGCCTTTAGGTGTCAAACATTGAGTTATATGACGACCTCATTAATCATCTACAGAGGTATATCACCTTAATAAGGTTGGAAAGGGCCTTAAATGTCATCATGTGATGGGCAATCAATTTAACACTAATGGGCACAGTAGCCTTTTGGTTGGGAACCAACAAGGGGCATTATTTCAATTTGTTTAAGAATATTTCCCAAGCATTCCTCTGACATTTTTTGGGGAGTAGGTATACCCCCTAACTGGCAGCCTATTTATTAAAAGGGTAAAATCCACCGGGGGTACCTTAGCTTATTTTTTTGTCCTAATTGGGTACCCTACCTTCAAATTGTCCTAGCGAGGTATCTTACCTTTTATTACGCGTCTTATTTAGGTACTTTCCGTTAATTTCAACGTTAAATTTGACGGAAAATGGTGACATGACATTAAATAATACCAAAATAAATTTAAAATGATAACTTTAGTGCTATTTTTTAAATTACTAATTTTAGCCCCTAAACTTTCACCAAATTAATCCTACCCCAGCCTTCAAAAGATGCTATCCTAGTCGCCACCACCGACCGCCTCCACCCCAACCACTGCCGACTGACTCCCCCCAACCGCCGCTGACCGCCCTCCACCCCAACCGCCCTTCAGCCACCAATCATTTACGACTCGATAGTTCGATAAAATACAAAAATGTATCAAACAATAACTAATAAATAAAATCTCTTTTCTGGAACAACAAATCGGCCAAACTCTCATTATCTCACAATTCTCTCTTTTTTTTTCCCAGGCATTTCTGCCAGTCTCTCGCCAAGCTCTCTCTGCCATCATCATCATCTTCACGCCTTGCCACCGTTGTTGGAGATCGAAGCGGCACCATCGTCATCATCTTCACTCCACCTTAACCTCGCAAGCCAAAGCTGAGGAAAGAAGATTTGAAGCTGACGAGTTTCAGTGAGAAGATCAGGAGTCGATTGGAGATTGCAATTGCTCGATTTCGATTGCTGGCATGAAGCGACGACAACGACTCATCTCCAGCGCGTCGATGGTGGCAGGAGTTTTGCAGGCGTTCTTTGTTGTGAGAAGGTCAAGCATCGATCGGAGATTGCAACTGCTCAATTCGATCGCTGATCATTGTCGCCTTAGTTTATTCTCCAGATTCACAATGGAGGCACCTGGGCAATGGCGGCGATTCGATGAATTAAAGCATTGGATCCCGAATAGTTAGTGGCTGAAAGGCGATCGACGGTGGTTGGGGTGGAGGTGGTCGGTGATGGGGGTACCTAGGCAATGGGGGCGATTCGACGAATCAAACTGTCGAGCTGTAAACGGGAGCTGTAAACGGTTGGTGGCTGACGGGCGGTTGGGGTGGAGGGCGGTTAGCGGCAATTAGGGTGGAGGCAGTCGGCGGCGGTTGGGGTGAAGGCGGTCAGCGGTGGCGGCTAGGATAGCATTTTTTGAAGGCTGGGTAGAATTAATTTGGTGAAAGTTTAGGGGCTAGAATTAGTGATTGAAAAAATTTGAGCACTAAAGTTATCATTTTAAATTTATTTTGGTATTATTTAATGTCATGTCATCATTTTCTGTCAAATTTAACCTTGAAATTAACGGAAAGTACCTAAGTAGGACGCGTAATAAAAGGTAAGGTACCTCGCTAGGACAATTTGAAGATAGGGTACCCAATTAGGACAAAAAAAAAGCTAAGGTACCCCCGGTGGATTTTACCCTTTATTAAAGATACTACAAGGTCAACATGAGTCCCTAAGTTACTTTGTGCAGATATTCAACACTGAGGCAGTACAAGTGCAGGTTTTGCCTTTGGAGCTATACTTGGCAGCCATCACTTAAGGATTGTAGAGGGACTCCAAATTAGCCTGGGCCTTGGATGAAAACCCAGTTAGGAATATAGAGGAATTTCTCGATTTAGCAACTTTCTATATGCACATAAAGGAGCTCAATAGACTTGCAAGGTAGAAGGAGTGATCAAAGGCTAGAGAGGGTGGACCTACATCTAGGAAGAAAAATAAGGGCACAAAGCCATCAAGATTGGATCCAGTTCTGCACCACTAAGAGAAACAAAGGCAAATATCCTGTATGCCTTTGAGAGAAGTACTAGGTAGCCCTAGGTAGCCCTCACCAATGATTCCATCAAATAAAAAGGATTTGAAGAAGTATTGTTGGCACCATAGGGATAAGAGCCACGATATGGAAGATTGCTGGTAGGTGAAGAAACTACTGGAAGAAATAATATAGGCTAGGGAATTGAAGGAATACATAGTAAAGCCACAGTCCCCTTGCAAAAGGCATAAGGAAAGTCCTCGAAGGAAAGACAATGGTGACGATGATTATGGCCGAGGGCAGCATTAGGATAGGCAATGATCCTCCCTTAAGGATCATAGGAATCTGGGACCTCTTCCAGGGGTTATACACATGATTACTAAGGTAGAAAACAACAAGTGAAATCGTCCAATTAGAAGTTGCATCCTAACAAGGCCAACGGGTCTTGCGATCTCTTCCCCTATGTGGACTTAATTGTTATTACTGCTAGAATTAACAATTTTGATGTTGAAAGAGTTTACTTAGACATCGAGGCCAACACCAATGTCCTCTTTGTTGACTTGTAGGAAAAAATCTCATTGCTCAGAATGATTAAGCTACATTTTATGTTGATGGGTGTTGACAAGAGCAAGGAAACTATATGCAACTAGCATACATCAGAATTTTTGATTTTGGATGTACCGTATCCATGCCACGCAATACTCGGGAGGCCTATCCAGGTACAATTTCATATTCAATTTGATGTTAAGTGGCTAATGATAGTTTTCATGGTCTCTGTTAGAGATGCCACTACTTATATAGACCAAACATTGGTGCGGCAAAGCTATGTGGCCAGCTTGAAGGGACCTAGGGATGACAAGTAGGTCGTGATGGATAGAAAGAAGAGAAGAGAGCAATCTACCAACAATGGGCCTGGTGTATCCTTGTCTAAGGATGCAGAAGAAGTAAAGCTAGCCCTTAGGAAGAATGTAAAGATCAACAAAGATCTCTGCCCCTAAGGTAAAACAATCATTTATCAAATTTCTATGAGCTACCATGGATGTTTTTGCTTGGTCTCCTAGTGACATGCCATCAAAAAATCTGAAAATTATCACCCATTGGCTGCGAATTAATCCTTTTGCTCAACCAGTCCAACAGAAAAAGTGGAATATGGCACTTAAAAGAAAAAAAAATCCACTAGAGAGGAAGTCGGAAGGCCGTTAAAAACATGTATCATTCAAGAGGTACAACACCCTGAATGGCTCACTAATATGGCCCCGTGGAAGAAACAAAATGGAGAATAACACACGTGCATTAACTATACAAATATGAAAAACGCCTATCCTAAGGACCTCTACTCGTTGCCATCTATAGACAAGCTGGTTGATGCCATTGCAGAATTTAAAATTTTATCTTTTATAGATACCTTTAGCAGTTACCACTAGATCCAGATAGATCTTAAGGATGAAAAATTGACAACCTTCACCATGGAGGAATCCATGTATTATTATCAATGGATGCCCTTTGATTTGAGAAATGCAGAAGCCACTTATCAGAGGTTCATGAACAGGTTCTTCATGGAACAACTTGGATGAAACATGGAAGTCTACTTGGATGACATGATTGTTAATAGCAGGGTGATAGACCGTCATTTTCACAACTTGGGTGAAACCTTCCATAGAATGAAATAATTGAATATGAGATTGAACCCTCGAAAGTGTACTTTTGGGTTTAGAGCTAGAAAATTCTTAGGCTATAGAGTCTCAGAAAGAGGGATTGATACCAACTCCGACAAAATTGAGACGATCAAACAATGATTGACCCCTAGAATAAAAAGGATGTTTAGAAGTTAACAAACAGATTGCCACCATTGTATTATTCGTATAATGTTTTGGAGACTGTTGCTAGCCATTCTTTCAAATAATCAAGAAAGAGGCAATATTTAAGTGGATCGAGGAATGCTTCAAAGCCTTTGAACATTTTAAGAAGTATCTATGATGCCTATAGATGTTGAAACAGCTGAAGCATGATAAGCTTCTTGTCATATATTTGGCCGTGGTAGAAGGCTCCATCAGTACCGCACTCATAAGAGAACAAGGATTAGAGCAATGACCTACCTATTGCATCAACTAGACCCTCAAAGAAGTAAAATCTCGATACCTTTCCCTTTAAACAGCAGTCTTTACCCTCGTAGTAACATCTAAAAAATTGAGGCCATATTTCCAAACACACCTGATTATCATCTGGATGAAATTGCAGCTTTGAGACATCCTTTAGAAACCTAATAAATCAGGGAGATTAGCTAAAATAATGAATTGAGCTTGGGGTTTTGGCATCCACTATGAGCCTTGAAGAGCAATAAAGGCATAGGCCTCAGCTGATTTCATCGCTGAAATGACCTCAGTAGAAGTGGCCGAGAAAAAACACTTAAATGAGACCATGCCTTGGTAAATGTATGCCAATGGGGCATTTAGACCCAAATACCAAGGCTATCACACTATGAGGGCACCTCGGTATAGAGACCAAGCTTAGAATAAAATTCTAATCCCAGTTATGAAAAATGTTACTAAGTACGAGGTACTTCTAGTGGGGCTATGGAGTAGCAAGAGTCAAAGATTTCACTTTTTGTAAGTATTTAAATACAGTAAAGAATTTAATGTAGACGTTTGACCTGGTGCAGATCTAGAAGGTTCAAAGGGCATAAAATACAAGAGTAAATACCTTCTCAATGAGCTGGGAAAAAGCCCCAATAGAAAAGTTGGTGGATCACATTTATTATACCACCAAGCCCTTAAGGATGATTGGAGGAAGCCCTGATAGAAATGAAGCCCACTTTAAACTCATTGAAGACTTTTTTACTGAGGCCCTTGTCTTGTTTTCGTATGGTCGAGATGGGGTCCTTCAGGTGGGCATTAGCCTTGACTCGAAGCCCTTATATGCTTTCTATGCCTTTTAGCCCTTAAAGCTAACCTTTACAATGCGCTCCATAAAGGGGCAAAAGTGGTGGTTAAACTGAAGTTGGGTTTGCCTTGAAGATGACGTGGACTCATCTGGAAGCTTACCTTGATGGCCCCTATTTTGCTCTTGGTGGCCACCAGTAGATAAGTTAGCTGCTTGGCCTTAAAGACGGTCTTGGTTTCCCCATCCTTGACCCAACTGAGAGCCTCTGCCGACTCTGACAGTTTCTACTCTAGGTCTTTAGAGAGCTTATCCCACTTCTTCTTTTCAGCCAACTTCAGGTTCTTAAGCTCTTTCGTTAAGGCCTCCTTAGCGGTGTGCTCTTCCTCCAGCTTTTTCTTTAACCACTCATTCGAGGACTTAAGGTTGTCAACTTGAAAGGTTAAGCACTATCCTCTTGGTAGGGATGGGCAAAATGATGTCGATCTTTGGAGGTTCGCAACCCCTTTAGGACATAGTGGGCGACATTGGACTCATCTTCAAAGACTGACTCACTAAGGCCCACCACCCATTAGGGGCAAACATATGGTGGGCAATCCGCCTAAGGGCCAAACCATGCCTCTGAGATGGACACCATTCGGGGATTAAAATATGGGGCATGAAGCGATCTTTCACATAGTTAAGTGAAAGGCCCTCTAGGTCTAGTCGACGAGATCCCACTTTGCTCTACTTTGTGAAAGATCAGTTCAAGCCCCACATTCTGATCCCCGAATAGGGTCAGTCTAAGTGGCATGGTCTGGTGCTTTGGGGGATTGCATTATACTAGGTGTTTGACCTCCAATAAGTGGTGGGCCTTGGTGGTCGATCTTGAAAGATCAGTCTGACATTGCCCACCACGTCTTGGATAGGGTTTCAGACCCCTAGAGATCAGCACATTCTTAGCCATCCTTCTCGGGGGACCAGTGCTCAACTAATAAGCGTTTCTTGTAGCCTTCTTCAGGTATGATTGCTATTTTCTTTTATAATAAGCAAGCTTACATTAAGAACTAACTTACCAAGGCTACAGGAGGCCATCATTAACTTTTCCCTCGGGGAGAGGTGCGTCACTTATGAGAGGAAGATACAGTAGTTGAGTTTGTAGGCCGACAATCTCAAGTCCTCAAATGAGTGAATAAAGAACTAGAGGAAGAGCACGATGCTAAAGAGGCCTTGGTGAAGGAGCTCGAGGATCTGAAGCTGGCTGAAAAGAATGAGCAAGAGAAGCTCTACAAAGACCTGGAGTAGAAGTTGTTAGAGTTAATGGATGCCCTCCGTAAAGTCAAGGAATAGGAAACCTAGGCCATCATTGAGGTGAAGTGGCTGATTTTTTTGTTGGAAGCCGCCGAGGGCAAAATAAGGGTCGTTGAGGTTAGCCTTCAGATGAGTCCACTTCGTCTTCAGGGAAGAGCCAGTGCCTGTTCAACTGTCGTTCCTGCTTTTCTTATAGAGCACATCATGAAGGTTGGCTTTATGGGCCAAAAGGCATAATAGGCATATGAGGGGCTTTGGGTCAGGTCTAATGCTTGCATAGAGGAGCTTATCTCAACTATCTAGAAACAAGACAAAGGGCTTGGTAAAGAAGCCTTTGACAAGTTTAAAGAGGGCTTATTTTCCTGCAACTTCCAGGTTGAGCAGGTGCATCCAGACTTGGACTTGTCCTTTTTGGCCGCTTACATAGATCTGAAATACATGGCAGAAGAAGGGAAAGAAAGGAGAAGCACCTTACGACAATAACTCATTGGTGATAAACATTGTGGATAAGGCACCTCTTGAAGATGAATTCTGAGTGGTGCCATCCTTTGGACCTTGTATGGTAGAGTACTTCCTAGACTTGCAAGCCCTTATATATTTAGTGCTTCATTTATAGTATTCCCTTAAAATCCTTTAGTTCCTTGATGGTGGTGTTCTTCCGTCAGCTTTTTTAGTCCATAGGTTTAGTCTGCTAAATTGGAAACACTTTTGTAAATGATTCTCGTGATTATATTAATGGAATGTTTATTTTTATATTTTTTATTGTATTTTTTGGGTTTAAATTTGATATTTGAGTCATAACTCAAAAAATTGGTTTTGTCTTAGGCGTAAGCCTTGAACCATCATCAGGGGTTGTTGCCCTATAGTCTTTTTTTAATTTCTCATTTTATTCATATGGTTTGCCTTTGTTACTTTGGATTTATCAAATCTTTGGGGTCATACCCCATTATTAGCCTTGCTTAGTTATTTTTTGGTTTAGCCTTAAGTAAGTTTAAGGGTCATTCCTTCAATGGCCAGCCTTTGATTTAATTCATTTTCTCGATCCTTTTAAGTTTTTGCTCTGTCCATTTATGTCATTCCTTCATGTTTTGCATGGCCAAACTTAAGGCCTCGAAGGATAATCCATTAAGAAAATAATTTCAGAGGAATGAATGCCTTCATTAACAAAATATGGTAATTAAATCATCTGAATGATGAGTTTATCCATTGAAAAATAAATCTAGAAGAACGAGCACCTTCATTCATTTTATAAAGTAAAGTTACATCATCATTACGCAATGCAAGGTAACAGATCATCTAGATCGTAAATCCTAAGCATCGTTCTTCATTTAGCATCTTTTAGGTTAAAGACTCAGTCCCTAACCTTGTTCTTAGCTAAGTAGGGTCTGTTTAAATTAAGCCTTAGTGCCCCATGTTTAGGGTTTCTTCCAGCTAGTTCCGCCCTAACAAGGGTCATTCCTTCTACTTGGACTTATTTCCTTTTGACCCTCCTATCACAGGTCAGGGCAACTCGCAGCTTAAAGGCTATTATATGAATTCTAGCATATTCTCTTAATTTCTCCAACAAGTTTAGCCCCCATTCTAGTGCCCTATTAATTTTTTTGGCATCAAAAGCTTGAAGCCTTAAGATCAAGTGCGTAGTTTCCATGGGTATGAATGTGTTTGTCCTATAAACCAGGGTGATGAGGGTTTCTTCAGTGGGCCTTCGTGGCGTTGTTCTGTAGTCTCATAGGACGCTAAACAATTTGCTTACAAATTTTCCTTTGGCCTATCCTAACATTTCTTTTAAGAATTACTGTACGGTTTGGTTGGTGACTTCAACTTGTTTGTTAGATTGTGGATGGGTCACAGGTGTGAAATAGAGATGGATGCCTATCATTTTTGTGAATCATTGCACCTGCTGGTTGTCAAACTATTTGCCATTTTCCATGACGATGGCTCGAGGGCATCCAAACCAAAAAATTATGTTCTTCCACAAGAACTTAATAATCTAAGGGGCCATTATTGAGGCCAAAGATTTTGCTTTAACTCACTTGGTAAAGTAATCCATGGCTATAATATTATATTTGACTTGGCTAGGGGTCGTGGGGTGCGTTCTAATCAAATCCAAGCGTTACATAGCAAAGGGCTAAGGATTGGCTGCTTGCAAAATGCTAAAAGTTGGTAGCCTTTGTACCCGGGCATTGAGTTAACAGGCATGACATCGTTTGATAAGCCTTTTAGCATCCTTCCAGATTGTTGGCTAGAAATATCCTTTCCACGACGTTTTATAGGCTTGGGAATTGGCATCAATATATGCACCGTAGTTTTCCTGATGGATTTCTCAAAGAACTTTTTATCCTTTTTGAGGTGTTGAGCATTGCTGCAGGGGCAAGCGAACCCTTATCTATGTAGCTTTTCTTCGATGATGATGAACCTTCTCGACTTAATCCAATCTTTCTTTTTTTGTTAGGTGTCCCACATAGGGCCCTAGCTTTAAGAAAATGCCCAAATAGCGTGCTCCAATTATCCTTTAATAGGCTTACCTGCTGGGGCATTCTTAGGGACGATCTTTGTAGGAATCCCAGTAGGGGAAGAAGAAGAAAGCTGGAAGCCTTCTACTTTTAGGGCACCTCAGATTCCTTTTGCTTTTAAGATGCCTTAAGCTTCTTTTGCTTCTGGGATACCACTGATGCTTACGGGTTTATAGTGGAGGAGTGCCTCATGGTATTGGAATGCTTCAATAGAGAACTGACGCCAAGGAAGAAAAAATTGTCAAACCGAGTCATATCATCACTTCCGCTTTAGAAAACTTCAACCCTCTTAGAATCCGAAGAGCATGACTTGTTCAACATTAACTAAGCCCCTGAAGGCTGAGGATGAGACTCCTTTAGTTCTACCACTAGGGATGCAGACTTGGAAGTCAGAGCTGTAGGAGACTTCTCTACAGTCTTAGGCTCGTGGGCCACCTTGGCGGGTCGAATTTGGTGCTTCGATGCATCGGCTAGCCTATTGGTAATGCTCTTTGACCACTTTATTAACTGCTTAGCTCAGCCACCCATATTTGTAAAAAGGGAGCACAGTGTCAGAATTATTCTAACTAAAAAAGCAAGATGAATGAGCCCATGCATAGTGTACGACTCTTAGGGTCAGTTGGACATCACTGGGCTTGGAAGACTATCTCGAAACAATCCACCAATTGTCCTTTTTGTTGTGGGGCCAAGTTGGCAAGGTTTAACAAGCCTAGATAGGTTAGGTGGGCCCTATTGATCCCTGCCCACCTAAGTGATGTCTCTGTGATCTCTGTATAGTTAATGGTCAATAGATCCATGAAGTTAGTGTCTCCCAGCACTGGCTCCAACTAGGTGAAGAGCCCGGTGTAAGCTCGGTGACCTTCAAAGCCTTCATACAACAGCAGTCTTTGGACCATGGCCCATTGGGGGGTCTAGGCGAACTCGAAGGGAAGCCCCGTGCTGACTTCCTCAGTGTATAGAAGAAACGGTCCTTTTACTCCACCAATGAGCCTTTACAATTGATGAAGAAAAAAAACTTATTTCCCTCTCAATTGATTAGGGCCATGTGGAAAAACAACATTTCCTTCTTTGAATCCAACATGTAGAATTAAAGAAGACTTATAGTAGAGGGACCACCACCACCATCTTGCAGTAAAGGATAAAGGTGTTTATATGTGTGAAGGAGTTTGGGGTCAGCTGTGAAAACGACACTAGATAGTGCTCGCAAAACTACTCCACTAAGATCGTAAGGACATCTGCCCTCTTATCACCCCAGCTAGGCCTTTGTCTTCTAACACTTACTATTTGCAAAGGGTGGCCACAACCTTATTTGGCCAAAAGAATCTTCTAAGGTTCATCAGAAAAGTCTTCTCAGTAAGCTGTATTCCCGCTCCTCTTAATACTTCCAGATTGGGAGTGAATGGCCCGTTTGAATGTCCATCTTGCCGGGGGATGAAAGGACCTGACTAATGGCAATTGTTGAAGATGACCTTGAATACACCATCTAGAAAGACCGACATAGAGGAGGTAAAGACTGCCACTAGCATATGATGGGCGACGGAAGAACAATAAAAAACAAAAAATGGAAACGAGTAAATCCCAGACCAAAATACCAAAATCGTGGCAAAAATTGCCACAAAAGTGAATAAATAAAGCCAAGAAGTTCATTACCTATTTATAATTGTTTGCGGGAAGACAAGAAAAAAAAACTAAGAAGAGAGAGCATAACGGTGATGGAACAATGGTTCGGATGAGAGTAAGCCCTAAGGCGCAGGGAAAAGAAGAGCGGAAAAGAAAATGGAAGTAATGGAAGACAGTAAAATAGTGAAAGAAAAGGGCAAAAAACTTTATTCGATATATAGAGAGAACCACGACTCTCAAGTAAACCCTTGAAAAAAGCCACCATCATTATGGCATATATTTAGGCCACTAAGAAATAGGCACAAGGCAAAGAGCAGCCGCCAAAGAGTTAAGCCGAGTCACTTCTCTGGATACGCATTTAATAGGTGTGTCTTTACCTTCTAGTCGGATTGTTGAACTCACCTTGTGCAGCGAAGATGGCGTGGTAGTGGGAGCTTGCCATAAAATGGTGATGTTTTCATGCCTTCCTCAGGAAGTTGTTGGCAGAGGCATTGTATCCCCTAAAGACGATGACATATCAAAGGTAGAGAAAATGACAAGGGCGAAGGGTCGTACCTGACCGTACAAAGAGGATTCCCAAATAAGACACCCAAAAGGAAAACGTTAAAATTTTAGCCCACTGCAAAAATCTAGGACCCCGTCCCACATTTTAAAAAATGACGGGGAGATATTGGTAAAATAGAAGCCCAACACAAGGTCCACAACAGGCAAGCCCATAACAGACGTATCCAAGACGGTGTATAAGAGGCTTAGCAGGCCAATGAGGAAACCTATTGAAGATAGAAATAAGATCCTTAAATTATAGGATAGATTAGATGATTTCCATCCAAAAGCGATCTTCTTAGATCTCCCCTCAACTATATGAGTCAGTCTTACTCATTAATCCCGAAGTATGAGATTTCTACTAAGTATTCCATCATTTTTTTTCATTTGCCGGAAACTAACTTGATTGTTAAAGAGTTTCCTCTCGAGAATGCATCTCAGGGCTCTGATATTGTTTTTGGGCACAGGATCTCTGTTCACCGCCCGTCAAACTTCTGGACCAGACCCATACAAACCCGTTGACTATCACAGACTAAAATACTAATAGCTTCATCCTATATTATATGTATATTTGTTTTGTGTTTTCCAAAAACGGTTGCTCTTTCATATTTATAATTATAGATAATCTTTTAATGTATTATATTTTTATTAAAAAATCCATGAATACTTGTTTTTATAATTAAATATAAAAATAACTAACATACTTTTATGGTAGTATAGCCATCATTTTTTTATGAAAATGACAAACAGAGATATGTTTGTTAATTATAGTACATTGTTAACCACTAATACTGTACCGTTAAAATTTATTAAAACAAAGAGGTGAAAATCCTTGGAGTTCTATTGTGGTCCATAGTTCCGAAACAAAACAACAGCCAAAGAAGTTCATTTGAAGCATATAATGCAAATTTACTAGGATCGATGCAATTAAGAGCGGGTTGTATTAATTTTAATGTATTATTACACATTATTATTATTATGTAAGTTGATTATTTATCTAAATTATCAACTTATTGAAACATTAGATTCTCAAATAAGTACTTTTAAGATATTTTTGACAAACATAAATATTTTTTATTAATTCCTAACCATGCAAACTGAAAGAATCAACGAAAAAAAATATTTACATAAAAAATATAGTAAGATTACTTTTGGACTTCTTAAAGTGAAAGGTTTCAATAAATTACTAATTTAAGTAAATAATCGCTCCACATAAAAATAATACATTATAATACATTGAAATTAATATAAAAAAAATTCACCTAAATATTACTACTTCTGTACACTAATCAACTGTTGTTTTACCTCCAAAGCAGCCAGAGGCCAGTTCCAGTATCAAGTTCATCACGTAGTGTATAATAAAAAGCAAAATTTTCTCATCAAAAGAGAATCCATCCACCAAAAAGTACACAACTCATGAATAAATCTTTTCATGGGGGGGAAGGTAGAGAAAGAGCCCGTTTTACCATTTTGTCCTCTCTACGAAATACTAGTACTAAACAATATGGTCCCATATGATAAAGGCCTGCCCTTTGTTCTCCACTACATGCCCTTAACTGGAGAGATACTAAGAACCAATTTATCGAAAGAGAAGATTTTGGGTACCCATAGGAAGAATATAATCAATATCAATGGAAAAGAGTTTTTGATCTCCAACATGGATATTCTATTCCTACATTTTGCACATGACTTTATCTGCCAATCCTCATCCTTATCAATATAAACAACACTTGTAAAAAGCTCAGGCCCACTCAGTGACCTAAGAGTAAGACACTGTTTGGCTTGGAATAGGATCTTAAAAGCCATATTCATTTACAAAATGCTTAAGCAAGAAACAACTCTAGAAAGAAAGTGGGGAGATTCATTGTTCAAGTTCCTTCTTACCACCCCCATCATACAAAACATATCTTATCATTCCCTCTTTCCGTTCTTGACATTAACCTCAGAATATCTACTGAAAATTCCACAAAAAAAAAAAAAAAAGAGAACCCCTAATATCTAAAAGTCTACTTCTTTTTCCCTAATAATTACGGCTCTCGAGTTAGACCTTTTACACTTCACGGGGGTCGACAAAAATGGACAAGCCAGGGCGTGACTTGGTCCAGTCACCGACAGAGCCGTCACTGTAGTCTTCCCCCAGCCGCTTGATGCACCAGAGATCCTCTTCGCAGGATAGCCTCTTCCAGTGCGGAATCCCAAATCTCAACGGCTCCAGGCTCGCCACCTCAGTCGCTACGACGCCGCATCCGCCCTCCTTCGCGAGGTTGTGCGCGTGCGCGCAAAGCGCCTTAACGAACTGGGCCGCGCGTGGGCCTTCCCCGCCCAGCCCGTACAGAAAATGCAGCCCGAACGGCCTGAACACCTCCGGAAACGACGGCAACTTGAGAAACGGCAGTAACTTATCCACGATCCGCGTCGTTTTTGCTAACGTTCGTTTCAGCCGCGACGCGCCGCGAACCTCCAGCCTGAACACCTCCTTGCAGTTCCAAACACTTAGAACCGCCCACGACTCGGGTTGCTCCGCCAGGAACCGCTCCGACCCGGGCCACATGTCCTTGTTAAACGTTCCACGTGGCACCGCCAGGAAAGTTCCTAGAGAGAGCTTGTTTTCCAGGACAGAGTCGATGTCTCTGGGGAAGAACTCGGTGGTCGCAAACCGGCGACGGTAGAGCAACTCGGCGTCGCTCGGGGAGAGCTTCAAGATGGTAACCCGGCCTGAAACCGCGAGTCGGTGAGCGAAGACCGGATTAACCAGGATCGACGGCGTCCGGAACGTGTCATAGCCACATTTCTCGGTGAAGAGCTTGATGGACGCCTCGTTGTCATTCTCAGTCGCCAAATAAGAATACTCGGCGCCGTTTTGCTTGAACCACTCCTCCATCCCCTGAACCAGCTTCAGGGCAATCCCCATCCTCCTGCGAACACCCCAAAACCAGAACAGGGATAAGAAAAGAAAAAGCGGGATATAGAGCGAAGTGATTCCGAAAAAAAGAAAAAGAAATTCAAATTCCGTTACCGGTGAGAAGGGGAGACCCTGAGGCCTAAGATGTAGGCGAGTTTAGTGTAAATGGGTAAGGGATGGGAGTTGTTCTTGGTGTTGCGGGGCGGCTTCTTGCCGCACGTTGCGGTTTTGATGCAGCCCCTGATCATGCCGACGATTTCATGGGTGGAGCTCAACTCAGCGACCTGTTGGAGGATGGAAAAAGATGGTGAAATGAGAAGTAAAGAGAGGGAGGGGAAAAAGAGGAAATGTACAAGGTCTTGGAACGGACCAGCATAAGAAAAGCAGGGGAATGGCGGACCCTGCAGATGGGGTCACCCAGGAGGTCGGTGAAGAGAGAGAGTTTGCCGCTGGGACCAACTTCGCATCTTCGCTCAACGTTTTCAACGCCAGCCAGGTCTTTCTTGGGATCAAATTCTCTCACCACTATCACATTCGTCTGCTCTCCCATTTTCGGCTTCTCCTTTTCTCTTTTCTCTCTCTCTCTGTAGTATACTTGTATTGGACGAGAGCCGGAGATTGAGATGGTGGTGAAGGCGGAGGGGGAAGCGTTGGTTTATATAGAGAGGATAATAACGTGAGGAGGAAGCAAGAGGTGTGAGTGAGGGGGAGGGGAGTGAGTGAGGAGGTGGACTTGGAAATCAGATAAGCGAAAAAGGGTCGCTGTAAATTAGCTGGCTGGTTTTTAAGTTTCTTTTGGGCTACGAGCAGTATAGAATAGTACTTGTCTCTTCCTTCCTTTCTTTCTTTCTCTTCTTCGGGCTTTGCTTTCTTATCGAGTAGCCTCGCCAGAATGTTGCAGTGGAAAAAATCGATATTCTAGCTGCCTATTTATACCTGATTTTTGGGGTTTATTTTCTCTCTCAACCACGCTCTAGAATCAACAGCCTTTCCTTTTCCTATGCTAGCTCCTATACCTTAATGTTTTTTTTTTTTGCTCTTATTTGTTTGTTTGTTTCTTTCTACTTTTCATCTTATTTTAATTTAATTTCTCTCTCTGTCTCTCTCTCTCCTTCGTCTTCCAGTCCCACCACCGATTTATTTATTCAATTAGATTTTCTCTCACCGGAAGACTAAAGGAGTAGTGTGAAATTAAGTGGTAATGATTAAAGGAAAATTAAATAAATGTGGCATAAATGGATATTAAAAGAAATCGATTAAGTGGAAATGGCGGCTATGGCTGCGCAGTTCTGTAGGGTCTCTCTGTCTCTCTCCGCCCTTTTCATTTTACCACTCATTAGTAGTATGGTTTCAAGGCCATGGACGGGTTCCCATCATCAACCCTTCGTAATTATTGCCTCTCTCTCTCCTTCTCTCGCTCTCCCTTCCACATCTCCCATCCACCATATGCATGATACAACATTTAGCCATTATGTCATCATCATCATCATGTCAAATTTTATTTCCAATTTTCTTTTCTTTTATTATTATTATTATTATTATTATTACATTATCGTGTCAAAAACAGCTAAAGCATTTCATTTTCACAATTGAAGACAACAATACACACACACATATACATGTATATTCAGCTACTTATGTAAGAATAAAATGACTTTAGTCTAAATTCTTAGTCTCGTTTACTTTAATTATCAAAGTAAACAAGACTAAGAGAACATTTAGTTCTTATAAAAGTATTTTAAATATGTCTTAAGAAGTGGCTGAAATGATGGGTTATGTGGAACAATCCCAGCCATCAGTTTGAGGAGGTGGAGTCCTGAGGAATGTCCGCCGTAGATTTAAACAGATTCGCATCAAGTGGCCTGCAAAAGTGGTTTCGCTTTCGCTGATGGTGATCATCATCGTTATCCTTGCTTAATACTATCATTATCTTAACTGGACGGCCCTGATGATGCCTCCAAACACAGTGCAGGCAACGAAGATCTCATACGCTTTCTGGAACCAAAACACTTATACTAAGCACTGACCACCGGTCCACCACATTGTAACTTTTTACAACGCCGCTTGAATTATCTACTCCTAGCCCAACTTTTCAACCTGTTGTACTTAGATTTATGGTAAGCAATAATTACAATTCCTATACTGAAATTATATTTTATTTCATTCTATTTTAAAGTTTAACAAATTTTTTTTCTCTAAATGTAATATTTTTTTGAACGTATCTCATATCAATTTTTTAAATTCTATTTAAACTTCACAAAATCTATGTTTTAGTAAATTATATACCTTTCGTTTTATATTCTTTATTTCATTTCAGTTTTTGGCTTAAATTAAACTAAAATATATTTATGTTAATATTTGCCAACATCTTTTTAAAAAAATTTATATTTAGAAGTTATAAGACTTATAATTTTTAAATATAATTTTTTAAAAACAATTTTAAAAAATATTAATATAAATAAATTTAATTTAAACTTAAATAAAAAAACTGAGATGGTTCCAATATTAATACAAATAAATTTTTAATACCATTTTCATAATTATTTAACAGTTTACTATCAAGTTTTCTTCTATCTAAGTTTAAAATACTTTTATTTCACATAGTTTAGGATACAAAGTCTATATTTTTGAAACATGAGAAGATAAACCGTATTTAACCCTTATAGTAAAGGGATTAATATCCGGGGCGATATGCCTATCATGCATAACAGCTATATCATTTCAATAGTAAAGTCTGGATGGAGATTAAAGAACAAAAAACCAGCAAAATGGTGCATAAAAAATTATTATTAATAATGTTTTTTAGAATACACACACACACCTGTAAACTTATAGATAGATGCTATATAAAACGTTACGTTTTTTTAAGAATAATTTTCCAAAATTTTAAACAACACGAAAATTTGAATTTAAAAAGTCAAAAGAGTTTCAACCAATCCGTGAAAAAGGATGCTTTAAAAGATAATGTTCTTCCATTAGTTTTGCTCCTAAGAACTTGTCGAATTTCATTTCCTTAAAACTCTTGAAAAATTACGTAAATTTTATTATTTTTAAGTAATATTAAACATGTTAGGAATTCTATACTGATATTTTTCATTTATTTCCCTAAAAGCTAATGATAACCATCCTTGAAAGAACCAAAAAAAAAAAAAAAGAGTCCAACGATAAATCTATGGCCCTTTTGCTTTACTGCGGCAGGAATATTCATCAGGCGACGCAGTCCTACGATCGCTCCTGTGCACCCTAAGGATTGAGTAATCAACATCATAGATGATGGACCGTCGGTGCAAGTTAGTATGGTCCCAGTTTTACCCTCTTTTTTTTTTTTTCTTCTTCTCTCATTTTTTTTTGGTCCTTTCTTTGTTAATTATGGGATTAATCGAGAGTTTTAAAACGGTTTCGACAATGATTGGGCGCTTGAAAGGAAGTGGACAAGTCACGTCTTATTGGCCTTTATCATTGATTTATTAATTGCTCCGGTCGTTTTATATGTAACTGTTCAATGCTATAAAAGCCTGTATAATTTTCTTTTGTTTTTTTAATTCCCACACTAATTTTATTTTTGTAGAGACATTTTTTTTTCTTTCTTCGGGGAAACGAGTTGGTGCATATTTTAACAAATACTCTATCAGTCCCACATTATTGGGCGATCCTAAAATTATTAAAATATTTTTATTTTATTCAATATTGTGTTAAATGTCATTTTTTGAAAAAAATTTTAAATGGAGGAGTACTTATTAGTTGAGTATTACATTTTCCTCTAGGTATGAGACTAACTTTTAGTATTACATTTTCCTTTAGGTATGAGACTAACTTTTAGAATTTCAATCTAGTTAAGCTACTTTATAATTTTCTTTCAGTAAATCGAAATTATTTAACAATTTTTAGGCAATTCATAGTTTAAATTAATAGTTTTTCATTTTTGTAAATGTATGATAACATTTTTCTCCACGGGTATTAAAAGAAGGGTTCGGACATGAGTTGTAAATTTAAATTGAACTAAACCCCATGGAAAAGGTTTAATTAACTTCGTTTTCTTCTTTTCTTTCCCTTTTAACCTGTTAATAACTTTGACGTTTTTACGAGTAATAACACCATATTATTCTTAGTATGCTTGAATTATCCCCTAGCCAACAAGTGAAAATTAATCTTTAGGATAAAGTAAAGTTTTTGTTTATTCACAAACAATAACAAATAATTGCAATCAAACAATTACCCACTTTTTTTTTTGTCCTTTCAAGCGAAATTTTAACTTGGGGTTGGTAACCGATGAAAGACCAATCTTAACTTTTACTTTTTTAATACTCAAAGTTAAGGAAATAGTCTCACATATCAAGTTTAGTTGACAAAGTGATATGACTCTTATACCTAATCCAGTTTAAGTCTTCCATTCTCTTTTCTCTTCCTCGAAACCCTAAAAACTTGTAGCAAATATTTTGAGTATCGAAAAGAAAAAAGTTAAGGAAGTAAATAAACTGCAAGAAATGACAAAAAAATTCATTATACGCTGACCCAAAACTTAGGCCAAAGACTTGAAAGTATGTACCTTTAACTAATCGACACAAGCTAACTTGTCCAAACTATTAAATCAACACTTCGCAATCTCAACTTGTTAGCGGAAGGGAATTTTAATCTTGTCACCTTGGGGGATCAGAAAGTCACTTTCGACACTATGAATTGACACGTTTAATAGTAAATTCATAAATTGGTTTATGCATGTCCTTGGGCATGGCCTACCCAAATTATTAGTGATTATATTAAGAGAAAACACTTGGAATGAGAGAAAGTGAGGGGGCGGGGGGGATAGTGATACAATCGTACGACACTAAACCATGTATGTAATGTCTAAAATTTGGTGGGCTTCTCTTCTTATTGAAAAAGAAAAAAAAAATGGAAAAACATTTGCTTACATAATATATGTAAATAT
Organism: Aquilaria sinensis; assembly: GCA_005392925.1. Taxonomy (NCBI): domain Eukaryota; kingdom Viridiplantae; phylum Streptophyta; class Magnoliopsida; order Malvales; family Thymelaeaceae; genus Aquilaria; species Aquilaria sinensis. The sequence continues at coordinate 281,995 of SMDT01003018.1, read as the reverse complement.
TAGTAAGTACGTAGACGTAGTCACCAATATAGTTGGTCTGATTGAGGGAGGTGCGAGTACCTTAAATAAAAGTTTGTGTGTTTAATTTTAGACTGTATGAAGAAAATTTACCTAATAAATATCCTTACTTTGAAATTCGATTGTATCTCAAGAAGCTTTGCACAAACCAAATTGAAAGTCGTTAGGGCTTCCGCATCGTTACTTACGTCAGTTTGGCTGTTGGACCTGTGGTATAATACGTAAACCCAAAATTGCCCCTACCACTAGTATATTAGCTGAGCTCGATGGTTTCCTTAGATGTTGTTCTACCTCGTCCATCGTCTTCCGGCGAATCTAGCGGTGCTCTTTTCTGTATGTCACCATTAGAGCTACTTACCAAAGTAAGGCTGTTATAATATAGATTTTCAAGGTGTTTTTGAAGCATGAAATTGAAGGTGAATTTCGTGATTTTGTCAAATTTATTTTTTAGGGTTTGAGATCAAAATGTGAATGGGGAAGATGTGGATGAGTAGTGATAATTTGATGTTTCTGATGCAGTGACGATGTCCGCAAGCAGCATGAATAACTTTGACAAATTGGAAGTGCTTCAATATGAAAATAGGCATTGTTGGCGCGGTTGAGAAGCTGTTGCTAGAATCTTAAGAGTCTGAAAAAAACCCATGAAGGCTTTATTATGCAAGTTTGTGAGAAGAAATGCAAATATTGGGCTTGGTGTGTGCCAATTGAAATAAGCAAATTGATTGGGTTCGGTGGAGAGGGATCAAGAAAGTTGTCAAATGCAAGTGGTGGTTGCTTAGGTCGAACTATGGCAGAGCACCAATTGGAAGATGGAAGCAATATTTTGGATGTAATTGAGACTCTAGGAAGCAGATTTGATCTGATTGAAGTGGTTGTAGGAATAAGTGATATGGTCAGTTTCAGTTTAAAGATGAATGTAATTTTGTTTGTTGTTGTAATTGGTGTTCTCGTTATGCTAATGAAGAAGTAACATTCTATGTGAAAATGTATGTTCACATCTTTAGCGTGGGGGGTCTCTGAAAAATACCTATTCAAGAGGTGTATAAAGTCAGGTCCAACATGGAGTATAGGCTATATGCCTTGTGGGTACTGAATTAAATACCGCAGTATACTGCTTATTGCAGGTACGCGATACAAATGTTTTCGCATTTTGTTATTTTACCGTGCGGTATATTGCGGTATTTTACGGTATACTGTATATCGCGCACTTTTTGTATGTATTTTGTCAAAAAACCATGGTATACCACAAATACCGCGTGGTATGTACAGTGGTATTTTATTTTTTGTAGATTTTTTTTACATCAAAATATCATAAAAATATAAAAAAAAATTAAAATATAAATAATACACATATCATAAAATAAAATAATATTTACTTTTAATTTTTTTACTTTTCTTAATTAATATAAAAAATTGATGAATGATATTATTTATATTTGTGGTATATGCAAAATTAATGGATGCATGGTCAGCTGGTCACAAACTTGCAGCTTTTGTTTCTATCACTTTTTTTTTTGGAATTCATAGTTACATTTCGTACTCTTTTGCATGACATGAAATGAATATGTTTCTTTTCCAGAATAAGATAAGAAAGAAGCGTTATACTTTGAGGTACCTAGGAACTTAATGTGGTATTAGAAAATGTATTGTTATTATTAAAATATTTTTTTCTCTTATATCAATAAATTAGTTTTTTTAGTATTATTTATTTGTTCCATATGTAACATTTTTTTATGTTTTTTGTATTAAAAAAATATTTTCTATTATATATATTTTATTTATATTTGATAAATTATGATGAGAAAAATTAGAATACATATAAAATGTATAAAAATAAATTATTAAACAAATTATGCCATCTAAAAGTAATATTCTAACATTTATTTTTTGCGGTAACAATAACAGTGTGTGACATGGTATACCATGCGGTATTCCTTAGAAATTCGGGGTGCGGTATACCTAGCAGTAATGGTATTTAACACTTTACTTGTGAGAAGGGGCACTTGAAAAAAATACAAGATAAAGATGTGCAAAAACTCCTGTTCAAGTTCCTTGTGCCTTACAAATATTAAGAGGGGGATAATTGAAAAATAAGAACTAGTTGTCCGTGTACAAGTTTATCAAGTTAGTCCAACAGGTAGGGGTTAAGTGAAAAACGATGATCACAAAATGCCATCATTCAATTTTGACATATATTAAGTAGGAGTATACAGAATTGCATGAGGATTACACAAGCATCTAATACATAGCCCAAAAAAAGATCATCTTACTGGGACATTTGTCATTCAATCAATTATAAACTAACATTAGACAATCGGGAAAAAGTTTGAAAATTGCTTTATGGCTCAAAATACATTAGAAGCAGCCATAAACTAACATCAGATAACCTATAATCAGAGATACTATATGCTTTTATAATCCTTCAACAAAAGTACTCCATGATGTCTTCAGCAATCAATTTTCTTGCATTTACCTTTAGTCTTCACACCAAGAAAATCATCATTAACCAGAACATAAATAACCAGTCACTCAACAATAATAGCAATTCATTTCATAATGTCTTATAGCTTGGTGGCAGTAGGGGGTTGGCCAGTGCAAATCGTTTCATTGTGTCCAAAAGTTTCACATTTTCTGTATGTTACTGTTGAAGACCTTGTAGTGTGCTCTATCTCACCAGCCTCCATTTTTTTTCCTAGGTCTTCCAAGTTTTTTCGTAAGTGGATGTGGAAGTACAACAGTAACTAGGCATTTAGGAGAAAGGTTAGTTTGAGGTATTGGGTGAACAAGACCAGCATATGCTTTGAGACAGGTACCATTTGAGTAGTACTCATCACAAACTTACTTTAGAGAACTTTATGCAACTAATTGCATATTTACAGGGTAATCTAGTAACACCCCACTAGTTTCATGTAGATGTTTTAAGTGATAAGTGAACAACATTCATCTCTAGTCCATATAGAATCTAGAATTCTAAATTACCAGCTGGCAGTGAGGTACATCCTTGTGATACCTTAATCCTATTATCTAATTCTTTTTATGCATAATGGGTTATCTTTTTAGTCCATGTATATCCAGCTACTTACCTTTTGTGGAATTTGGTCATAACCTTCATTCTAAGCTTTTCAAGCAATGGTAGAACTGGCAGATGTCTAAGCTTTCTAATCCAACTGTTGAATGACTTAGTCATGTTGTTTGTTACATTTTCAACCTTATAGAAATGATCATACCCTAACCTAGACCAATATTCTACAGGTCTCTTACTTAGCCATTTGAAAGCTGCCCCACCCTTATCAAAATTGTTAATGGACTTCATGGAAGAATCAAACTCAACCCTATTGTATGCTTTTGTAGCCCTAAAAAAATCTACCCAGTAGCCTAAACCCCTAAATCTACTTCTAAAGTTAGCATAAAAAAGCATTGTACAGAACCTATGTCTTGATTGTGGATAAGTAATTCAAACAACTTCAATTAAACGTTATGTAATAGGAAAAAAAATACAAACAAAATAACCATCATGCTCAATTTTTCATAATGCATAAAACAAAACATAAAGTAAAGGAGATGAACTAACTTTCTATTTGTCACTCAAAAAGCAAATGAACCATCACCAATAGCATTTCTGAGGCACTACATAAAGAAAGTATACGAGTCTTTACATTTAGGCTCCATAACAATCACTGCTAAAGGCAATATGTTATTGTTCCCATCAACAGCAACCACAATGACTCCACCATAAAGGCTTTTCATAAAACACCCATCCATGCTAATGAAAGGTCTACACCTTTGCAAAAACCCTTTAATACAAGCATCAAAACATATTAACATTCTTTTGAATTGTGGCTACCTTGCATTTGCTGAAGGGCCAAGGCAAAACTCCATTTTAACAATAATTCCTGGGTTATGCTCCATAACAACCAGGTTCCACTTCCTCAACTTCGCATATGACTCAGCATGCACTCATTCATTTTCATCCTATGCCCTTCTTTTTGCCTTATAAAGCTGCATTTTAGACACTTCAATACCAAACCTTTTGCTACAAATACTTTTACATCAGTGCATAACTCATGTCAGGCTCCTCCTTCAGGAAGGAATCCAGCTTACTTGTAATCCATTTACCATTGGTATTTGAGTTTTTGGTTGATCTAATGCAATTATGGTGTCCACTCAATGTTTTAACCATGAACGTCCTCTTATTTGGTAATAAAGATCCCAAAATGCACCATGTACAACCTTCACTGAAATATATTTCATTCACCCTTGCAGGCTCAACTTTCACTCTTTTTAACTCATAACCCTTCTCAATGCAGTAGTCCCTCAATACTCCCTTGAAGTGGTTCACATCCCTGAACACTTGAAACTTTTCAAACCATATTTTACTAACTTCATTCGCCTTGAACTCTTTAGCCTTTGTCTTAAGGTTTTTTTAATCAAAACTGTTACTTTTCTTCTTCACAAATTCTCTGGTGCCCTTATCAGTTGCGTAACTATCATATGAAGAGTCACTTCTTATGTCATTAAAATTGTGTTCATCACTATCCCTTCCTACCCCTTGCACTTCCTACATTTGAAGTTTCACCTCTATGTGCACCATCAAACCCTACTCTAGCATTATCTTCCTTACGCTCAAAAAATTGAAAGACCTCCCCACTTAAATTACCCTCCACATCACCAACTTCCTCATGCACATTTTACTCCTCCTCTTTTTACCTTTGTCCCTTGCTGCTGCATTCTAATATTCATCACCTCCCTCATCCATGTTTGCATCATGATCCTTCATTTGATCCCTATTGTGTACATTCACATCCTCTCCTCACCAGCCTTCGTTTTCATCAAATTCATTTTCTCCAACCACACTTACATTTTCACCCTCGTTACTTTCCACATTCTCCACATTATCTTTATCTTCCTCATCCATGTTATTGAACCTGTCAATGTGCATATCCTCTGAGGGACATAGGTCAATCTTCCCATATATGGATATTTCTACCATCTCATCATAGATCTTGAACAATTGCAACACGTCAGCGTCATTTTCAAATGCCATGTCACTACCAGATCTTCAACATACAAAATTTTTCTTTCTGAAAAACCTTATCCTACAACATCTATGTCAAGTTAAGCAATGGGTAATGGTCTGGATCAACCCCATTTTCTACATAAACAAGAGGAGCTAGAGGATCATCCTTCTCCTTATAAAATAGGATATCGTGCCACATGATTCCCAAAACGAATGCCCAAACATCCTAAGCCAACATTCAACTGTAAAACTAACGAATTTCAGTTTGATCATCAAAATAAAAAACATAAACCCCTAACCCAAACAATGAGTTCAATAAAAAATTTCAAATTTAAGTAACTAAATCACTTCACTAATGACGCCAATGCCTATAACTTTGTCTTTGTCATAGGCGACGACTCTATGCCCACTTTTTCTCAAAACCCTAGTGAAGAGAAGAGGGAATGACTGGGATGGACAAGATAAAGATGAGAGGGAAAAATGACGCCTATTTTTAAGGGCATTCTAGACTTTTCACAAAATGTCTAATAGCCAGATTAATAGAAGTAATGATGCGGGGTAATTGTAGGTATTTAAAAAATGGGGGACACAAGTGCAAGTTCGACCTAATCTCAAAGAGGTCCTGGTAATTTTCCCTTTTTTATATTACATGCTCTATATCATTATAACTATATTTTAACAGAAGAGGAGGATTTCAAAATTTATCTACAATGATTTTCATGTAGTTAGTGTCATTTTTTTTTTTTTGGATTTTTTTGTGTAATGATCTAATCTTATGTCCAGCCCTTGCAGTCATCCTTTTGTCTGTTTTTGTCTAAAATTTGTTTCATCTGATAATTAGGAAATGAGATATAGCATAGGGGCAGTGGCAGGTTGACGGATCTACAAGTTTGGGGAATGAATCTTCCAAAGAGAAAAACTACAAGAAGTTTCTCCAAGTTTTTCCTATTTCACATTTTTTTGCTTGAATACATTTCAGTCCATGTGTTATCAATATTTTTATTTTAGTCCCTAAATCCAAGTTAGCTATTTACCGTTTTGGTTTTTTCTCTTTTTTGTTTCTTTCATAACCTTTATTAAGTCATATAATTTTTTTATTATATGTTTTTTGTAATATTTATTGTTTTAGGTTGTTTGCAATATTTTTATATTTATTAAATTATTTTATCTATTATTTCTCAAATTATCTTTTCTTGTTTTTTTGGCCAATAGATAAAAATTTAATATTCACTTTTTTTTTTCATTTCTCTTGATGTACATGCAAAAAGTGAAAAAAAAACACAATTATTTTAATTTCTTAATTTTCATGCAAAGCCCAAATGTTTCAATGAATTTGGAAAGAAGATAGTATATAATTGTCCCCCGTCCCAAATTATTTACACCATTGTAGTTTTTTAAATTAAATCTTGTAGTTTTTAAATATAATTTTTTAAATTTGAAGCAAATAGTAATATAATTAAATGTAAGTCAAACTTAAGTAAAAAAACTAAAATAGTGTAAAGAATATGGAATGGAGGAAACATTTGCTATAGCAATCCAGATTAATTGTGTTTATAAATAAAAGCATAAAAGTTAACTAACTATTCCTATTTTGGTTTTCTTCATTATTACTTAGACTCTATGATAGATAGGATTTTAGTAATATTTTTATAGAAAATATCTTCGTTGTTGTTATAATTAAATATAGTACTATCCCTAAAATGCATCATTTACATGCATGATTAGTGAAAAATCTTCATTTTTGCTCACTATAAACATTTGGAATCCTCATCTTATTACACTTTATTTTACCTTTTCTATTTTGTATTTTTATTTTAGTGACGGCATTTTTTTTAATTGATTAGTTTTTGTTTTTGTTTTTTTTACCTTTTTTCAAGATGGATTCTATTTAAAGAGAAATGAAGAACCAATAATCATTAAGAACATTGAGCCATGTATGTTTTATTTCTCTCTGTTTTAACTCATAACGTCTCTCAATTCCACTCATTCAATTTACATGAAGCCCAACTCTCCGCTAATCTTTTCTTTTATTTACCCATCATAATTAATTTTTTTCTTACCACCTAGGCCACAATTAACATGCTTTCATAGCTCCAAGACCAAGAGAAGATAAAGGAATAATCATTATAGCTAGTTATGACTGGATAATAAAGAAATGAGGCTTTAAAGCTTAAAGGGGGTTTTCTAATGGATAATTGAATACGGTTGGCTATTTGACAAATGGTTTACCCTAATGTTCCACCGTCGTCCTGATATTATCTACAACTAATGTGGTCTTCAAAATATCCTATTAAATACTAAGTTTTCTAAGTAAATTGTAGCTCCGACCATAAAGTAAAGCACTTAAGAAGGAATGGATCACAAGAAAGAATGGGTAGAATAAAAGATATCATCTTGAATGCTAGTGATTCGTGTACAATCAAATACCAAAGGTGATTACAAGTTTAAATTTCTACCACTAGCAACAAAATATTATCTCTCTACTTAACGGAGAAACAGAAAAAGTCTAAATGTTATGTTCTCTTTTGCTCCAATGGCTTCTCATAAGAAAAAAAAAAACAAATGTAAGTAAAAGAGAATAGAATCTAGTCTAAAGTTATGTTATGAGCTATGATATTAACTCTAAATTCACACAACACTCCTTAGAAATGCCACAAGAAAACAATTTCATGGCAAAAGTGTTTAATACCTTTATCCACCCTATATGTGTACAGTGCATATATAGTAAGTAAGTTTGTATGGGGTTGATACCACAACTATGGAGTTTTACTTTGGCTAGACTAAAAATATTTAAGAAGAAACTAAAATAAAGACAATCCAGAACTAAACTACTATATTGTAATAGGTGGTGAATTGATACTTTTACTAATGGCAACTTACATTACCTAGTATTTCTCTCTTGTTGACCCATTATTACCCGCCTAGCAAATATCCAAATCATTACCTCTCCATTTTTTGGTTTAACTCTTAGATGTAGTTATTTCCTTAATTACTAGTGAAATCCGCTTAGTAAACTTAAGCTATCTAACTATTCTCATATTAGACTAACTCGAGAACCACATATAGCCCTGATGCAATAATAATTAATAAAAAAAACACAAATTCTCATAAGGATAAAGAGAACAAGAAAATCATGCATAATCCATTATTAAAGTTAATTGATTCACAATACTAGATAGTAAATAAACTACCTATAATCCAAGAAGTTACAAATAACATGCTTGAACTTAAAAGATACATGGAGAAGTTACAATGAGAAAGGAAAAAAGAAACTTAAAAAGAAGATATGATCCTAGAAACTTTGTCCCCAAGGCTCCTTAAAGCTTCTTTTGCTTAGATCCTCCAAGCTCTATTTGAGCTCTTTCCATGGAAAAGGAAGAAAATAAAAAAAAAAAGAAAAAAAAAAGAAAGTGGAATACTAAAACATAATCTAGATGAAATTGTGCTAAGTATGTTTTTGTGTGTTAGGATATTGATGGGTTTAAAGAGATAAGGTGTACATAAAGGGATGATATAAGGTCTTTATTGAAGAAAAGAAGAATTCCTACCTTTTTACTAAGAGGCCTTTGGTGCAACTGCACTGAATATCACAAAAATAGGCAAAGCACAATACACAATGTCACAGCTAAGCCATTCCCGGCATAATAGTGCCACAACTTGCCAACTTCGACATCATTCAATATTATCATTATAACATTCTTATCTGATATATGATTAAGGCGATTAAGATTTCCACACAAAGTTAAGAGCAATGGCTTTAGTTTTTATGTCTATAAAAGAGTCTGAATTTTCTAATAAAAGGTTAAAAATTAGCATGCAAATTGCCTATATTCTTGGCTTTTTTCATGCTTAAGTTTTCTCATTTTTACTTTAATTGCTTCCATTCCTCTCCCATGTAAGCAATAGCTTCTAACACTTACAAAATGAAAAATATTTTCAAAAAAAAGTAGCAGCATAATGATGAACTAAGCTCAAAGTAGAGTAATTTGTCAAACATGAATTAACTGAGTTGATCTTATGATGGTAAGTCAATTAACGGTTTCTCCTATTGTCAAGTGTCTTCTGATGGGCTTTCTCTAGTCATTCTTTAGACCAAATTTGGACTCAAGGAAATTAATAGAGGGAACCTCCAAATTCTCACCAAGAGCCTTAGTCTCATCCTTAGATAGGGTATGTGCTTGTGCGTTCTAGGCCCAAGGTACCTTTTAAACCTTATTTGGTAGGCTTTCGGCCACTTTAGTTACGACTTTACCTTCTTTGATTTTGTCATTGGTGCAGGTGTGGTGGCATTATAGGCAGAAAATTATCTCATATTTTATCATCTGACAATAATGGACTGTCTTTGTGCGCCCTGGCACAACTTCTAAAAGCATAAGCATAATTTAGTCCTTCCTCATTTCCAACTCCAAAAGTTGGTCAACTCATCAGTGTAAAGTAGGCCCGCTTAACATTCAGTGGCGCTAGGGTATGGATAAAGATAAAATTGACATTAAACCCAAATAAACATAAACCCTTTTAACTTCATAGTTTGATATCCTTGTAGTTATCAACATCTATGTTGGGCATCAAGATCCGAATCCGTATTCCCTCTCAACAACATGCCATGAGTCCATCGGCTTTAGTTATGCATTCCTATGCACTTTCATTTTTCGCCATTAGTGATCTTCTTGAGGACCCTTTCTAGTTCCCTTAGCACTTCATCTATTTCAATGGGTGATCTCCTATGACATCCGACATAATCTCTATGATTTTGATCCATGTCATCTCGTCGGCCTTTTTAAGCTTCCCTTTTACTGGGAGACATATTGCACACATACTCACAGAGCTTCCCTTTTGTAACCAATTCTTCCAAAAAAGCCTTCAACTCACTGTAATTATCTGTATCATGTTCATTGTTCTTATGGTACCAATAATACTTTTTTTTTTATCCTTAGGAAACTTACAAACAATGAGTTGAGGCCACTTAGCCAACATGTTTCTTTGCTCTGGGGTGTATAAGATATTTGCCTTAGTATCTTTCAAGGGCATCTATATTGGACTTGGGGATTACTCCTGCTTCTTCTAGTTTATATTTCTTTGGGTTCAAGGCTAGTCTTCTTTTGAACTTTTTCCTTATTCAAGCGATTCATATCCTCTAATTGAACGTAGTTGTAGGCATGATTATAGAACTCTTCCATACTCTAAGTAAGATTCTTTTGTAAAAACTAGGAGCAACATGACTTCGGGTATATTCCTTTTGTGAGAACTAATAGCTTGACATAAGGAGATAGATCTGGGATTTAGACCGACTCTAAGTTAAACCTCCATTGGTAGTATCGGAGAAGTTCATTCTTTTCTTACTTAATAATCACAGGTTAGTTCACCATTTTCTTTAACTAGCAACTCCTCATGATTTATCTTTAAAATTTCTGAGATAACTCATTAAATGAGAAAACCTCTTTTTTAAGGTCCTAAATAAGGTTGAAGCAGTTCTGGGAATTGTATAGTTCAATGTTCTGCATATAATGGCATTGTTAGCTTATTCATGTTCATCATAATGATGTACCTCTGCTAGTGATTCATGGGGTCAGTTAAACCATCATACAGATTCCCTTTGGCATCCAAAACCTCAATAAAAGGATGGAGGGAAGGTTGGCGTAATGCCAAATCCGATTAATAAAAGGCTAGAGCCACATATAACTAATGCCTACTAATGGTTCTCTTACGAGCTTAAACTAATCCTTGAGTTACTTTTCTATCTCATCCAAATGACGAAGGGCAGTATTTATATTACTTACCTTTAGTTCTCCTTAGACCTTGTCATTCAATCATTGGTCTTCTGGTGGATCAATTCCTTTGTTTGGTACTTATGGGAACCTATTGGTGTCCCTACCATGGATTTTTGCTCCATCTTTTGAAAATTGAGGGAAAGCCTTCCAAATATCCTATCACAATTAATCCCTTAAATCCTTTTAGAAGGAATGCTTAATGGCATTAAATTTGTCAATAGTTATAAGCACATGGGCTTTTCCACAAGTTGGATCTCTGGGCAATAGAAGCAGATTATGTCTTTCATCCTGTCCACCAAAATGTTAAACCAAGCATTCGAGATTGATAAGGGATTACGATCCACCCCTTATTCTAACATCATCTCAAATCATCTCCCAACCTCTATCTGTGAGTAGGCATGCCTATTCATGTTTCCACCACCATTGTTTAGTTTTCCTACAAATGACGGTAAGTTGATCTCCAACCACTATGGTGGGCCGAGGAAAAAATGGGGCTTGTAATCAACGATGAGGTTAGATGCCGCCAAAGTTGTCTGTCTAGGGAAAACTTTTTGAAACTAAAATCAGTTAAGTGACCGGGAGATTGCTTGTTAGGGGTTTAAAAGAGTTACGTACATAGTGTTTTCCACCAAATTCTTATATGGACATGATTTCTTGTCCATTAAGGTAAGAGTTTCCTTTTTATTTGGGTTTGCAACTTCATCAATAATGGAATGTGGGAGATTCAGCCTCTAATTTCATATCTACCTTTTAATTATGTATCCAGGTCTATCTCCTGGACCCATAAATCTTGCTTTAATGGTCAAAAATCTTGGGCTTGACCCAATATGATATCATGTGCCAACTAATTAGTATTAATTTGGGTTAAGCACCAATGTCAATGTGCAATGAATTAAAAAGTTTGGGAACCAATTTGTAATGAAACAGAGGTTGGGAATCAGTTTGCAATAGAAATTAAAGGTTTAAGACTAATGATGCTATTTACCCAGAGAAATTTGGTCCCACTCACTACACTGTTGGGTCCCACTCAAATATCTGTAAGTCATCTTGGTCGTTTTGGTTGAGCTGAATCTGGAACTAAGCTTTCGTGGTCAATTAACTAATAACAATATTTTAGGATCATCGCATATTAAATATTAATTAGAGATTTTAAAAATAGAAAGTTTTAATCTATAACGACTACCAATTATTTGTTTCGTACTGGGGAAGAAAGCAAGTGGTGTACTATTTTTTTTCTTTATTTTCCCCGTTTCCTTTTGCTTAGTGATTTCTAAGAGTAATTAAACCTTTTGACAATGCGTTCAATTATGGGCGATTAGCATCCGCAACTTTAAAGGAAGTCGACCGGAAGTAGACGAAATTATGGCTTTACGAGAAGTTCTTTGTTTTGTTTTAACTTTATTGTTGTTTAATTAAATTATTAAATGTAATTACACGCCTAAATACTACTTATAGGACAGTTTTTTAATCAAAAATGGATTTTGGTTTTAATTTCTTCCCAATGATTAACTGAGTTACACTCAAGAGCGATATGGCTCTTGTTTATTTAATTTCATATCGACGTGCCCATAGAAAACGACTTGAAATTATTGCGATTAGTTCATAATTTATAATCATAAAACTGGTTAACATATGAGAGAAGATGGAAAGCGAAAGGAAAGTTCTGGACTTCAAAAGAAAAAAAAAATCTGGTCTGCTTGTATGTCACTAGAAAAATAAGAATTTTTACACATTCTAATCAAAATAATTCTACAGTATATATCAAACTAAATATCCACTTAAGAATGGCTAATTAGGTTTTTTTTTTTTTTTGGAAAAAGAGGTATGTGGTGTGGTAAAGGTATTGTAAGTTAAATTGTATCTCCCGGGCTAGATTTCATATCAGAAATAATGAGTTTTTTCTAAAAACTTGTAAACTGATAATTCAAACACAGTTAACAAAGTTTTTTTAGTTTTAAAACACAATTCGTTAGTATCACATTTTATCCCAAATTAATTCTAACATATATATAGTTATTCAACATACATTTCATTCATTACCATAAACTTTTCTTTTTATCTTCATTCCTTCGGCCTAGTGGCTGGGGGCTTTGAGAGATATGGAGAAGGTCCAGGGTTTGAATCTTAATCTCCCCACTTCCTATAGTATACCTTACACAAAGTGATTTGATTATTATTCTGATTCTGAAAAAGCTGGTATGTCTCTTTTATAGTATATATCTCTCATTGTAAATTTGTAAGATGATTCTGAATATAAAAAATAAACTTTTCTTTTTAAGTAAAAGAATTACACTACTAAAAAATGGCAATTTTCCAACGGCTATTTCCAACGGCCTCATGTTGGAAATTCCAATGGCTTTGATGAGAGCCGTTGGAAATTCCAACGGTCAGCCGTTGGAGAATAAGCCATTGGAAATTTCCAACGGTTATAATTAATTTTTTTTCCTTGTTCCAATGGCTTAGACAATTGGAAATTTCCAACACCTTAGGTTGGAGATACTTCCAACTGCTTTCCAACTTCCTAGGCCATTGGAAACTTTGTAGAAGAAAATAAAAAAATAATTATATCTTATACTAATGTAACAAAATAACAAAATATTCAAAGGCAGGAGATAAAAAAATGGCAAATTTCAAAAATATGAAAATTACAAAATTACAAAAATTACATAAGTAATGAAAAATCAGAAAATCATTCACAAATATCACATAAAACAAAAAAAATACAAGAAAAGCAAAGAATAGTAATCAGATCCGAATCTGAAGAGCACCAGCGGATCGAATCCAAGGCGTAGCACCGGCGGATCTGGCGTGATGGAGAGCGATGGAGCGTGGCCGGATCTGGTGCGTGCAAGCGCGACGAATCACCAGCGGATCTGGCGCGAGGTGAGCCAAGGGGGTCGGCCGGCGACGTAGAGAGAGAGCGAGCAAAGAGAACGAGCGACGAATCAGAAAGAATGAGCGATGAAGCAGAGAGCGCGACGGAGCAGAGATAGCCTAGGTGGTCAGTCAGCGACGAAGAGGGAGAGCGAACAGAGAGATAGAGCGAGGAGGCGAGGAAACGGTTCGGCGAGGGATGAGACAGATGAGGGAGAGACATGTAAGCGGCAGAGGCAGTGGAGACTATGGATTGACTAAGGTTAGGTTAAGTTAATATGTATATATAGGGGTTATGTGGGCTGAGCTTTAATATATATAGGTTAAGTTATATTATAGTAGAAAATATATTTTACATACATTATATATATTAAATATTATAATATGTTTATATATATTAATATATATGTTAAATATATTATAATATATAAAACACTGTACTATAATATATATGATAGATTAATATATGTTACATATATTAATATATATGTTAATATATATCATATATATGATACATTAACATATGTGATACATACATATATATATACATAATAATAATAATAATAATAATAATAATAATAATAATAATAATAATAATATATGTATGGCTTATACATCATATATCATATGCTATGTATATGTTATTATGATATGTTTGAAATATGATATGTATTATAGTATGTACAAAAATATACTAAGTATAAATATAATAATAATGTGTAAGATATATATATACGTATTAATATATATGTATTATGGTAAATATATATAAATATCAATATCAATGCAATATAAATATGGATACACATTTATATATTTTATTTTCCCAACCGCCTAGGCAGTTGGAAAAATAAAAAAATTTAGGCAGTTGGAAAATAAAATATATAAATGTGTGTGTATTTTCCAACGGCTTTGGCAATTGGAAAAATAAAAAAAAATTCCAGCTGCCTAGGCAGTTGGAAAAATAAAATATTTTCCAACGGTCTCAGCAGTTGGAAAAATAAAAACATTTTAACTTACATATTTTCCAACAGCCTAGGCAGTTGGAAAAATAAAAAAATTTTCCAACGGCCTAGGCTGTTGGAAACAATAAATACTGAGAAGCACAGTTCACTTACATATTTTCCAATGGTTTAGGCCGTTGGAAAGGTACCCATTGGAAATTTTTCAACACTTCCAACAGCTAAGCAGTTGGAGAATTTTTTTTACAAGGATTAATTTTTTTCTGCAGTTTCCAACGGCCTAGAACGTTGAAAATTTCCAACGGCCAAGCCGTTGGAAAATTGCCCATTGGTAAAAATGATTTTTTTAGTAGTGTTAGTTGTTTGTTTGTTTTTTTTTTTTTTAATATTTTACCGGTACCCAAATTTACTCTTTTTTAAAAAAAAAAAATTGGGTCATGAAACATGCGCGTTGTGTCTCTATGTGTGTGTATTTCCCCCACTGAATTTAATAAACTTGTTGGTAAGCAGAACATTTTTTTAACTCCTTCTTACCATTTGAACAAGGTGAGACATGTACGCTAATAGCTTTTTGGCAAATTAACATAATAGATTTCTCACCTTTGCAGATGAAGGGTGATTAGGTATGTTCATATCCCTAAAATCTATTACTATTTTTTGTAATTGTATGACTTGTAAATGACAATATTGCCCGTATTTGACGGGTGTTGCACATGCTAGTTAAACTTTGGTGCTATATAAGGCCTAGGTTTGAGCATGTCTCGACGAATTAAGGTATTTTCTTGTGATCTCACCTGTTGAGTCCAATTTCGTTAACATCTTGCATGCAAAGACTAGGACTGGTCCGTTGGACATGCCCTACATTGCCCTAGGTGCACAAAGTGCCCTTAGGTGGTAGCTCTAGGACCCCCTCCCCCCTCCCCCAATTGGTTTCCCTGTGCGTGGTATGATGTTCTAAAGTGGTGCAAAGACCGGGGACATGTCTGAATTGGACCATTCTATGCCTGGTATACACGAAGGCGTATGTGTACCTACACGAGTGCAAAAAGATCGAAAAAGAGATGCCCATACAAATTTATTTGATTTAGTCAATGTAATCGCAGATATATATAAGTAATAGTTATGAGAGAGAAGTTGCTCATCTATATTATATCTCAAACAAAGGAATTTTTATTGTATTCTGATACCATAAGTTTGTGTGTAAGTATCTGCTCTTTGTTTCCATGTAATTAAATCGCAAGTTTATATAAATCTTAGTTTCAAACGATTTTAGATAATGCATCATACGTATACTTGTATAATCAAAATTAACATAAAATATAGTAATTCCAAATAGGTGATCTTATATAGACCCGGAGCATTTGGTGCGCCAACCTAGAATACAAGAATTTATAATCTTGTCCAAATTCTTCAAAATAAGGCATTAATTTCACACGAGTTTCCAAAAAATCATATTTCATCCGTTTCATAAAAACTGACTTTTTTTTACTATTTACATTAATTAATTTATAATTTTTTTATTTCAAAATTTATTATTAAAAAATGAATATTTTATATAAAAATTAAAATTTAAATATTATAGTTTTTAAAAATTTTTAAAGATTTTTTTCAGTACATATTAATATAAATATGTTCAGGTTAAATTTGAATAAAAAAAATCAATTAATGTGAAACGGATATGGAGTAGAAATTAAAGATCTGTTATGTGCCTTATTTAAAATGAACAAACTTACAAAACTTGTCATTGGATATTCCTACATTGCACGGAACATGCAGACAAGCGGAGGAAGCTTGAAAATGAGCAACTTTAAAACTAGTACAGACTAGACTAAGAATGTTAATCGTCTATAAACTACCTGCTATTAACAAGTTCTTACCAATAAATGGAAATTAATTATACTGCACTATAATATTTATTCTTTTTAGATTCTTATTCTATTAGTTCTCATACCCAAAACTTACGTTCTTTTTGATTCCTATATATTTTTAATGCAAGGTATTTGTTCTTTTCCAATTCCTATATATATTTTCCTTCATGTTTGGTCTGTTGTCATGTTTCCATTATTTTTTCTTTGAATAATATTTGTTCTTTCATTCTTGATAGATTAATAATTGTTGTTTATCCAACATACCTTGTTCTGTAAAAAAACAAGTGCATAGTTTAAAAGAACAAATACTTAGTATAAAATAACATATTCAGTTCTCTGATGCTTGTTCTTATACTATTGGTTCTTATGCTTTTTTTTAAGTTCATATATGTTCTTTTATGTATTGTTATTTTTTCTTTTCTTAAGCTTGTTCTTTTTATTTCCTCTATGTTTCTTTGTTCTGTTTTTTTATGCATTGTTGTTTATTTTTTTTTCAATTCCTATAAGTTCTCTTTTGATGCATGGTGTGTTCTCATGTTTCCATTGTCCTCTTATCAAATAATATCTTTCCTTTTATTTTAGATTGGTTATTACTAATTTCTATTTGTCCAACATACATTCATCTATAAAAAAACATATGCACAGTTAAAAAAACATATATTTAGTGTAAAATAACATATTTATTGTTCTTATGTTTCTTCATACACTACTGATTTTTGTGCTATTTTTTTTTTCAATTCTTATATACTCCCCTTGTCCCACTTTCTTTACATCATTTAATTTTTTTAACTAGTTTAACTTGAATTTATTGACATTATTGTTTTTTAGAAAAAAAAATTAAAAAATAGATTCAGAAACTATAGGTCTTGATTTATCATTCATTTATAAAGGTTTTTTATTTATATGCTAAAATGTTGAAAATTAAAAATCATAGATTAATTGTTGAAAAGTGAATCGTGTAACGAATTTGGGGCAAAAAGAGTATTATTTTATGTATTATTATTTGTTATTTTATTAAAAGTGATAGACGAACAAGGAGAAACAATACAAAATGAAAGACCACAAAAGAAAAAGAAGTAGAAGAAGAAAATAAGTAATGGGAAAACAAAAGCAATAAGAAGACGAAGGTTTAACTTTAAAAATTAAGGATAAAGATTATTCCAAAAAAGCTGGTTCGAAAGATTGCTCCATAAACAAGGGCAGAAAAATTGGAAAATGAAATGAAAGAACAAAAGTATGTAGCAAAAAGGTAAATAAAAAAAATTAGATGTTGGCACAATTACAACCTACCTCTTCTCAATTTCAGTTGTAAGTTGTAACGCACTAATCATTTTGAGAACGCACCATATTTTACAAAAACTTATTGAAAAAGTATAAATTATTAAGAGATTTTTTTTTACTCAAAATCAACTATTAAAGGCTACATAGTATAGAAAGATATCGATGTTATAAGAGGGGATATTTGACAACATTTAGGATCTTGACAAGTAACCAAGGTAGTACTTATGGCATTTGTAGGTATGAAGGAAGGGGGAGGAGGACTCGAATCTAGCATACCGAGTTTGGTGTCCCTAACATTTTCCACTACAAGAAAAAAGTCATTTAGCGACGGTCATTAGCGACGGCCGGCCTTCGCTAAACATGAAATAGCGACGGCACACCGTCGCTAAAAGGTCCATTGCTAATTTACTCGCCGCTAATTTTTTAGCGACAGATACCATCGCTAATTAGCGACAGCAAAACGTCGCAAAACAGACCATCACAAATTTTCCAGCAACGGTATCTGCCAGCGCGTTAGTGACATTTTACCGTCGTTAGTTAGTGATGCTTAGCCGTCGCTAATTAGTGACGCGTAACCATCACTACTTAGTGACGCATAGTCGTCGCTAGTTAGCGACGCATTACCGTCGCTAGTTAGCGACAAGTAACCATTTCTAATTAACGACGAGTGACCGTCACTAGTTAGTCATAATTTGTGACTAATAGCCGTTGCTAGTTCAAAAACTCTTGGCCAGCACAACTCCATCACTAGATCTCCACTATACGCATCCATTCCATACAACTCCAACAACCAGAAACAAAACTAGTTCCCAATAATCTAAACTAATAGCATACACTTCCAAAAACCATAAACATAATTTATTCACATTAATCTGAAATATTTTACACATAAACATAATTTGCTCCCATTGAACTTTTGATGCATTAGCACTGCTTAATATTCTGTATGAATTCCAAATTAATATTTCATACTCTCTTCTATGTCTTCTCTGGTCAAAATGACTGCCTTCGTAGCTATGGCTCTGTGCATGAGTCTCGTAGAGAGGCTTTTGGCTGACTAGCTCTCAGAAATGTTGATAAAAAAAATTCCACCCGTTAGGCCTTCACAAGCTATTTACTGCAGTTTCTTTTACTGTTTTTCATTCTCAGCTTGATTCCTCTTTCACTCGTGATCCTTTCTTTTTTCTACCTTTGTCTTTTGACGACTTCTTTCTCTTTGCGGGCAGCTTTCCCGTCTGATTTTCTATTTGTACATCATCTGTGCTGGGCTCTTCATGTGGTGGGGCTGCTGCTGCAAAAGCCACATTGCATTGATGCCCAAAATCAACAACGGAATGCTCACTAATCTTCGCCACATATTGGAGAAGTTCAGCAATGACAAAAGGACAGCTTTCTTTCAGATAACCAAAACCCTCTGACTGCATCATAGCTGAGAAACAACAATTCAACAGCAATTTCTCATCAGCCAGTGCTAGTTTAGCATACAACCAAACAAAATTGATTTTAGTGCTTCTACCAACTAATGAATTTTTGCCTTTCAGGTTTTCAGGCATTGCAGTGAATTTGAGGCATACAGATTTCAAATGCAAACAATGGTGTTGCTCAGCCAAGGCTAGTGTAGCTCCAGTTGTGTTTATTGTAACAACTTCACAGAGTTTGGCCTCACAAAGCAACCTTAGCCTCGCAAGTGCATAACGGTCCGCAGCTGCAAGGAGATGCTCATATATCAGAGTTGAAGCCCATTTTCAGCTTGAACCAACAAGTTCTCCTATGTCTGGTAAGGTATCCTAGTAGATATAATGAAGTAACACCTGCAAACAGCCAATACAAGAGAAACAAATTAAAAAACAACAACTTACCCAATCTAGATACAGAAGCTTACCAAGTCCACAGGATACCATCAGGTGATTATAGCCGTAATGGAAACTTGCAGTTTTTGCGCCTAAAACAACAAGTAAAATGAAGTCATTTCCACCAAATTTCATAATTTCACCTGGATCCATTGAGGTGAATTGAAAAGAAGCACCAATCATTTTGGTACATGCAATTCCTTCTTTGCAGATATGAACTATTTAGATTTCCTTGCCCGAGAGCAATCTTATTGTCCATCTAATCAAAGCATAAACTATTTCTCTATTTACAATGAATTCCCTATGGTTATGAGCCGGATAAATACTTGAAACTACCCACAGCTGAAACTGACATAAGCATTATCTTTTACCATGTTAAAACTATGGAATGAGCAATAGAATTTATACGAGAAAACAAAAAAGTTGTAAGCCTTATCTGGGATCAGTAAGATTGGTGCATGAGCAGTGCCACAGGCATAAGTTCCAGATGTACATTCATTTCCTAAATGGCACCACAATTACTCAGCAAAGGCAACAACCAACAGAACAACCTTGCCCAAACTCCCCAATGACACTAATGATGTACATATGCATCTCATTATTATGAGCTAAAACCAAAACTGAGATATGCTCTAGCATATAACTTTTGCTCTTGTATCTTGTGCCCTATGCCAAAGTGTCAAACCTTTTTTTCCACCTTTTAGCATGTATAACAACAAAGATCAAACAGCTTTAATAGCAGAGTTGGGTGAACTTAATCTATCGAAAAAGTGTGGAAACAGACATGGACATTTGACTGGTAACCCACACCACAAAGAAGACCTAACTAAAATAACTTAAATTACATCAACACAGAGAACTCGAAAGACATACATCCCTCAAAGAAAGTACAATGCTCTAACTATATATGATAGAAAATTAAACAAATACAAAACCTCAGTTCTTTTATAGATAGAGTAAGGTAAGAAGTAATCAAGAGTAGACAGTAAATAAACCTTGAACACAAGGGCTTCCATATCTTCTACTTTTATGCACTGTGTATTCCTATCTCTCAGTGGACCACACAGTTGTGCCCTGAATACAAGTGACCGTGTTGCAAGAACTAGTTTATGGGCAGCAAATATTTCCCCCACAAACTTCAAAATTTACGTTAGTTGCTATTCCACTTTCAAGAAGCCTCCCAAAATGCTGACCAATGTCTGACGGTGGTATAGCAATGAAGTATATTTTTGGTCCCTCAGTGTGAGACTTAACCACACCAACACTGCAGTCTGCAGTGAACTAAAAGGCAATCATCTTTAAGGAAGTCTGATGTCTCCAGAAGAGTTCTTTTGTAGAATCGTTTATAGCCCCTGATAAATGCCCAAAAACATTACAATTGATCAAGTTCTCACACAAAAAAGAATTTCAGTGATCAAACAGCCAGCATTGTTAGGGGGAAGAAAACATAGACTTAAACAATTCCCAAGCTTTTGTTTTTATCAAGAAATGAGTGCCACACGATGGAAGTCACAGCAACATGCAACATTAAACCAACAAAGAGAGAAGAGCGTGCACTGGCGGGCTAATCAACCCCAAACCTAGCAACTGCGTACAACTCAATAACAACTCAGAGAGCTATTGTATATAGATGCAATATTCTTGGGAAACAATTTTAGGTCTTCGTTTATAACAAAAAGAACATTACATCTAATCGATAGCTTTTTGAGCTACCAAATCCGGCCCCGATCTGAAGAGCCAAGAACAATTCAACCTTTTGTTTCGAAAAAAAAAATTATAACACGTAACATTGCTAAAACAACAAGAGTCATACTCACCACATGATGCCTCGGTACTTAAGCGTGTAGGGGCCGCCCTCAATCGTTCTGCCAAAATGGCTATGCACCTTGTGGCGATCTTTTCCGCTCTGATCCAGAAGGGTCAGCTCAAATAGCACCTGGACATCGGTTCCCTTGCTCGCAAGGGCAATGAAGAGCGAGACATAAACCGCGTTATCCTCGATGCTCTTACCCTCTGGATAGAAATAGATGGCCCACGAGTAGCCGCCGACCACGAAAGTATCAGACGCTATGTACTTGCCGATCCCCATGCTCTTGGCGAGTGAAAAGCCGCTAATTAGGAAAAAGGAAAACAAGATGCATTCAAATAAGAAAGAAAAGGCGCTACCTTTCACTGGCAAGTCATCGACAACGCTGGGGAAAGGGAGGAAGAGAAGATTGGAGCAGTGCAGCAGAGGTTCGCAATCGAGAGGAAAGAGAAGAAGTCTGAGAGTGCGTCTGGAGAGGAGAGAAGACGCGGTGACTTATAAATAAAACACATAGCGACTTTTCGCTGTCGCTTAAAACTAGCGACTTCTGGCCGTCGCTAGTTCTGAACATATTAACCTATTTCTAGTAACATTAGGCCACAATGAGATGATAAAATATTAAAAAATTGCTAAGTCTTATGTGCCAATAAATCAATTCAAATTAATTTAATTTTTATTAAATACATTTTTTGTTAATTACTTAAAAAATATTAATAGATTTGTAATCCGAATTAATCCAATTAAAATTAATAATTATGCAATTAAACAAGTGACATATAAAAGGATAAGTGGTTCTGCTAAAGTAAAATAAACAATAAGTAAAATAAAGATTAAATAATGGCAAACTAGCGAAGGCTATCAGTCGCTAATTATTAGAGACTGCTAATTGTCGCTAATTATTAGCGACTCAAAACGCAGTTGAAATTCAAGAGATTTTTTCCGAAAACACATAGATCCATATATTTGAATAAAAAAAATCCTAAGAGTCGGAACTGATCTATATTAGTGAGAGCTGCTTGTCGCAAAATTTAGCTGACACTTAGCGAGGGCAAATCGTCACTAAATTTAGGGACGTCTAACCGTCACTAAATTTAGTGACGGCCAATTGTTGCTAAATTAACAAAGGCAAACCGTCACTAGCACTATCCATAATTTAGTGACGGTTAGCCTTCGCTAAATTAGTGAGGGCAAGTCGTCACTAAACTTAGTGATGGCTAACCGTCGCTATATTAGTGAAGGCAAACCGTCGCTATATTAGTGAAGGCAAACCGTCACTAAATTTAGTGACAGCCAACCGTTGCTAAATTAGCGAAGGTAAACCGTCACTAGCACTATCTATAATTTAATGACTGCTAGCTTTCGCTAAATTAGTGAGGGCAAGCCGTCACTATAAATTAGCGACGGCAAGTCATCATTAATACTATCTATAATTTAGTGACTGCTAGCCTTCACTAAATTAGTGAGGGCAAGTCGTTACTAAATATAGCGACGGCTAGCCGTCACTAAGTTAGCGAGAGTAAGCCTTCACTAATTATGAATTTTGTAACGGCTAGCCTTCGTTAACTTAGTGATGACAGACCGTCTCCATAAGTTAGTGACAGCTAGCCATCACTTTTAAAACTGTGTTCGTTCATTTTTTAAAAAATAACTTAGATAATAAATTTTTTAACGATAAAACAAAATTTTATTCTAAATTATAATATTTTTTTATACACGCATGGATCCATCGATCTATACATTTTCATCGGAAAAGAAACTGAAAGCAATTGAAATTTATCATTATCGAAGCAAATGAAAAGAAAATAGAATAAAAATCTCATTAAAAGCTAGTTATAGTTAGTCGTCTCTAGTCTTTGGAATATTACCAAGGGCAACCCGTATTTAATTTTTGAACATTTTACTAAAATTAGCGACGTCTAATCGTCACTAAACTAGTGAAAACAAGTCGTCACTAAAATTAGCGACTACTAACCCTCACTAAATTAACGACGGTAAGCCGTCGCTAAAGTTAGCGACTGCTAACCGTCACTAAATTAGCAACAACAAACCGTCGCTAAAATTTAGCGACTATCAACCGTTGCTAAACTTTCATCGGACTTTTAGCGATTGTTTGCCGTCGCTAATTTGCGACTGTTTTTAGCTGTCGTTAATTAAACTATTGCTAAATGATAATTTTCTGGTAGTGTTTGCCATTATACTGACCATGAAGGGACATTACTAGCTTTGTTCGAGCTCATGGAG
This sequence comes from Aquilaria sinensis, assembly GCA_005392925.1. NCBI lineage: Eukaryota > Viridiplantae > Streptophyta > Magnoliopsida > Malvales > Thymelaeaceae > Aquilaria > Aquilaria sinensis. The sequence continues at coordinate 258,309 of SMDT01003018.1, read as the reverse complement.
CAGCCCGACACACATAAGTATAGTCGTTAACTATATGCAATTCCAATGGCTTTAATCATACTGGTCAAACTGTAACAAAGCATCGATTGCGCGTAGAGATATACAGAAATCTTTTCTCGGGTGATATTGGAACTAGAATAAAGTCCGTAACTAAATCAGAATTAATTAATGGAGAAAGATGAGAGATTCGTGCATTTTGCATGCTAATTTATCATTATTTATTGCTAATTCGATTAAGTAGAAATATATACCATTCGTTTGTCCAAGCATTTTTTCTGTCTCTTTGTTAGATTTCGGAATCAAATGAGATCATCCTTTTTCAGTCCTCGATTTTCTATTAATCCTTTGTTGTTAGACCTTATTTCTTTGACCCAAGTGAGAATAATCCCTTGGAACGAATCGCGTCCTCGATCGTGAAAGATTTGTTCTTGAATCTTGCTTACTTATTATGCTATTAAAAAATTAATATAATTAGGTAGACATTTTTGTATTAAATGACAACTTAAATTCCTCTAGTTAGATCTAAATGACACCCTAATGACCTAAGAGCTTATAGCAACAACTAACAATATTCTTGATTATAAAACTCTTGATTCCTTGCGAAGTTTCGGGCTTTTTGTTCTCTCCACAAGTCCACATTCACCTTCTCATGAGTAAAGACTTATTCAATATATTTAGAATAGAATTTTGAAAAAGGACTGCAAAACACAGTTTCAACAACAACCCTAATTCCAAGAATATTATATGTTATCATCTGTGATGCAAAATGCATGTTCGTATTATATATATATATCAATTTAGTAATCGAATTCATTACTTTCTATTTTCAAGCTTTTTTCGGGGACTTTGGCTACACATTAATTGATCAAGATCAAGATTAATGAAGACATGCATGTTAATTGGCTGGTGTGGAAGATCCCCAAATGTCAATATGTTATATAATAAAAAAAATAATAATAATTATTATTATTTGCATGGACCGGTCATCGACGACAGGTACCATGTTAACATGTTTTCACCTTGATCATGAACAACTATTAACCCAAAAGTTTTTTTTTTAAAAAAAAAAAGAATTAAAAAAACAGAAAACTTGGGTGACAAAATTTCCACGACAAACGCCTAGGAGTGGTGGTTGTTTTCCTTTAGTTTAATCAAGTTTTCCGTACAAGTTGTGATTTAGCTTCTCAATCATGGGGAGGTAGCTAGCTAGCAATATAAATGATTAAAGAGCCACACAAAGCACAAGCTCACAACCAAAAGTGTTGGGCTGGAGCCAGACACCAACTCCTCACATTAGGTTCTGTCTCTTTTTCTTGGGGAAAAACTTCGAGCCATGCAAGATTATTAATAATTAACGCTACCAATTAAAGACCCGGAGGAGGACGTGAGTGGATGAAAATGGCCTAGAGATCTCGCAACAAACCAACAAGGGTCGGTCGAACATATCAACAGCTAGCAAACATGTTTAGTCTTACATATTTTTCGATCCCTTACTTTGTCTTGTCTGTTGGGAACTTGGAGATAACAACGTCTCCTAATTGTGGGATTAACAATTGATTAAGACAGTTGGAAAGTATAGCTATCTAGCTAAGCTAGCTAGGGTTCGTTAATTAATTATTTTAATTACTAGGCCCATCTTATTTTTAGAGCCGACGTAGTTGTTTATCATGTGATGTAAATATTAATTGGTGTGGCTCGAGGATTGGTCATATGGCTTTTGCCAATTTGTTGCGATCTACGCGTTTAATTAAGAATCAACTTGTGCTTAATGCTTTTGGCAGTTAATTCTTTAATTGGACAAAGTAAAACCTGTTTAATTATTTAGCTAGATTCAACCTAGGCTATACATATATATGCAGTGATATTATTTCCATTCATCGAGACCTTCAATTTTGACCACACGAAGCGAGCATAATACCAACTTTTTTGGAATCGAGAATGCAAAGAAATGATACAACCATGATGGATGGAAAAAATCAACCATACAATAGTCAATTAGTCAATTTTTTGCTTTTGCGACCGAACTACTAATTGATGAAAACTTGGTCTTTAATCTCTAAAGATTTTTTTATGAGGGATTAGTGATTGAAAATTTAATTATCCTTTTTAGTTAGAATTTTGCATTTCCTTTGTACGTAGAATCAAGTGGTTTGATTATTTGCTTGTTGAGTGATTAATTAGTCCATCCTCTTTTTTTTTATTATTTATTTTACACATATAAGGGAGGTCAAGGAGAGAGTTTATTAATTACATAGAAGCAAGGATAGAGCAAGTATATGCTGGACAAGAAGAAAAAAAAAATCATTAGATTGTATCTATAGTTATATTAGATGATGTTTCATATGTGTTTCCCAATCCCAAGTAATGTAATTGTAGAAATTTATGAATTCTTTACCCTTTTCCATGCTAAGATTAAAAAGTATGCATGACCTACCATTTGATTTTATTGACTTTATGTTTTTTTAATGAGTGTGCTTATTACTCTTTCCATCTCATAAAAGACAATGCTGCATTTAGGACACAAAGATTAAGGCATGTAGTTTATGATTTTTTTTTTCATTTTTACCTCTAAAACTAAAATTAAAAAAATTATTTTTTGGATTATGTGTACGTAGTAAGAATCTAAATGAGGATTAAAAAAATTTCTTTGGGTTTTGTATAGTAAAATTTTTAATAAAAATTTAAAAAAAAAACATTTTTTAAATTTTGTACAGTAAAAATTTAAATGGAAGCAATAAATTAAGTAGAATGTTAAGAATTTTGCAAACAATAAAATGCTTTATTCATTTTAGGATGGTTATAAAGGAACACGTTCCTTCTTTTTATTATAGAGGGAACAATATTTTAAGTTCAATGGGTCAAATGACTTTTACCCAAAATTAATAAACAATTTACACGCACATACACATACACACACATATATATATTCTAAAATTGAGTACGGGCAAAAAATGAGTTTGGAAAATGAGAGGCGAGAGTTGAAAGAGACCTTATAATTATAACAATAAAAAATCTTAACTACTAGTTTGCACCTAGAGTAGACTGCCACCTCATTTTAGTTGGCTTTAGTATATCAGACCAACGAATAACACGGAAATGGTATTTAGCGAACATGTGAGAACAAAAATGGTGATATATACAGTTTGCCATTTTTATGACACATGTACAAGAAGACCTAGAAATTTATAGAGACTAAACAATCTTTCTTCAACAGTGTTAAAAACAGTATTTTTCCTATCTTGTTTTAATCTGGCCATGAGAAGTTGAAATGATCGATGCATGAAAATTATTGGGCAAAGACAATGACGAAAAAGGCCATGAGAAGTGAATCATGAAAATGGGAAGAGGATGGTGCTGGCAGGGGGGACGGGGGACATGTGGGAGGGACAGGTTAACGGTACGTACTCAGAGCTCAGGACGCAGAGAAGCTAAAAAGGCAAGAAATTAAATTGGTGATTGCTTTGCTTGATCCATCGACTGTATCTGTATGAGGACAGGAGCTGTCGTTTCACCGGAATTGCTAATTTGTTCGGTTCCGAGCGCCTTGTAGGGAAAGAGTCCGACACCGGGGCGCGGCCCTGGCTCGGCCGAATCCCCAATATTATGCAACATGTCTCCCTCCTCCCTATACCCACCTCTTATGATTCATGTGTCCTCTCTTTCCCTCCTGCTACCTCCATCACCATGCATGCATGTACAGTCGTCGGCTTGGATTCTTCTCCATTGATTCGCCCGGTAATGCACTTGCTTGGATCCCCAGTACCTATAGACATGATTAATATTTTGTCGTGAAGATGATGTTGTGGAAGTGGAGGCATCTAAGCGATAGGATGTGCATGTTATTAACATATGTTAATTCCTTTTATATGTAGATGTATATTTTAGTTTACCATTTTTTCACATAACAAATGTAGGGTAAAAAAGTCGACTTTCATACATTACATTGATCAAATCATGTAATTTTTATCAATATGTAAGACCATTGATGGGGACTTTCAGCTCAAAACCCAACTTGATCCCAAGCCTCTACATACTTGGCCTTTTTCATGATAAACTGTTGAATCGAATCGATGTAACATTGTTAAGCTCATGAACTAGTTCCAAAACCTAAAAAGTTGAGGGGTAGCCATATGAATTAGGCAGCAAGTATAAAGTTGTGTATCTGAGCAATTTGCAATTTAGGCTGTACTCGCATGTTACTATTTGCTCTGTTGCTCTATCTCCCTCAATGTGTGAATATATCTCTAAGGAAAGCCAGCTACTTGTATCATATGAAAAGACCTTTCATATAATAATCACGTTATGGTGGGTGACACGTCGGGAACATGTATTTGACCAGTGAATTAGCAACAAGACAAGGTCGGATCAATTTACGGGTTTTATTTTATCGGCTTCGATGTTCTGTTCTTCGACCCTAATCTGATGTCCACGCAAATAGTAGAACGATGGAACTTCCCAATGCTTTTGGATGGGATTCAAACAGGAACAATCCATATCTATCCTAATTATGGGCCCTGTCCTATCACCATTCATTGTGATTTTGGAATTGCACCGAAATAGAACTTGCCTCCCGATGGCCCGGAATTTTGATCTCATTAATTTTCTTGCTTTGGTTAAGTTTGTTAGCTTTCCAGGTGGTTTACAGTTTAATTACATCTTTACCCTTCTGGTTCGAAAACTTATATATATATTGTTGTGTGTGTGTGTGTGTGGGGGGGGGGTTCACATTTGAATTTGGAGAAGAGTTAGCTAGCTGGCTAGCTTGTTGATTATTCAACTAATTGATTAATCAGTGTTGATTGGTTTCAAAACCAGCTGTTAAGTGCCTTCAAATGAGAAGCATTTATCTTCAGACAAAGCAACTGCTTCTTTTGTGTTTTGTTCTTAATTTTAAGGATCTAGGTTTAATTGTTTTTGCTCTCCTATACCAAACCAAGTACTCTATATATAGTTGATCAAGGGGAAATTATAAAATGAACATGCATGGAAAAGAAAACTAAATGGAACAACAACAAACACGCGATCGAAGATTACTCTAATGAAGTTGCCTGTTAATCAATTAATTTGTTCATGGGAATTTGGAATGGTCCTGTCCTTCCAACTAATTAATTAATACATGGAAAATGGAATTAATTACATGTTGTATTTCAAACAGTAATCAACTATTTAATTCCATTTTAACTAGCTAGTTATATATGTGTGTGTATACTTTTTTTTTTAATTTTTTTTCCTTTTTTTTTAAAGATAATAACTGTTTCTTCTTTGCCTAGATTGGAATATTTAGTAGTAATATTTGCTACAGAAAACAAAATAACTAACTAATGTTAAGCATACAAAAGTTTTTGGTCAATTTTTTTTTACCTTTTTATTAGACAATTGCAACGGGACCAAATAATTTACCAATTTCTGTTTTTCTTAAACTCTCTGTATTAATTAGAAAAAAAAAAAGGATGGAAGTAGAACAGCAGATTATGAAGAAAAAAAAACATACAAAAAATACCTGAAGCTACGTGTAAATCTATTATTATAAGATGAATCACACCTAAAATCTCGTCACATTCGCTTATTAGGTCTATATAATTTGTAGAGATAGTGAAAAAAAAACTATTTTATCAAACTTGTCAATAAAATTTCCCCGGATAGCTTACATGCAAACTGCATTCAAAATCTTAAGGTTTCTAAAGTTATTTTTCTAATATTTTTACAATAAATTTTTTATTAGAATATCAGGAATTGATTGTTTATATTTTGGCAATAAAGGTTGTCTATAAAATCTAATTTTTGGTATTTCTTGTTAATCCAGCTCGATAAAATATTATATAAGATTTTATGGGGGAAAAACCCGGGTAAAAAACTAACTCTTATTATCATTATTAGCGTCAAAAAAATGGGATTACCCTATTCGAGACAAAGAAAAACAAGGAAGACATAACCGGACGTGGGAGCGGCCTGTGCAGGGCTACTATTTTCTGACAGGTGACGACTGTTAATTTTCTAGTTTTGTGATTCAGGGGCTGTCTTAGGTTTCTCGAATTTAAATGGACTAGCCACACCATCCAACAACTGGACCCCGAAAGGAAAGCTGTCCTTGTCTTCAGAACTGTATTTTCAATTTTTTTTTTAACAAGAAATTTGTTGATGACTAGGAAAAAATGCAAGCTGAACTATATTTTTAATTGTTAATTATTACAGAATTCAGTTGATAATGACAAAAATCACGAATGGATTTGAATTGTCTGTGACTATAAATCCCACTGTCATAAATGGTCTAAGGGTTTTTCCATTCAAAACTATAGGTGTGTTTTATGGCCTATTGCTGGGTAATAGTACATAATCTGTTGCCGATAAAAAGATATAAAGGCAATTTGTAGTTGGAAGGAAGATAATTAATGAGAGGAAAATAAGTAGAGCCCAATATAGAGTAGGAAAGTGATGGTGGGATTACATGCAAGGAAGAAGACAAAAAGCAGCATTAGGGAGAGGATGGGATTACATGTAAGGAAGAGGACAAAAAAAGAGAGGAGCAGGCAGGTCCTTCTTGGGGTCCCGTATTGCATTTACATGTCCATATGGCAGATGTACATGCATATGGTCCCACCTTATACATATTTCACAGCCCACACTATACCATGCATAGATAATGTATCATGTATCATGCACTTCATCAAGCCAATGCATCATTCGTTATCTGTTTTTTTTTTTTTTCAATCAACAAAGCAAGAAGCTGGTTAATACAAGATCACTCGGTTCTTTGTTATATCCATTACTTGATGTGATGTAATACTTATGTAAACATGGATCATGTGTTCATTTTTTCATTTTTGATAACCATGCCCTAGAGCGTGCTAGTAACCCATTATCATTTAGAGTACCACAGGTTAATGAAAACTATTGGGTATAGGGCATACAATGCAGTCACCAACAATGGATATGAGTCGGTCTATCATAGAGTCACCAAAAAGAGACTATTCTACACTTACAAAGAATCAAACATTGTACCATGCTTTTTGGAGGAACTTTACCATACCAGTTGCAGTGCGCCCTTGAGGGCATGGATCATGTGGTTTAGTTTGTCATTATTGTTATTATTGCTATTATTTTGGTATTAGAAGTATACTTTATAAGCATACAAAGGAAAAAGTATTAGTATTCTAGATAAGTAAATGAGAATAGCGGCTTTTTTTTTATCCCAAAAGATAACTAAATCAATTTTATGTGACATTTTAGATGAGGGAATAGGAAGACTAGCATTGAATCTTTAACTTCCCCACAATGTCCCAATTACCTTAGCCATTAGGCCAAAGGTGTGGGGACTAGCCTGTCATTATTGATCACTTTTAAGGGTTCTACTTAGTTAATGATCAGTCGATTTTGAGCGGGAGTTGTGGATGTAACATGTCCGCCCATGTAGCTAGGTCTACTCCTTTAATACGTGATAAGCAAATGTAATACAATCATCACTCTTAGTTATGTAGCTATTTACCTATTTCTAAATGTCACATATATCTGTAGGTATTATATATCATTATATATTTTTCTGTTTATAATCTTAATGATCAACCATGATTTTTTAAAGAGAGTCATGCATGTGACTTGTTTACCCATGCATGTAGCTAGGTGAGCTCGTGTAATGAGTCCTTTGTGATGAGTGAACTAGGGAGGTGAATTTCAATCCAGATTTGTGGATATTTTTCTAATCTTACCTTAGGCGACAGGTAGGATTTTGTTTTAATTTTACAGGATTTGTGGCAGGTACAAATAATTTTTATAATTTTAGCTATTGGATCCGGAGAGGGTATGAATTTGGGGGGTCTATCCTACACGAACCCAACCCATACTTAACCTCTATATAATTTATAATATAGCAATATATACAAAATAATATGTACACCTTACCAATGTTTTTTTTTTGTTGATGTTTCACTTTTATTTGAAAAAATTTATAGATATGTTTTTATATCTTATTTCTTTGTGATGACATCCATTAAATTCCAACATGGTTAACACTTGACCCATTCTGACATGAAGAGGATTTGGGCAAGTAAACCCTACCTGCTACAGGTTGTAGGAAGGAATTAGGTAGGGCTGTTGTATCACAATTAGTGTTCAGGAATCGCTCTATTCTCCTTAGGGGTGGAAATGAGCCGAGTCATTTATCAAATAGCTTGGATAACTTGGGCTCGAGCTCGATTTTTTTGTTATTGAGCCAAGCCTAACTAGCCTCGAGCTAAGCTTCGAACCATAAGATAAATTCGAATCCTTAATGAGCCAAGCTTCGAGCCAGGTAGTGTTTGGCTCAAATCCTTATCGAGCTTAATGAATTTGGTAAGAAAATTAATATAATATAATTTATCTAACCCTAATTTCCTAAAATTTCTACACCTAATCGTATCTGCCGTTCATTCTCTTCCCAGGACATCAAGACCCTGCCTTCCCCCACTTTAGAGTAATAGCAATCAATAGATCTCAGCCCAAAGTCACACCCACCACTGCCACTTCCATAGCTGGCGGCCACCTTCACGACACCGACCACCCACCCATACATACCACCGTTGTGCAACCCATCATCTCTTCATCTCATTGCCAATCATCTTGTGATCGCCAAGCAATTGAACTCATCACCTCTTCGTTAAACATCCAGAGCTTTGTTTGAGCTTTAATCTCCGACAGTAGTACCCATCAAAGCTAGAGCTTTGTTTGAGCTTCAATCTCCGATAATGATAACTGCTGAAGCTAGGTAAAAAATTTAAAACTCAACTTAAAACAGAGACTATTGGATCTCTTACGATGTTCCTTAACGTGTGCTCAATTTGAGCTTCGAGCCGAACTCAAACTTTTTCGAGTCAAGCTTTAAACCTCATCTTCTGAGCTTTGAATCGAGCCAATTCTTGACTAGCCGAGTTTCAAGCCTATGGGTTCTTGGCTCATTTCCACCTGTAACTCTCCCTAACCCAACCCATGACGCCATAGATTCATCATTTTCAGAAAGCATTAATTACCAATGATCAATTGCACGGCTATTTCATGATTAACAATTGATACAAATATTTGTATATAGTATGTATCATTATAAGCACCACTAATTTGAATTTCTCATGTACATTTCTTTACAAGTGCACATTGCTAGTGTAATACAAGCTTTTAACCATGCAATTTTGGCTTAAGTTGGTTTTTTCATGCAAAATCAAAATTGCCCTGATGTTTCCATGGTTTTTCGCATTAAGTACTTCCTATTGATCATATCTTTCCTTAATGTGGAACCTCCAATTCCCTTATACTACTCGGAAAGGTTCCTGGTGGGAACAGAGATGTTCTAAGGCTTGAGCCTTGTAGTGAATGGGCAAAGACTCTTGATAAGAAATTGTCACATATGTGATGGTTGATAAGAATTTGTGTTCGTTTCTTGGGATTTTCCTCTTCCTACAATGGTACTTTTGGGAACAAGTTTCATCATTGGCATCAGAGTTATATATAATTTATTAATAATAGAAAGCAAGCTGCTAAAGTTAAAAACTAAAAATTATCTTCATATATATAGCTTTCTCAAAATTCTAATATTAATTGTTAATACTAATATCTAAATGAACTGTATAACAATCTTGTTTAATTCTCATCACCTATTATTATTATTATTATTATTATTATTATTATTATTATGGAAATAATAAAATCTCTATGTGCCTATTATTATTATTATTATTATTATTATTATTATTATTATGGAAATAATAAAATCTCTATGTGCACTTTCGAGAAGTGAGAAGTGAGAACCACTACAAAATTTAAAAGTCATTTATGTTTTGCAATCTATCTTTGTCACGTACACGTATGAAGACAAACAAGTGTAGCAACACATGCACTAAGTGAAAAAAAAAAAAGGTCTAAATCACACTACATAATGATTTGTTTTAGCTTCTGGGGAAAACAATAATGGTCATAATTATTAAATATATACTGTTAATACGTACTTTCAGAAACCACTTAAAAAAACAACAGATTTATCATCCATCTTTATTGTAAACAGATATGCCAACTTGTGCATTCGGAAAAAAAGGATATATCATATTTCGTAATAGTCTGTTTTAATATCATGTTCATATAAAAATTAACAATAAATGTAGCAAATAACTTTGTTTAGAGGCGGAACTAGGAGCTAGTAGGGGCCTTAGCTCTCCTTTGAGCGTAAGAAATATATAGAATAATAATATTAGTTATAGAAATATTTAAGAGTTTTATATGTCAGCCCCTACAAGCTATGTTGTACATTTGGTTCTATCTTTATCGTTGTCTCTTTTTTGTACGTGAAGTGTTTTTTATGACTAAGATTAGTTCTTTTAAATTAAGTTATTATATTAAATACAATTTAAAATAAATAACTTTTAAAAAATTAAATTTAATTTTACTATAAAAAAATAAATTTAAGTTATTTGATGCTACAAAAATTTGCAAGCTTGCCCATAAATATTATCCTGAAGATTTTAGTGAGTAAGAGACGGAGTATCAACCTTATAAGTTGAGATTATATCAAATTGATGTGCTACAAAGTTCTAATTCAAGAATATTTTTCACTTTCAGAGCTTTATCGATGGCTGGTACAAAGTAAGAAATTAGGAATATACCTTTTGTTTGGTAAATTGATTCAACTTGTGCTTACTCATCCAGTTTCTACAGCATCTACAAAACAAGCTTTATCTGTTATAAATATTATAAATACTCGACTTCGCAATAAGATGGATAATGACTTTATTATGAATTCTTTATTAATGTATATAGAGAAAGAGCTTGTTTGCAAAAACTGATATTGATGTAATTATAGAAAAATTTAATTCCTTACAAGAAAAATGAGTACAATTTAAATAAGTTACATCTATATTTTAGATTTTTTTATTATATTAAAATATTTTAAGATTTTAGTTGTCGCCTAACAAAAATTTCTGTGTCTGCTCGTGACTTTGTTGATCGTTTATCATTTTGAGGCTACATATACTAACAACTTGATTAGGAACAAGTAAAATATTAATGAAAAGAATAGGGCCTCGAGTGGAAATCCAATATTTCCTTTTCCGTTTATATGTTGTTGAATTTTTAAAAATGTTGTTCATAATACGTTTTAAGTAGTTGAAAAATCTAGGATTAGGTTGCAACAAAATTGAAATCTGGTGGACTGAGGTCGTAGTAGAACTCGAATATGCTTGATTTTGTTTAATGAGGTGGATGGTCCCCTTGGGCAAAGGGGTCCCCCAATATCGGATTATATGCCAAATGTCTCTTTAGGAAGGTTGCCTTTGGGATTCTGATGTCCGACTTTTGTCCCCGATTTTTATTGGCCCTTTCTGTCCCCACGCGCTATTTGGGCGAGGCTTACACGCTCCAGTTGGTGCTTCTTCTACTGCGGCGCGTACGTTACACAGGCATGGGTGAGGGAGTTGGGGGGTGCTTGGGGACAGTAGGAAGGAGCACATCCCTTGAGTTGAGGTGGTGGATTTGTGGGGGAGGGGTCGCCCTATAAAGAAAGAAACAGTGACCCTTCGACAAAGAAAGCTGTGGACATTTGCTCCTCAACGGAACTAATTTGGGTGGCGACCAGAGATTTATGTCTTTTCATTTTCCTTCCTCAACTTGCTAGGGTTAGGGATCTTTGTCATTTCAAGGTCAACTTCCTCTTCTTTCTTTCTTAAGCAATTTGACCCAAAAGGTAAATCACATATACATTTTTTAAATTGATCTTTGGAAAAACGAAGTAAATTATAAATATTCTGTAATGAATTAAGTTGTACTATAAATGACAACCGTAGGGTCGGAACACAAGACTCTCGTGTTTCAACTTTTACCAGTTAAGTTAATCACCGAATTGGTTTCAACGTTGACTCAACTTAATTTAAGATTATTTATTTTTTATATTTTTTTATACAGAATTAATTTCATTTAAAATTCAATATTATGTAGGTATACTAATTCATTGAAAATAAATTTTTATTATGTTATTAAATTTTTATGAACTTATCATTTTTAATGCCTAAAAATAAAAATTCATAAAAATTTAATAAAAGAATAAGAATTATTTTGAATGGATTATAGCACTTGCATAGTATTTATTTTCAAATAAAATAAGTTCCAGATAAAAAATATAAAAATAAAAATACTCTTTTAGGCTAAGTTGATTAAGTTAAAATGAATTTGTTCCATATCATATTAGTATATTGTCTACAGGAGGACAAATAGAAACACATGAGTGTAAGGTTTTTAATACTGTTACGGCTAGGTATATTGCACCTTGTAAATCATAGATATATCACTAGGTTCATTGGACTGCATACTGTTATAATATATGAAAGACAATTTTTTTTATATATATCCTAATTATTTTCATCTACTTGCTATAATATAAATAAAACTATATGAAAGACAATATTTTTTATACAAAAAAAATGTAACATATAAAACAAAATAGATATTATTCAACAAAAAAAAACTTTTTTTATATTGAAAAATGAAATGGCATCAATATATATGTAAAATTGTGTATACTAATTATATGTTTTTATTTTTTATATGTATATGTGGTACATTAATATAAAATAAAAAAAATTCTAACTTGCAATATACAATGTTTTAAAAATTGTGATATACCATGATATTTTACGATGTAATATAGTGCACGGATGCATGCGGTAAGCAGTATAGCTTGGTATTTGATACAATGCTGGATCGCACATGATTGAGTTATCAGTAGAGATTGTGATGGATGGAGATGGGCATGAAGAAGGGATAAGGTTGGGGTGCAAATTTCAAGAGTAACCGAAGCATTAAGCCGAAAAGCAGCGAAAAAAAGGCACAGCGGACAACAACTTCCATTCAATTTGTAGAGCACAAAACCGTTTGGCGTTCTGCTGCCATGTGAGAAGTCGCAAAAACGTGAACAATCAACCAACAAATAAAAATGAGTTAAGGAAAGGAAAAAATGTTTCTAGAATTTCTGCCTGGCTTTCGTCAAATGGACAAAATCCGTTTCAGTCGCAATAAATTCCCTCACGTTTGGGAAAGCAGAACTTGGAAATTAGCAGAAGAATTGGACCGAAGGACATAAAAAATTTTGGGGAAAAGTTGGAGGAGAAAAACCCCGGACATTTTTTTTAATGAGTAAAAAAAAAAAAAAAACAAAGCCGCCAGCGACTCGAAGGTTTCATATTGACATCCTGTAGCAGGCTTGCTTTTCAATGCCACTTCCAAGAGAAATGGTCCATGATTTTGGAGTTTCAACTTTCTAGTGGCTGATCAAGATAATAATATTTTCTTTTCTTTTCTTTTTTTTAGACGAATTAATACTTCTACTATCGTATTTCAAATTAAACGGCGTTAAATAATACTGGGTTTTTCAATGTCCCTTTTAAAATGGGTTGGGCTTTGGGAGTGGTTGAGTAGGGTTGTTGGGGGAAAGTGCCTGAAAACAAAGGTGAGAAAAGCTTGTGAGGTTAGAATGGTTTATTTCCTTTAGCAGGAAAGGAATGATAGACTCCACTACAGTGTAAAGTGATCTCGATATTTCGTCAAATTGAAAGAAAATATAGCACTGCTCTTTTAGAATAAGCATAGTACGATTAGAAATTTTGTAACATTGTTTATATCAATATTGTCAAAATCTGGATTTAATATAATACTCCCTCCGTCCCAAAAGTTTTGCTCCATTTATTTTTGACAATTAATCTATGATTTTTTATTTTTAACATTCTAATATATAAATAACAAATCTTTGTATATGAATAATAATTCAAGATATGTAGTTTCTAAATATATTTTTTTTAATTTTTTCTAACAAATAATAATATAAATAAAATTGAGTCAAAATATAATAAAAAGTCAAATGTATCAAAATTTATGGGACGGAGGGAGTATTATTTATTATGTGAATTGTAGTTGTATGATCGAATTAGAATTGTAACTATAAATGTATAATTTAATCAAATTGTTTTTCATATTTTAAATCGTAAAATCATAAAACTCTAAAATTCGAATCGGGATTAACAACCCTAGTTTATACATCCCCATCAAGGAGGCACTATTTCGTATAGTCAATTCTCCACAACTCACGGCATGTAACTTTTATCGTCAATTCAGATAAATCTGGGACCGAAGTTCAACTCAACACCTCTCTCTATCTATTACTCCTTAACCAACCCAAAAATAAGTCTTCGTTCACTTTCAAAGGCTCTTCTAGCCTGCAATATCAGTTTTGACACATATAATTCCTTCGAATATTACTTGAATTTTACGTCAGTCATCTGTCACCAAAAGAGGATAAGAAAAGAAATGAAAAAGAAAACCGCATCCTAAATTTTGTGGATGTCATGACAAATGCAAAGTCCCACAACTTCCCAAATTTTCAATAGGTAAGAACACCTGCAAAATATTTTGTCCGAATTCCATGACCATCTAGTATTTAAAACTTACCACATCCTCAAAACCCAAAGCTTCTCCCACTACCGTGCAGAATATAAAACACACACTTCATGTCCGCAGCTGCCCAGAAAAATGGTTAGGGCTTGGACATCCCCGGCCAGAAGCCAGGTTCAATACTCATTAAGCGCATTAGGTGCCAAAAATTACCAAATTGTGACTTGAAATTCTCCAGATTGTAAGAAACAAACAAAACCCTCACAACTTTCACACGTATTCTCCCACACCCTTGTACGACTTGTAGACTGTAGTTCCTTCTGAGTAATTAAAAAAACACCCATACACGCACACCAACAATAATGGTTTGTGCCCAAGTTCACTCGGAATACCCAATTACAAATACTAATCAAAACCAAATTCGATGAACCTATGTTAAGGCCAAGGAGCAACCAGAACCGTATTTAAAACAACAGACTTTTAAAAGGAAACAGAAGGAATAAAATTCAAACTTGGCATACACATCCTAATATATGCCATTCCTGCTTCGCGATAACATGACCTTGTCATCTATTATGGGCAACCTTTGCCCAGTTTCTCCAAACAAAAGAGAGGTGCTTCCATGACTTACCCCAGCAACCTCTCGACCACAAATAACCTGGTTGACGTGTCAAGGTTCACAGTTCACCCTCTCTAGGTTTAACCATAATGTAAAAGAGACAAAATTTACCATTACAAATAAGATCAATAAACTAAAAATGATGGTCCGAAAAAGAGGATCATTCACAAAAGCTAATGCTCTTCTTCTAAAGATCATAACACCTTTGAAACACAAAATCAGATAGCAGTTGTTTGCGAGTTGGGACCCAACACATAACATTATGGGAAAGAGATTTACCATTTGGAAAATAGGCAAAGAAAGGAAAACAGAAGCATGGAAATCCAGAGCGCAAAGCATGCACTTGATCACTTTAAATTGTTCTGAAGTCAGATTAGCAATGCCTTGCCAACCAAGCAGGTGGAAACCAGCATATTTAAGAAGCATTTGTGACTCTGGTACCCTAGGTATGTATTCTGCTGCTTTCAGCATTTCTTATAGGGTAGAAGTAAGGAAGCGCCTGCATGAATGTAAAAGTTCATACCTAGTTAGCATACATGAAGCTTTGGTGAACAAAGAGAAGTAGAACTTTTATGCACGGCCTAAAGTAGGTTTCCAATTTCCCACATAGTAGGAAATATTGACGAGGGCTTGGAAATCAAGCATGGAATCAGAATTGATCTACTTCTACAGTTGTATATACTGGCGCAGGATTTACCATTGCTTCTTTTGCAGTTGGCCTTTCTTGGTGATCATAACGCAGCAACTTGTCAACAAAATCAACAGCCTTGCATGAGAAAGTAATTTAGTAATTAGATCACGAAACCACAAAAAAGCTTTCCAGTCAAAGTCAAATAGAAATACAACCTCTGGTACTGCCAAATGTTGATTTTCGCTGTTCACAAATTTTGACCAGGGTTTCCGGCTATGTCTGTGTATACATTACAAGCAGATGTTTAAATTGACACAATTTATGGAACAGAAGCATACTGGTAGATTATATACGGACCTGCCAACCAATTCTGCAAGATGAGGATCCAACTCTATGTGGTACTTACTAAGGTAGCCATCTAGTTCATCAGTCCCCAATACCTGTCACACGAGAATAAAGAGAGGGAATTGTGTGAAAAGATAAAAAGGCATAAACCATCCTAAAGTAGTATTATACCACTTGCAAGGTCATTTATCATCAACTTTTTCTTCCCCTCGGGTTTATGTTGCATGCTAAAGGAAATTCTGTTTTCATTTGGTTCGCATGTTTCCTGATCTGGAAACCTGTTTTCCATAGAATTTGAAGGGGAAACTCATTAAAAGCAAAATGTTTTCCAAAGGAGCAAAATATCATTTTTGTGACTCCAGCTTTCTTTCCAAATGTTACTTTCATATTCCAGAAACAGAAAACAACTTTTCCGTTTTACTTATAAAAACTGAGGTTAGAAAACAAAACAGAACGGAAAGCTTCACCAAGTGGGACCTTAGCTGTATGCCCATCCCCATACATGTTCACAATTAAATTTACATAGCTGCCAAAACATGGCAGCAATGAAGTAAAATTTAAGCTCTGAAGTATGTTCTGATCATGAATATCATGGGATTAGATAAAACTTATAGAAAGTTTTGCTTGCCTTCGCAATTTTGACCAGCTGATCATGATTGTCATGCCCATAGAAGAATGGCTCCTTACGGAAAATCTATTGAGCATAAGCCAAAGAATAAGCATCTTGTGAGTCAAATACCTTGGCATTATAACCCAACACATTTCTGATGATAACATCAGAAGTAAACTCCAACAAAAAATCAAATCATAACATTTGTGTTGACATGCTCCACAAAAAAGTAGATTTCTATAATCTCATTGTTTGCACATTAAAAAGTTCTGGGTCTAGGGTTGCACAAATTGGATATCCAAGTCAACTTTCATAATCACCACACGATGATGGTAGCAATAACGATAACAAATAACAGAGAGAGCAAATTCAAAACTCCACCTATGGTTGGCATTCTGACCAAACCATAGGTATAAGCAAGGCTTTTAATAACTGAATTTTATTGTTTTATGATAAAATTTCTATCATTTGGTATATCTTCTACCCTCCTGCTATATGTTTTTTTGGTGCGCCCCCCTTCACTGGGCAAGGGCTTTTTTGTGCACCTTGCACCTTGGGTGATACAAGGGTCTAGCACCTTGGGTGCACCTTTTGCCTTTGACAACCTTGGGCGGTAACCATAATAAGAATGGAAAAAAGGAACATGCTCAAAATGTGAGTGGAAATTGAAATTTGGGTCAGGACATTGTATTTAAGCCACAAAAAAACGCAGGTTCACTAAATTTTAGTAAATTTGAGCTAGAACTCACCATTCCAGCAAGCATACAACCAAGGCTCCACATGTCAAGGGAGTAATCATAGTCTTGTAAATCAACTAAAAGCTCTGGACCCTTAAAATATCTGTACACAAGAAACAAACAGCAAAAGAACATGAGATAGAATTCTCTCTTCCTTGCCATATATTGTCTGCATCTAAAACGAGAAAGTGCAAACAAATGCATTGTATTACTAGTAACCAACGAAAGAGAATGAATAGCTTGTTTCTATACACGCCTGCAGAAAATTCTAAAAATGAACTGTAAAAGACAAATATCTTCAATCCTATGTCTTGCTGCCAAACATATGTGTGCATGTGTGTGTATATTCACATATGGAAGGACAAAAATATTTTGCATGTCATCTAACAAAAAATGACAGGGGCCGCCTAGAGAAACATACAAAGCTTCAACCTCATATCCCAAATCAAATACTAAAGCAAATGTGAAGCTTTTTAGACTGAACACTGGATCAACCTTGAAACTTTGGGTCCTAAAGAGATCTGTTTCAGGACTAATAAGCAGCAATGGATGTATGCTAGATATGGATTACGATAGAGTGAAGAGTGATAAAAAGGAAGGAAAACTTGAACTGCTAATTAGATCAAGAACAATTAATCAGTCAACAAAGACTTAATCCCAGCTACTTTATGCTAATTCAGAAATCAAGATCTTTAGAAAAAATCTAACCTTGAAGCAACACGAACATTATATTCCTTTCCAGGATGGTAAAACTCTGCGAGACCCCAGTCGATAAGTCGAAGTTTACGCTGTGCATGATCGATCATCACATTATGGGGCTTTACATCTCGATGCATGATACCGTGGGAATGGCAATAATCCAATGCCTGCAGACAAATATTTACATTCAGAGAACTTCAAGGGGAACAATAACCATAAAACGTAAACTTAGTGATTACAGACTTAAGAAAAAAAGTTAGAAGCGGATGTGCAAATATGGAAGAAAGCAAAGTTGATATCTGCTTAGGTAATTCAAAGACCTATACAGGTTCAACATTCCCAGGCTAGCATTCAGCAAAATCCTCAAATTGCTAGTCACAAGGGCTGCCAAATAGGCTTCTGCACCGTATATTATTATGAGTTTTAAGGAACAAGGAGTATTACCAAAATAACTTTGACACACAACTCAAGATGTGAAACCTGAAAATAAACTAATAACCAAGATTTAATTCTAATATTGGTTCATGTAAGGCAGAACAGGACTGTTTCAGATCTCCCTCTTGGTGTTCAGGTCTCACAACACTTCAAGATTATGAATCCTGCGTTTACATTCTCTAACTAGACTTGTAGTAGCCAGGTGAAAACCCATATATTTTCCAAACAATGATTTAAGTATATGAATCATATCAATCTCTAGTACCGAAAACTCTGTCTACATTCAATATGATCAAACCATTTAACATGATTTTCAGTTATTTTATCCTCTACCAGGGCTACTGTTATTTTATCACATATAACAAAATCTAAAAAATGTACCCCTCAGAGCTCATTTTTTGTTCACATGTTTTTTTTTTTCAAAATTGCTCAAACATTCAATAATGATCTTCTTTAGCCTGATAAGCACGTCCTTATCAAGTGAAGGCCCTATGTCACTCCATTTAGCCTATCACACCATGATTAACACCCCCTGTAAGTTCACCATTCCAGTGAATAACAAAAGCCAAATTACTCGTATGACTCATTCTGTGGATGTTCTTCACCATGATGCCTGGATATGTTATCAGCCCTACACCTTATCCATACCAATATTTACACTGTGTATTTAGTCCAAGATTCTCTTAGTCTAAAACATATGGATTCTTCCAATCTAAGTTTCATCAACACACAGCAACTTCATATTTAATGTTTCCACCCAGCAACTTCATATGTAATATTTCTAGGCAACTTCTAAGTCAAGCACAAGGATTTGAAAGTGAAACCTTGATGCAAACATACTATTTTGAAGGCAAATTCAGCTGTATTATTCCAACCAATCTGAAATATTGAGATCACTCCTTCAAGCATGCATCTTTTTGATATCAATGTATCTTAGTGAAACTCGTTTCCTCTAGCACCCACCATAAGACTCCACCCAGTACTCCATTTAAGCTTTCTCCAACAAATAAAATCCTATGTGGATCCTCCATTTTTGTCTCCATTAATCTAGACAATAAGCAGTAGCATGGATAATTTGATTTCCTTATAATCAAACCAAACTGGTTCTCTGACATCACATCTCAATCTATATCCAATTGCACTCTACCATAAATTGAATTGTATGACTCATTAACTCAATGCCACAATGATTGGAACAACTGTGAAAGTTACCATTATTTTGACAATCGGGAGTCTAAAACTATTGCTCTCTCTAAAAAATGTTGAATAACTTGGTTATCCAACAAAAATACAAAATGCACTATAAATATCAGAAAATTTTGCTTAAGATTCGACCATGCCATGTCTACTGCACTAAGAGAGTATGGAAGCCAGCTATGACTATATCACATGCTTTATTGTAGACTAAAAAGAAAAGAAGAAAAGGATTATGAAAGATAGGAGATCATCAACTTGCCTTCAGAAGTTCATAGATATAATACCGAACGTCATAATCTGAAAATGTAGGATAAAGCACTTTAAAATCTGTGTTGTTCACATATTCAAATATAAAACTTGGTGTCTTTGACTGCTGATCTCTAACAATATCTAGCAACTTCACAATATTTGGTCCACCACAAAGATTTTGCAATATTTGGATTTCCCTCTTAATCTGCATTCAAACGAGAATATTCATTAATTTCTCATCCAGCTGACTGAATATGACAGAAAAGGTCCCAAGTCAAAGAACTGTAAAATTGAGCAGTATGTGGGAACAAAGGAGCCCGGGTAAATGAAGCAGAACCTCACCTTCTTCTTCCTTACAGGTTTAAGGATTTTGATAATGCATTTTTCACTATTGGTGCAGTGAACTCCTTCAAACACCTCACTGTATTTACCCCTCCCAACCTTCCTCACTACTTCATACCCATCCTGCTCCCTGACGCATAAATGAAAGATTAAAAGTCAAAACAATTGCATACTTCACCAGCATCTGACAACCCAAGACTAGAACACAAAACCTTATTCTGCTTCAAACAAACAGATGAAGGAAAGTTATGGGCAGAACAATATCAGAGAAAACGATCAAAATGCAAAGCTAGATACTCTGAATTCCCCTTCAACTTCATTAGCTGCCGGAATTATTAACGCCCAAATTCAAAATCCAGATAAAAACAGAAAGGAGAAAGTTACCCCCATTGAACGGCGAGGGACTCGTAGTCCCAATACTCCTTGGGGCGGACGATGTTGACGTCCGCATAAACCCTAGCCTTGGAGGGAGCACCAGGTCGGCGAACCGACTTCCCGATCCTCTGCGCCAGCTTCTCTGTTAATTCGAGCTCCTTATAGGGTGGCGCTCGCTTCTCCCACTTGCGCGAAAGGGAGGCACCGGAGGCGATCGTGCGGATGAATAGGAAAGGATGCGAGTACAGAGGCGTGAACGGAAAGAGAGACGGAGGTGGCTCGACGGTGGCGGCGGAGGGTATGGGGAGGCAGCGGAGGCAGTGGCGGCGGGTGCAGTGAAGAAAAGCAATGGTTGTTAAACTGAACGGCCTTATGGCCATTTACGGCATGGCAAATTTAGAGGGGAGCTTCCGGAATCCGGAAAT
The DNA here is from genome assembly GCA_005392925.1 of Aquilaria sinensis. Lineage (NCBI taxonomy): Eukaryota > Viridiplantae > Streptophyta > Magnoliopsida > Malvales > Thymelaeaceae > Aquilaria > Aquilaria sinensis. The sequence goes on along the minus strand of SMDT01003018.1, from coordinate 237,254 downwards.
CATATTTCTTCTTTTACCTAACCAGCTGCAAGGTGAACAACTAAACTATATTTCCTTTTGGCGTAAAGACATTTTTGGCCCTCAAACTTGTGAAGATGATATACTTAAGCCCTTTCTGCCCTCAACTTGCTAAAATGGTGCAGTTAAGTCTTAAGCCCTTGTCCCGACCCTCTAACATACTGATTAAGGACTAACGAGACATTTGGGAAGGTCTAAAGCTCAACTCCAGCCCTACTTCCTATACAATGTTACAGAAAAGCTGATTCAATTGTTTCCCATATTTCAAAGAAAAAAAAATTGACAATTTTTTCCTCTTGTTGCTTCTATGAATCTAAAAAAATCAAAAAGTCTTAAGCCCTGTACTCTCATACCGGTCACAGGACCCCTAAAAGTATTAAAGTCAATTCTGCTCTGTTGAGCAAAATGCATTGAAATCCTCTTGTATTTATTTTTTTCTGTCCTGTTTTCTTTTCTTACCTCATAAGGATCGTGATTCTTTCCTCAACCTTTAACCCAAAATTTGTTTGTCTTTAAGAAGTACAATAGCCTTGCAAAATTTTCCAATTGCATTGGGTGATTCATGACTTCCACAATAGAAATCATTTCCATTTTCTTTTGGACCTTCTCAACTCTTGTTTCTACAACAACTACAACTTCAGTTTTATTGTTCAGGTGTTTTTGGGTTGCGATCATGTTCTTGTTTCCTTTTTAAGAGGAAACAATCCTTTTGTTGATATTGCCATGGTCTAGTGTAGGGTGGCTGCTTGTTTTCTTAGACAATCACACTCTACAGAGAACCTACAAAAAGGTATATTTTCTAGGTTAAAGCTTATGGTTATTGTCACAAGATACAAGGTCCCAAACTTCAAACATCCCTACACTTCTTGCCATTATTCAGATGTACTAATGATTCAAAGGAAAGTGAAGCAATTGGATAGAGCTAATTTTTCTTGTCTGCTGATTTCAAAGTGAGGCCATTCTTCCTACACATGTTTGAAGAGTAAAAGCCAATTCATTTTAATTTATGTCAATTTAATTTAAAATAGATTATTTTTATTTTTACATTTTTTTAGCCTCAAATCAATGTCATTAGAAAATTAATATTATGTAGATATAATAATCCATTTGAAAATAAATTTCATAATTTTATTAAATTTTTATGACTTTTTCTTTTTTGATGCCCAAAACTAAAAAAAATTACAAAATTTTAATAAGATAAAAAAATTATATTTTTAATGGATTATTACACCTATATAATATTAGTTTTTAAATAAAATTAATTTCAAGTAAAAAAAAGATATAAAAATAAAAATAAGTAATTTTGGATTAAGTTGAAATGAATTGACTCTAAAATTCATATGAGAACACCTAATTTATTTTTGTGTCCTAATTTAGCACTTGACTTTTACTAGATCCTTACGAAGTACCTTTCATCTCACTGTATATCCTAATTGGATACTTTCTATTTATTTCAGTATTAAATCTAATGAAAATCCCTTACATGACACTAATTAACATTAAAATAAATCTTAAATAACAGTTTTAGTCCTCAAACGTTTTCTATTTACATTTCTAAGACCTAAATTTCTAAATCTACAGTTTAGACCCTCCGTATTCCAGATCTCTCCAAATCCAAGATTTCTAAATTTGTAATTCTTTCTACTCTCCAAATCCCAGATCTCTCTCTCTCTCACAACCATCTGATGATCTCCAGATCTGGAACATGATGGTTCAAATGTTGCTTGAAGATCTCGTTTTCACCGTCTTCGTGCCTACTGAATCTGCCTTCGAGAGCGATCTGAGGCTAGTTCCTAGCCTGTGCTTGACGGAGATCAACGACACAATCGCTAGGTCCTTGGAGCTGGATGGAGAAGTGAATGGATGTGAAGGCGCATCCCAATTCCTAGAGAAACGGTGGAGAGGAGCGGCGGCGGGTCTTCAGGTAAGGGGATTTGGTGTCGCACCGTCGGATAAAGGGATTCGGGTAAGGAGAGCATGTCACCACCGACTGGCCCGCATGGTTCAGCGCCGTCGTCGGTGAGGCAATCCGCGTTCAAAATCTTCGCGGCGTCAATGGCTTTGTCTGCGCATCAATAATATTCACGACGTCATCAGGCATGAAAATCAGCCAATCTCACGGGTTCAAAATCTTCAAATTGGGGTTTCTAGGTGGGGAGGAGGATCTCAGTAGGGGTGGATTTTAGGTCGGATTCAGGCAACTGGTCAACGGTATAGCTGCCAAGGCGGGAGCTGCGGCAGTCTGCACAAGCGAGGAAGGCAGAGAAGGTCAAGGTTTCTATATATATATATATTTAATTTGTTTGGATTTGCTTGTTGTCTTTAACAAAATCTGTGGCTTTTCTTTCAATATTTCAGAATTTTTTTTCTTTTTTGAATGCTATAGCATTTTCGAATTTTGGTGATGACATGCCAGGGTGGGCTGGACGCAAGGGACAACGAAGGAGAGTACCAAGTTGGGAGCTGGTGTCTGCTGGCCATGGATAGAGTTTCAGCTTTGTGGGTAATGGTGGTAGAAAGTACAAGTTTCAGTTTAAAATTATTGATTTGAAAAATTTGAGACCAAAAGTATTATTTTAAATTTCTTTTATTGTAATTTAATTTCATATCAGCATTTTCCATTTAATTTAATGGAGAAAATGACAGAAAGTATCTGAGTAGGACACGTATAAAGGAGATAGGTATCTCGCTAGGATAACTTAAAGGTTGGGTACCCAATTAGGACACGAAAATAAGTTAAGTGACTCACGGTAGCTTTCACCCTATGTTTAAATACAGATTACATAATAGCTTTTTCCAGAATTCGAATACATGCAACATGTTTATTTCCAACACGTTCATTTCCCTGCTTCAGTATCATACAACCAGAAGTCATCTCATTGTTGTATGTTGCTTACCTTCACTTTTATTTTCCTTTGATAAAATTACATGGAGGCTGCAGGGTTCTTGGTGATAGGTAGATTTCCATCATAGGTGCATTTTAAGACATCTGGTCTCTTCATGATCTTTGGTCCAACTGGCACCTTCGCGGTTTTGGGGCGAATGTCCTGCATGCAAGTACTGCTCAGAATCATAATGCGAATGGAGGATCACCCTTGGTTGATGGCATTGCACAAAATTGTGAATCTGATACAAGTATTTTACGTACCTGATCGAAGATTGCAGTTGGAATTGCGAGGGTTGCAAGAGCATTTGGTGAGTCAACTATCCCAGAAATCCTTCCTTCACATGGGCAGCATGACAGAAGAAGGTAAACCTAAGCATCAACTCTCTAGATCAGTGCTGCAACTATTAGACAGCGGTTTCTATACAGCACTTTAATTTAGAATGGAAACTGACCTGCTCTTTTGTGTATCCAAATCTAGAGAGGTAGTCAATGGCATTGAGCACCGCCCTCTTGAAAGCAACACTTGCATCAAGATAGTGTTGCCTTCCACTCTCATCAACGCTTATTCCCTCAAACACCAGCCATTCGGAGAACCTAGGCTCAACTGGACCTATTTCAAAGATGGGGTTCACATGAAGAGGAGTTGGCCCCATCGGTGTAAGGTACTCTTTCATTCCATCTCTTATAATTTCACACCTACAACACATGATGATAAAAGTAAGGAAAAAGACGGTAAATAACATGTTTTGGTGCGAATGTTACATGGTGTGAACCATAAGCTTTAACAACATATGCATCTTGTTTTCATAATTTGTTTGGTTAGAGGTATTATATTCAGAAACTTATTGTTCTATGTACCAATAAGTTTCATTATTTGATAAATATACATCGTGTCCCATTTGCATGTATGCAGTAAAGAACTTACTTGAGCTCTAGGAAACCACTCATCTCAATTGCCCCGCAGAAGGAAACTTCACCATCACCCTGTGAAAAGTGCATATCACCGGTGCTAAGGTTTGCTCCTTCTACAAACACTGGTAGGTATATTTTTGAACCTCTACTGAGGTTCTTTATGTCACAATTTCCTCCATTTTCTCTTCCTGGAACGGTCCTTGCAGCTTCTCTGGCAATCTTTTCCCATTCTGGTGTACCTTCTCTTAGCTGAAAAAACATGGCAGGACTCTTGTTAGTTCAGTTTCCTAGGGACTCAGAGATCTGTTTGTGAATGACATGACTTTGTGCATCCAGTTCACATACCTTTCCTAAGAGGCAGCCTTTTGTTGATGGCAAGTTTGCCAATGGCCGCAAATGCAAAACCTCACATAATTTTAAGGACTGCAAGCCTTTCTCTTCTAGTTCCCTCTCCCTCTCATTCCATATATTCAGGAGTTCCATGGATGGTGCAGTTCCAATTACTCCAGGGTGAGTCAAACCCGGGAACCGCACTCCTGTTCGGATCATGACAAACACACCAGGATTACAAAAGCTTCCTTTGGTACCTTAACAAGTTCATGAAACAAGAGAACTGACCGGGTATATGAGGAGAGTAGCAAAAAATTCCTTCAAAATACCAAATTGCTTTTGTGGCACAAGGGAAATGGTCAGTTAGAAAGCCGCCACCATTTTCCCTGTCAAGAGTTGCTGTGTAGCCCCATTCATCTCCCGGCAGAGGACCCAAGTTACATATTTCAACTGCAAGAAGATCACCTGGCTTTGCTGGTATGCCATGCTTGTCCGTGACTCTTATCGGTCCACTCAGATAATGAGCCTGCATCAATTATGAATTTCAGCAAGTAGTAATCTGACATTCATCTTTGAGTTCAGCAATGGTTACAGAAAAATGTGCTGATGGCTCCTTAATGGTGAAGTTAATGCTAAGAAGATAAATACTTACTGTAGAAAGGTCAATAAATTTTACTTCAATTCTTTAGGACGGCCCTCTTTATCTTTATTCTAAAAGACATGTCATGACCAGGCACATGAAGTTGAAAACCCAAACAATTCATGTCTTTGTCATTCCATTAGAAACTTTAATAAATTACCACAATTTTTTTTCCCCAGAGAAATTGTATAAAAAAAGCATTACATGAATCATAAGCAAAATTTCTGGTGCGAGGACAAGTAGTAATTCAAAGTGGACTCACAATAGAGAGATCAGCATGCTTGATGTCCTCAGCAGAATAGTCCTTTGTAATCGCCCCCCCACAGCAATCCACCATTTCAACTCTGAACAGCTCTCCCTCTTTAACTTCAGCCACGGCTGGCACGTCCGGGTGCCACCGGTTGTGGAGGGGAAGCTCCTGCTGCCATGGCTTCTTCTTCAGGTCTATTGGCACCACGACTCTTGCTCCTAATTGAGCCATCACTTACCCCCACAGTTAAACAAGTTTAGCTACTGACTGGAGTTCGTCCAGTTGGTTCTTCCCAGAGATGATATGATCTGCCAAAAACACTAATGTCAGCTGAAATTTTGATAACCAATTGAAAACTTACGTCTCGGCCGTCTTGTCTTGTGATGGGGCCACAATGACTCGGTGTCGATGATTTTTTGAGCCTATGTGGATGGGCTAATATTTTGGGCTCTGGCCCAACTTTTTTCTTTTGTTAACTAATTTGTCCAACTCCAACATAAGATCGTACAAACCCAACTAGACCAGACCCACTTCGGAAATTAAAATACAATTTCTGCATTTTCACTTCTTTGCATAACATACAAAGACCCTGACAACAACCACCACCAGATCAAACGTTCTACGACATAGAGACCTTAGTACTGTAGCTACACAGCTTACTTACATATATTTTTTTTTTAAAAAAAAAAGGTCACCAGCAAGATCCTGAATTGGTCACTAGCAAGATCCTGCTCTATCGCTATTCAATAGTGAATCTGCAACTTCATTCAACTTGGGTTAGTCCGGCCCCAAAACCAGCAACCAAATCCCCAAGGCCGACAAATATTGGATCCCCAGCCCATTTAGCAATATTTTTTTTACTTAGCAACCTTTTCAAATGAATTAACAATTGTAGCAGCATATATAGTCCAAGTTTTAAAGTGCTTTATCAGAAAATTTTGCTTGAGATTCGACCATGCCATGTCTACTGCACTAAGAGGGTATGGAAACTAAAAAGAAGAAAAGAAGAAAAGGATTGTGAAAGACAGGAGATGATCAACCTGCCTTCAGAAGTTCATAGATATTGCACCGAATATCATAATCTGAAAATGTAGGGTAAAGCACTTTAAAATCTGTGTTGTTCACATATTCAAAATATAAAACTTGGTGTCTTTGACTGCTGATCTCTAACAATATCTAGCAACTTCACGATATTTGGTCCACCACAAAGATTTTGCAATATTTTGATTTCCCTCTTAATCTGCATTCAAACGAGAATATTCATTACTTTCTCATCCAGCTGACTGAATATGACAGAAAAGGTCCCAAGTCAAAGAACTGTAAAATTGAGCAGTATGTGGGAGCAAAGGAGCCCGGGCAAATTAAGCAGAACCTCACCTTCTTCTTCCTTGTAGGTTTAAGGATTTTGATAATGCATTTTTCACTATTGATTTAAAAAAGTTTGAGACCAAAATTGTTATTTTAAATTTATTTTATTGTAATTTAATATCATGTCAGCATTTTCCATCCAACATAAGGGAGAAAATGACGGCAAGTATCTGAATAGGATGCACATAAAGAAAAGAGGTATCTTGCTAGGACAACTTAAAAGTGGGGTGCCCAATTAGGACAAAAAAATAAGATAGGTGGCTGATGTTGGATTTTACCCCACGTTTAAATACAGATGACATGATGGCTTTTCCCGGAATTCGTACACATGCAACATGTTTATTTCCAACACGTTCATTTCCCTGCTTCAGTATCATACATCCAAAAGTCATCTCATTGTTGTATGTTGCTTATCTTCACTTTTATTTTCCTTTGATAAAATTACATGGAGGCTGCAGGGTTCTTGGTGATAGGTAGATGCCCATCATAGGTGCATTTTAAGACATCTGGTCTCTTCATGATCTTTGGTCCAACTGGCACCTTCCCTGTTTTGGGACGAATGTCCTGCATGCTAGTACTGCTTAGAATCACATTGCATATGGAGGATTGCCATTGGTTGATGGCATTGCACAAAATTGTGAATCTGATACAAGTATTTTAGGTACCTGATCAAAGATTGCAGTTGGAATTGCAAGGGTTGCAACAGCATTTGGAGAGTCAACTATCCCAGAAATCCTTCCTTCACACGGGCAGCATGACAGAAGAAGGTAAACCTAAGCAACAATTCTCTAGATTAGTGCTGCAACTATTAGACAACGGTTTCTATACAGCACTTGAATTTAGAATAGAGACTGACCTGCTCTTTTGTGTATCCAAATCTAGAGATGTAATCAATGGCATTGAGCACCGCCCTCTTGAAAGCAACACTTGCATCAAGATAGTGTTGCCTTCCACTCTCATCAACGCTTATTCCCTCAAACACCAGCCATTCAGAGAACCTAGGCTCAACTGGACCTATTTCAAAGATGGGGTTCACATGAAGAGGAGTCGGCCCCATTGGTGTAAGGTACTCTCTCATTCCATCTCTTATAATTTCACACCTACAACACATGATGACAACAGTAAGGAAAAAGAAGTTAATAACATGTTTCGATACAAGCATTACATGCCGTGAACCATAAGCTTGAACAGCATATGCATCTTGTTTTCATAATATGGTTGGTTAGAGGTATTATATTTAGAAAGTTATTGCTTGATAGATATACATTGTGTCCCATTGGCATCATATTCAGTAAAGAACTTACTTGAGCTCTAGGAAACCACTCATCTCAATTGCCCCACAGAAGGAAACTTCACCATCACCCTGTGAAAAGTGCATGTCCCCGGTGCTAAGGTTTGCTCCCTCTACAAACACTGGCAGATATATTTTTGAACCTCTGCTGAGGTTCTTTATGTCACAATTTCCTCCATTTTCTCTTCCTGGAATGGTCCTTGCAGCTTCTCTGGCAATCTTTTCCCATTCTGGTGTGCCTTCTCTTATCTGAAAAAAATATGGCAGGACCATTGTTAGTTCGGTTTCCTAGGGACTCAAAGATCTGTTTGTGAAATCGCAGCATGACTTTGTGCATCCAGTTTACATACCTTTCCTAAGAGGCAACCTTTTGTTGATGGCAGGTTTGCGAGTGGCCGGGAATGCAAAACCTCACATAATTTCAAGGACTGCAACCCTTTCTCTTCTACTTCCTTCTCCCTCTCATTCCATATATTCAGGAGTTCCATGGATGGTGCAGTTCCAATTATTCCAGGGTGAGTCAAACCGGGGAACCGCACTCCTATTTGGATCATGACAAGCACACCAGGCTTACAAAAGCTCCCTTTGGTACCTTTACAAGTTCATAAGACAAAACAACTGACCTGGTATATGAGGAGAGTAGCAATAAATTCCTTCAAAATACCAAATTGCTTTCGTGGCACAAGGGAAATGGTCAGTTAGAAAACCGCCTCCATTTTCCCTGTCAAAAGTTGCTGTGTAGCCCCATTCATCTCCCGGCAGAGGACCCAAGTTACATATTTCAACTGCAAGAAGATCACCTGGCTTTGCTGGTACACCATCCTTGTCCGTGACTCTTATCGGTCCACTCAAATAATGAACCTGCATCAATTTTTGAATTTCAGCAAGTAGTAATCTGAGCTTCATCTTTCAAGTTCAGCAGTGGTTACAGAAAAACGTTTTAATGTCTACTTAATGGTGAAGTTAACGTTAAGGAGATAAAGACTTACTGTAGAAAGGTCTATAAATTTTATATCGAGTGCAGGTTCATCATCTTTTATGGCACCCCCAGTCCAGTCTACCATCTCTACTCTAAAAACCTCACCAGCTTTAACATCTGCAACTACAGGTATTTCAGGATGCCAGCGGTTGTGCAAGGGTAGAGATTGCTCCCATGGCTTCTTCCTCAAATCTACAGGGACTACTACCGTTGGAGTTGGAGGAGCCATGAACGAAGCAACTCAGAGGGCAAGTGCTTACAGAATTATTGATGTTTGTTTTCTTTCTTGCTTTCTTTCTTAGGAGTTATTAGATTGGTTGTACTGCAGAGCAGAACCACTGGAAGACGTCAAGAAAGGTAGTTAACTTTTCTCTCTCCCTACATTGGGTTGCTAGCAGACAAGGAAAACATCAATTCTTTAGGACGTTCCTCTATTATCTTTATTCTAAAAGACATGTCATGACCAGGCACATGAAGTTGAAAAACCGAACAATTCATATATGTCTTTGTCATTCCAATAAAAATTTTAATAAATTGCCATAAATTTTTTTTCCCCAGAGAAACTGTATGAAAAAAGCAATACATGAATCATCTGTAAAATTTTTGGTGGGAGGAGAAGTAGTAATTCAAAGTAGACTCACAATAGAGGGCTCAGCATGCTTGATGTCCTCAGCAGAATAGTCCTTTGTGATCCGTCCCCCACTGAAATCCACCATTTCAACTCTGAACAGCTCTCCCTCTTTAACTTCAGCCACGGCTGGTACGTCCGGGTGCCACCGGTTGTGGAGAGGATGCTTCTGCTCCCATGGCTTCTTCTTCAGGTCTATTGGCACCACAACTCTTACTCCCAATTGAGCCATCACTTAGCCCCACAGTTAAACAAGTTTAGCTACTGACTGGAGTTCGTCCAGTTGGATTTTCCAAGAGATGATATGATCTGCCAAAAACTTTAATGTCAACTGAAATTTTGATAGCCAATTGAAAACTTTAAGCCTTGGCACTCTTGTGGTTGGACCACAATGACTCGGTGTCAATTTTTTGAGCTTATGTGGAATGGCTAATATTGTTGGGCTCCGGCCCAACTTTTTTCTTTTGGTAAACTAATTTGTCCAGCTCCAACATAAGATCGTATAAACCCAACTAGACCAGACCCACTTCGGAAACTAAACTAAAATTTCTGTATTTTCACTTGTTTGCATAACGGTCAAAGACACTAACAATCACCACCAGTTCAAATGTTCTAAGACAGAGACCATAATAATGTCGCTACAGAGTTTACGTTCATTTTATTTTAAAAAAATATTTTATTACATACAATTAATAATTATATAATAAGTGTCGAACACTTTTCTTCTGAATTAGTTATTAGCGAGATCCTGCTATATCTCTATTCAATAGAGAATCTGCAACTTCTTTCAAGTTGGGTTAGTCCGGCCCTAAAACCAACAACCAAATTCCCAAGCCCGACAAATATTCCATCCCCAGCCCATTTAGCAATCTATTCTTTATTTAGCAACGTTTGGAAATGAATTAACAATTGTAGCAGCATATATAGGTTAGAACTAAATATATCGTTACATATATATAGGCTAAATGTAAGGATTACGGATGAAAATGAGCCACTCTTTATTAAATGTGATTCGATTCCTATACTTTGTTATTGATGTTCAGTAGGGCATACTTTTATTTTCTTTTTTCTTTTAATGACATTCATTTTCAGAAAAAAAATCATGACAACAAGATTCGCCTATGTTTACGATTTCTTTGTCCGAGAAAAATGGTCATATATATATTTTTTGTTATTTTGAATTAATTTTTTTTAACAAAAGATGTTTCATTTCATTTAAAAGTGAATCAAATAGTATCTTATTATATAATGATGATATAGAACTCTAAGTAACAACAGGAACATAAAATTGACTACAAAAAAAATGTTTGTTCCTATGACATCAAATGAATGTAAGATAATTTGGTCAAACTAAATCTTCTAGTTAAGTCAAAATAAATCTAGAATACATAACTCATAAGTAACTGGAATAAAACTCAGGACAAAACGACAATAACTAAGTAACATTGGAACCAACCAGATATTGGAGGCTTGAATAAAACTATCTATAAAAATAAAAACACAACCAATAAAACCTAAAAAAATAAAGACTGATTTTATTCTATATAATAGCCCTCATATCTGTTACCAAACATCGTGATAATTCAATAGGGCGGAGATTCCAGTAAGTCAATGAGAAAACTTAGATTTATAAGTGTCTACTTTCAGTTAAAGATTTATCCTATGAGAGTCTCTAATTGCTTTGGAGCACCAAAATTTGAAGGAAATTGGATCTACTAAAAAATCAAATAAATAACATCAAATAATGTCAGCTAATTGATGAAAGGAATGAAAAAAAAAATCCAGTCAGATCCGACCGAAGTCTAAATTTGGCCAAAAACGACATATGATAGTAACAGAGGAGCCAGAAAATAAGGTTTGGGGAGAGAGAAGTTTGCGGTTGAGAAAAATTTTGAACTTGACTTAAAATTTTTTTATATTAATTTGTGGCGAAAATTCAACTTAAGGGGAAGATTATCTCTTTTAAAATGTTAATGCATGCAGACTCCCAAATTGAACTTACAGTAATAATTATATTAATTATAAATAAGAAACTTTACAAAAGATAATTGAATCTAAATATTTTCAAATGGATGTCTTTATCCAGATTATATAATTTCCATCGAAAGATATCCACCCAATTTGGACGACATATTCCAACTTTAAGAAACTAAGTTTGATGCTCCTTAAAGCTCACTTATATCCAAGATCTCTTGAAGACTCTATTATTTTAATTATGATTCTATGAGCTTCAGGCTGGCAGGTTTGCTAACGTCTAAAACCGTGCCGTGCACGTGACAAGACTCGAATGCGAAAATATGCGTTAACTCAATGCTACTAATCACAAAAGAACTACTTGTTAATGCTAAACATGGCAAAGTCATTTTCAACTCCATTAGACCTCAAACCAGAAATGAAGATTTTCAGGAAGTCTAAGAGTTGAGGTTTTAATGGGCTATATGATTTGTGTCTTTTTTTTTTTTTGACAAAAAATACTTTATTCCAATTTAAAATGAACCAAATAGTGGGTTACAATCCAACAACGGTATAAGCCTCTAACGGACAATTGGAATATAAAACTGACTATAAAAAGACTACTCATTTCTACAACACCGCATGAATGGAAGAGAATCAAATTAAGCCGAATTTTTTAGATAAGTCAAAATAAATTTGAAATATATAATGCATAAATAATTGATACAAAGATTACCCCAAACCAACAATGACGGTGCAACACCTAGAATCAACTAAACATTAGAGACTTAACAAGACTATCTATAAAAATAAAATGATTACATATAAAACCTAAACAAAATAAATAATGGCTTTATTTTAGGCAACCACCTTTATACTTGTGGCCAAACATTGGTCACCTCAGTAAATTTGAGATTCCGATGAATTCAAGGAAAAACTAAATCACTACTCGCCTCCAATTGAATATTTATTTTATAAGAATCTCGAATTACTCTTAAATACCAAGATTTGAAGAAGTTTACATTTACCATATAACCTAATAGATAACATCAAATAAGTTAGTTAAGCAATAAAAAAAATTAAAAAAGAACCAGCAAGATCTAAACTTTTGTCCGAGCCTAGCCGGTAAAAGGCAGAGAAGAATGGGAGACATGGCAGAAGGGAATCATGAGCTATATCATTCGGAGAAAAATATCTAATTATAAAGTGATCTTTTAGTTTATAGATTAATTTAACAGTTATCTTTTCCATTTTTTTTATTTTATAGATTTTTATAGTAGCTTTATTTGTAATGAAAACATAGCAACATAACTAACAGAAGACATAAAATAACATGGATTAAACACTGGAGTGAATGGAAATTAGAAAGTACCATGAGTCTCATGATTCCTAAATTAACTCATAGAGAGGGCTGCAACATGCATGAGCGAGTTTGGCCCCTTCAAACATTTTTTTTTTCAATTTTTTTATAAAACTAATCTTTATATTTCATAAATTTCATAAAGTAGCATAATGGTCATTATTTCTCCTGGATTGATCCAATATACATGGCATTATAAAAAGAACTAAGAGATAATAAATGTTATGAATTTAATGAATTCAAATCACCTAGCATTGAACATGCGTTAAAGGTGAAAATGGAAGGAAATAGGAAAGGTTGATCACGAACAGCAGAACTAGTATACATGAACACGCATAAATTAAAAAAGCTTAATATTACAAATCAATTTTTATACTGCAATATATCACTAATTTGAAATTTGATTAATTAGTTCGACTTTTGCTTATGGATTAATTTTGAAATACATTAAATACTAGATAGATATGTATAAATATATAGAAATTAGGAGAATTTTAGAGGAAATTATTGATAGCGTTATAGTGTGACAGGAGCTAGAACTTGTTAAGCCTTTTTATATAAAATATGTGAACTAATAAGACTATTCCAGAAATGAAATTGATTGCCGCCGGTATAAAATTAGTCCAATCATTATACGAATGTATTTTGGATTCCTATATAGCGTTTATATTGATAATTAAGTTAATTTATTATTTTAACATATAAACCAGCTTTTTTTTTATTTATTTTTCGGTAGACAGAAAGGAAAACCAGAAAAAGAAAAGGAAAGCTACAACAAGGAAGAAGACCTAACTGCCGCAGCAGCTATCTGGTGAGCTTGATTCACAGCCGATCGGCGTACCACCATCAATGTGACTTTCTAAAACTGATTGATGAGATGCCGAATGTCGCTTACATCAGCCTCTATATCCACATAAATTGAACAATAATCTGTAATCTGGAGAAAAGCTTGAAGACAATTCGTGAGAATAGTAATGGTACCGCAAAATATATCTCAGGCAGTCAACAAGGCAAATAGGATGGCTTTGACTTCCATCAATAACACAGAAGAACAGTTGCCAATCGCACATCCAAAAGCTTGAGACGTCCCTAATGGAGGATCATGCCATACGCAACCAATGGCACCTTGCCAGGATGTAGAAATCTAAGCCCCATCCACCAGAAAGATCATCAGGTTAAGGGGTAGGGAAGAACTGTCCCAAACTTTCAAATGCAGAAGAGGCCAAGGGAGTAATTTACTGCCAATACGACTCTTATGTTGGCCAACCAATAAAAGGTCATAAACAAAGAGATCCCTGGAATGGATGGCTTGGGAGGTTGACATGTCCATATTCTGAAACACCTTGGAATTCTGGCCAATCCAGATACACCAAAGGGAAATGAGCACTAGATTTTTCCTATCAGAGTGCCAATGAGAATTTGAAGACAAGTTATTAAGAAGCCAATGTGGTAACTCATCAGTAGGATTCAGCTTCAGAATACCCTATGTGTTGTCCTAAACACCTTTAGACACGACAATGGAGGAGGAAATGAAACACATCTGCATCCGCAAGCTCAAATTGAGGGCAACGGGAGGAAGCCAAGACATTTCTCTTTAATATATAACTCAGTCCTGGTAGCAAGGGCATTATGAAAGCATTTCCAAACAAAAATCTTTATCTTCAATGGAGATTAAAGGCCCAAAGTCTCTTTAGGAAAGTATGAATAGTTGGCGAAGCCAATGAACCTATGAAACAGGACATGTGCTTGGATTGAGCCAATGCATACCCCTTTTTTGTTGAGTCGGAACCATCCTTGGCCTCGTCCGTTATAGGTCAGTCACTTGAGTCCCCAGCCATACGACAAGTATTAAGAACAATCATCTTAACCACCTCTGCCAGAAAAATGGATTGTAGACGATCAAGGTCCCAATGCGTAGTGCCTGGAATAAACAAATCTTTGACTTTGCCTACAACTCGATTAGTGGCAAGGAGACTATGTTCGGCCAATTTATTTAGAGGAAGACCAAGAATCCAATAGTCCTGCCAAATATCCACAGTATTCTCATCCCCGATTTTCCAGTAGAGATTAGGACTAAGGAGATCATGGCCAAACAGAAGGCTTCAACATATCATGGTCGGATTGGAACCCAAATTGGCTTTCCACAGGGAATTCCCTTTCCTATACTTTGCCATAAGAACTCGAACCACCAAAGAATTTGGGTACTTATGCATGATCTTCCAAAAAAGGTTTTAGCAAGCAATGCTTGATTGAATAAACTTAAATCCCGAATTCCCAGCCCACCTCATCCCTTTGGAAGAGATAATAAAAATCTATTTCTAAAATGAATGTCCTGATCTTGATCAGAACCTCACCACCAAAACCTGACAAAGGACATAGATAAGAAATTGTTCGTCATAACCAAGACATGAAATAAAGACATTATATAAATAGATCCAGATGTCAAAAAGGCTTGAATAAGGGTAAGTCTACCAACAAGGTTTAGAAGCCTCCATTTCTAAGAAGATAGTTTAGATTTAATCTTCGAGCACAAAAGAATCATAAAAATTGGTCTTGGAGATATAGCAATCAAACGAAATACCCAAATACTTGGTCATTGAGTTACTTACCCTGAAAGGGGCCTTATTGCAAAACAACCAAATGAATTTTAGGGAATATTTTGGCTGAAAATCCATTCTGATTTCTAGAAGCTCACTTCATGTCTTTGTCATTTCTTGGTACAGGGTCAACGTGTTTTGGAGATTGCTAACAGTTTCAAGATAAGGCATGAAGAAAATGAAACAATCATCCGGAAAAAAAAATGATTGATGCTCAAACTAGATATACTTGTTTTGATTCCTGGAATTAACCCCAAGTCATGTTGATGAGTCAGTAAACTCAAAAAGGCTTTACTACATAAAATAAACAAATACGGAGAGAGAGGATCACTCTAATGAATACCCCTTTTAAAAACAAACCACTGCATGAGATGGTGGAAACCCACTGCATGATCACATCAACCCTATGAGCAGGGAGATTCATAGCCCACAAAACTGAAACAATGAAACTCTAATTGAGTTTGTCATAGGCTTTCTTCATATCCAATTTTAGTGCTGCCTTGTAACCCTAAGGTCTGTTAGATTTACTGGTACATTTAATAGCATGGAGGAGTTCTTAGGCTATAATTATATTATCCTGATTCGCTCTGTTGGGGAAAAAAAATATTATGATGCTCAGACATAAAATAGTTTAACAATGTTTTCAGTAGGTTAACTAGCAGCTTAGTGATAATTTTATAAGTAGTGTTAAATAAGCTAATAGGCCGAGAGTCTTGAATAGACTGAGGATGTTAGACCTTCGGGATAAAGGTGATATAAATCCTATTCAACTCCCACAGAAGGAACTTACCCTGAACAAATGATTGAACTGGATTAATAATAGAAGGCCTCGTGAAAAATCAGTACTTTTTAATGATGATCGATTAGAAACCATCTGGACCTGGAGCCTTGAAGTTTCCTAATTGAAAAAGTGCTTGCCTGATCAGCACATCCAAGAACAGGGCCAAAAGGTACTACTACTGGGATGTATTGAGCTTTTTTTTTTTTATGTGGGCACACATTTGATTTTGGAGACAAGCATCCGATTCATCATTGATATCAAAGTAATTGGCAAAGTATTGGTGCACATGAGCACAAATACTATCAGGATGAGCAATCCATGCATCAAAGGCACCATCCTTAAAAGCATGAATCTGATTACGACTCTAACGGAAGTTTTTTATTGAATGAAAAAATTTTGTATTTAAGTCCCCAAGAGCAAGCCAATTAATCTGAGACTTTTGGGCCCAAATTTTTTCTTCATCCTCCAATAGCCAATTCTGAAGATCCATATTCCTCTTACTTTCATCAACAACTGACACTAGATCTACTCCATTTTGAAGATGAGAAAGAAGCTTTTGGGTGGATTCAATTTGTTTCTAAATATTCCCTATCTAATTACCGCTCCAGGAACGCAATTTTGACATAGCTAACTTACACTTGGAAGTCAACTGATACATAAAAGACCCATTAATTTGATCCTCCTAAACCTCGTAAAGAATAGTCTTACAGTGCTAATAACGAATCCAAAAAGATTCAAACTAATGAGGCCTATGATAAAATTTTAGGCATGGCTTTGTATCTAGCAATAAGGGCATGTGGTCAGAGATCTGGGTTGCAAGATTATGTAGAATAACATTGGGGACCATGACAGTGGATAGGTAAGATAGCAAGATCAGATATAAAGTCTTGCAAATGCTTAGCTCCTTCTATCACATGAGCATTATTGCCAATTTTCTCTGAGCAAATCTAAAACTTGGTTGAAATCCCCAATAAGCAGAAGAGGTAAAGAATACCACAATAAAACACATCTTATTTCAATCCAAGTAAGGAGCCAAAGCTGGATAATAGGATTGCCATATACAAGATCACTAAGCCAATCCTAATTATGTTGGTCCTTGACCTGGAGCAACACAAAATTCGTCCAAGCTTCCAAAAAAGAGAATCCAATACTATCATTCCACTTGACCAATAACCCCTCATTTTGTCCAATTATATTTACAAAAATGACTTGAGAAAAGCCACCGTTAAGCAACTTCTTTGTGACTTCAAGGCCAGGGGCTTTAGTTTCTATGAGAAAACAAGGTCCAATTTATATTTCTGAAATGAGCCCTTCACAAAATGAACTATCGTAGGATGGCCTAGCCCATGACAGTTGTGACTTAATATCCTTACGGTTGACCTAGGGGTTATTTAGGGTCAACCACCCGAAACCCATTCAGTAAAAAAACAACCATAGAAGAAACAAAAGAGGTACTAAGAAACTCAAATTACAACGCCAATAAATTATCCTAAGATATCAATGCCTTATCCAGATTGAAAGGAGCAGCATTCACTTGCTCCCTATTGAAAAGAGGTGTAACTGATTCATGATATTTCCCTTGAGAAATAAACTGAAAAAATTCCTCTGCTTCCCAAATTCTTATCCTGTGATTAGTAGCATCCCTTAGATGTAATAAGGCCCTTCTAGTTATAAGGATAAAGTCAGCTCCTAAATCTAATAAATAACAAAAATGTTTTGCTGGGGGGCAGAAGTCAAGCAAACGACATCCTTTGTGACCAAGGATCCTACCATGTGTAAAGGTTTTTTGCCTATAAATAGCGCATCTGAAGGTAGGCCTCCATCAAGAAATTCATTTTCAAAGTCAATTTTATAGGTTGAACGCTTACCCAATCTAACTAGACCTCATCAGACCTGAATTCTAGCTTCACACTGATTCAAATTACTAGGGGGTCATGGTTAACATCCTCCTCGGCACCTAGCTAGAGGACTAAATTAATGTTTATTAGATCACGAAAGATATTAATTTCCTGCCATTATGATTCTTCTTTTCAAGGCTCATCTGACCATTCATCTAAAAAATGAGATCAGCATGACTCTAGTCCTTGCCTAGTTGATGCATTAATACATGACTTGATGGTGCATCATTCATATGGGCAACAATAGCATCCATGATTTTTAGATTAACCTTGTCCTCAATAGATGATGGAAAATGAAGTGCTCTGTCTTTCAATTAAACTTCTCTACTCACTAAAACATGTTGCCACTCTAGTACCTTAAGCAATGTGGTATGATCCATAGGGCAAAAAACTTACAGGACCATTGTAAAACGAGGGTAGTGAGGATCTTCTTTGAACATATCATCTTCCTTTAGTTGCATGCTATGAAAACAATTCAAGAAATCATGATGAACCTATGTCAGAGATTGATGGCAGTGAGGCATGGGATGGCCTACTCTCCTGCACCGCGTACACAACTTTAAAACCTTTTTGTACTTAAATTGAGCCCAAGTTTTATAGCTATTAATGGACTGAAAAAAAACACCTAAGACCAATGGTTCATCAATGTTCAACTCTACATAAGAATTAAGAAAATGTCATCTATGGGAAGCATTTTTTGCAATGTTTATCTCTTTTAATATTCAGAGTACATTCCCAAATTGCTAGGTTGTAGCCATTACCATATAGTTGGGATGAACTCTATAGGCTTGCACCTATATGGAGGTAGAATACAAATGATGATCAGCCAAATTAACATTACCCTGGAGCTTTCTCATAATGATTAACACTTCATTCATGTTCCATGGAGCACATTTCTACATTGAAATCATATCCTGATACTCTTGGAATTTGATAATGAATTTATTAGGACCAGCAGTACCATTAACCCTTGCTAGAGCATGAAGATCCCGCTCGTTGTCAATGTAAGCTTCTAGGTGATGGATGGTGAATCTCCAAAAATCAATAATACGAATTATCAAACAAAACTACAAGTAGATATCATTGGCCCTTTCTAATCATGATCAAAATTAATAACATAGCTTGTGCAAAGAAGCAAATCTAATGAAGAATCTGCCAATTTTTTATTTTACATGGCAAGGAAGGATATATAACAATGAGAAGAAGAAGCAATCGAAGTACCCATAGGGAAATCTCACAACAACCTAGAAAATAAGTGATAAAACAAGAACTAAAAAGTCAATCTCTACCGATAAACCACTACAGCAAAAATAGCCTTACAGAGCATAAAAGACTGACGGGGAAGACTTTGCTTAAGACATAAATAAGAGAACATAGTAGTTCCACCCTTGTTGCTCAACAAACTCTAATTAACAATAGGCTCAGTTCTAGACAAGAGAAAATGGCAAAGAACGATCACTAACCAAAAATTAAAAATCGTTAAGCATTATGGTTCTGTGTCACAAATTGGGTAAGGGGAATAGGGCCTTACTGATTTAGTTAGGACAACCCTGAGTTGGTTTATTTGTCATGAAATCGAGCCAAAAAAACAGGCAATAGCTTTTATAAAGTTTAGCATAGGATAAACTTCAGAAAGAGTCTCAACATTTAACTATTGTTTTATTTTATTAACTAATGTACTAATCATTCTATTTTGGTCCTCAAACTATTAAAAAGTTTGGTTTTAGTCCTGAACCAATTAAAACTGTTTCATTTTTTTCTCCTTTTGGATAGAATTTATTAACTTAAAGTTAATGAATAATTTAAAATATCAATTTTTCTTTATGTAAATTGATTTTTATATTTTATAAAAAATAAATAATTTAATTCATCATTTATTTTCAAAAAATTGAGTTCTTTTTATATCCATTAAAAAACAGTATGAAAGAGAATTTTCAAAAAATTTAAATTAGGATTATAAAAAATTTATTTCTAAATAGTTACTCAAAGTTAATGAATTCCATTTGTCGATTGCCTAAAATAAAATATTTTTAATATGTTTAAAATCAAAACAAAATATTCAATAGGTTAGGAACTAAAACAAGGACAATTGTAAATAATACATTTTTCCTCCATATAAATCAATTTCATTTCATTTAGAAAGGAAAACTAATATTTTAAATTATTCATTAATTTCCAATTAATCATTCATCTTTAAGTTTATTGAAAGATGATCTAAAAGAGAGATTCTAGAAAATTTAAATTAAGATATCAAAAATCAATATGCCATAATTAGTCTGAGTTAACAGATCTCATATATGAAACCAAAATGAAGCATTTTTAATAGATTTATAATCAAAATAAAATTATTAATAAGTTGGCTACTAAAGTATAATAATAATAAAAGTAAATAATAAAAGTTTACTGACAATCATTTAAATTTTTCAATCTAGTATCATTTAAAGTTAGGGACTAAAGTATAATAATAATGTTTGCTTAACATTATAATTTGAAATGGCCAAAAGGCCCTTTTGCCCTTAGACTTTATCAACTCAGACTTTTAAACCCTTGGACCTTGACTTAGGGCAAATTGCCCCTCAAACTTTGTAAAATGGGACCATTTAGCCCCTGGACTCAGTTTAATGAATCATGTGATATCACGTGTGCATCCTTTCATAATGGAAATGTTTGTCTGACTTATAGGAAGACCATAACAAACAAAAGAGGAATAGTGAAGGACTAAATAAACAATTTTCCCAATAAGAGGTAAATAATTAATCCCTTGCATTTGCTGGCATGAAACTCAAAATTGTTGCCGTCAATTGAGTTAACCCTCATCGAAAAAGAAGAAAAAGAGACAATTTGTCCTAAATTAGACCGTGAGAGTGGGGAAAAAGCTTTTGGGAAGACAATTGCCTCATGATTCCCTACCAATCTAAAGATTCTTGGCCTCTTTTTTTTCATCCTACCAATCTGCCTCAAGACAATTACCTCAAGATTCCCTTTAATTGGTACACTGGCCTTTTGGTTGGTGAAACTTGCCATCCATGGACAACCTTTGGCACCCAAAGAAGTACAATGATGACGGAGGTCAGAGACTTATTGAAGAACGACGTCCGGCTATGGCTAGGGACATTCAAGAGCATCTTAATTCTCGCAGCACACAACAATGGCCAAGCAATGATGTGCGGGACAATAGGTTTGGGTAGATTCGGGTCAGTTTATTTTGGAGAGACCTTATGGATCTTCATCGGTAGCAATGAAGGCATTGGTTAGGAAACATTAGGCACATACGCGATTGGGAGTTTACAAAGGCAGACGAGTCAGCTAGCGGTTGAAGATAAGGAGGAGGTTGCAACCTAGAAAGGGATTGCCAGAGATCTTAAAGAACCCGTCGAATTCATGCTCATGTTAGAGAAATTTTAAGGATGGTAGCAAGGGTTCAAGCGAGTCTTGCAAGCTTTATTTGAAATCCACCAGTGTTCTTTGTTTAAAATGGCAAATATGGCTTTTAGTTGGAAAACTATTTACGTAGTCCTTCATTATTCCTACTTTGTTCATTTCGATCGGCATATAAGTCACATATACATTTCTGTTACTGAGTGATGCACACTTGATGTCAAGTGATTCATTGAGGGGGTAAAAGGTCTTACTTTACATAGTTTGATGGGCAAATCATCCCGAGTCAAATTTCAAAGGGTCAAAAGTTCGAGTTGATAAAGTCCAAGGGATAAAATTTCCTTTTGGCCAATTTGAAATCCCAAAACTAAACGGTGTATAAGCGGGTCATTTTACGTTTTCCTTCTTTTACTGTGGATAATTAATCAGGAAAACAAGATAAGTTGTAAAGGGAAGGACGAATGGAAACAGTTACGTGCAAGAATGAAATAGGGTAGCCGGTGAGACAAAAAACAGAGGCAATAACAACGATTCCCCGCGGCCGTGGAGCTCGATTGGGCAAACGGTCGGACCACATCTGTTTCCCACAACTGTCTACCACACACCCCTAACTTTACAACTTCATCATTTTTAATTATTCTCCCCTTTTTAGTTTCAAGGTTATTAAAATTATTTTACTTTGGCCACATTTAATACAACCCATTAACATATACTTTCAAAGTTGTCATTAGGTGAAATCTGATTTATGAATAGCGAAAATGATAAATTGGCAGATTGTAAATTAGCATATTTTGTTTAATGATAAGCCAAAATAAGACAGTTTTAGTAAGTCATAATAAAGACAGAATGATCAATGGGCAATAGACCAAAGGATATGTTATCCCTAAAGGTTGCAAAGAATTATAGAAACTAATTGAATTATTTTGTGAAATTCATATTATGAACTAGTAATTACTTAAAATATAACTCTAAATAACTAAAATCATTATACAAAAAAAAAAATTCTACAAAATTTGGCATGTCTTTAAGGACCCAACAAAAGGAGATCCGTCTTGCGTCTTCTATTTTTCACCCTTAACAAGTTGCAAGTTGCCAGTTGCAGCCAGCCAACCACAGCCCATAAGTACGGCTGGATAAGGACGCCACGTCTGATCGATAAAAATTGTTCATAGATTACAAATATTTTCAGTACCCCACTCTGATGTTCAACCGATGCTGACATTTTTTTTTTCTGAAAAAAAATCATTCATTATATTTGCCATATCTTGTATTAACACCAATTATTAGTGTTAGAATTTAATAAAGTTATCCGGTGATAACTTTTAGGATTAATTACAATTTGCTCGTTAAGGTTTAAGTAAAATTACATTTTATCTCTTTCTGTTTTAAAAATAAACACTTTAATTGCTGTATTTTTAATACAGTCTAACAACAACTTTTTAAAATTTAATTTAGGCTATACGATTATCATTTTCAAGCAATTTTAATCTATAAATTATTTTTTATAATTAATTGAAATTAAAAAAAAATACTATTTTAAAAACTAAAAGAAATACAGAAAAAATTTTGATAATTTAAAATGTCCATTAACTATAAAAAAACATCGAACAGATTAAATTTACTAGAAGATAATTACCATAATATCTAAATTAAAATTTCAAAAGTTACTATTGAACTGTATTAAAAAGCATGAGGCAAAATGTATATTTCTAAAACAAGAGGGGACAAAATATAATTTCATATAAACCTCATAGGAAAAATTATAATTAACCCTAAATTTTAATCATAATGTCTAAATTAATATTTCAGAAGTTGCAGTTGAACTATATTAAAAAGGCAGAGAGCAAAGTGTATATTTGTAAAACAAGATAGGACAAAGTATAATTTTATCTAAATTTTAGAGAATAAATTGTAATCATCCGTAACTTTTATCATCAGTAACTTCAAACTCATTCATTAAATAAATTATATAAAATGTTGAAGTTGACACAAAAGCTACCCTTGTAAAGTTATTATTTTCGGTTATTAATAAATAAAAATGGTAGGTAACTCAAATATGAGAATTCTCAATAATGGTAATAACAAGATAATTATGAAAAATACGATAATAACAAAGATAATTTTCTTTGATAATAACAAAACCTTGCCCACTCCTCTTTCAACCTTATCTCTAGAATTCTAAGTCGAACGATTAAGGAATTCTATATCAAGAGAAATATATAAAGATGTATTTTTTCTATATAAACGACACATTAATTAACATCCTAAACTATAACGAATAACAATAGTGCTCCACATCCTCAGCTCAGCAGGCAACACACAGGATAGTGTAGAAGATTTAGATTTTGAGTAGCGTTGCACTCCTAAATACCATACATTAAAAATGGTCAAAATAAGGCTGGAATCCTCCAATATTTCGTGCAGCAAACATTTCACTCCTAACTTTCAAATAAGATCTCACCTTTATAACTTTTGTACTTTTAAAATTTTGAGTATAAAAAATAAAAAATAAAAAAGGAATAAGAACGAATGTAGGGATGTAGAAAATGATGTTTTCTCCTCCTCCTCCTTCTTTTTCTTCTTTGTGCTGAAGATTATGGAGGTTTTGTACCAGTTATCCTGATCAATCAAGCTAGCTAAGGTGAATTAAATGAGGGACATCTCCAGTCGTTTCTAACGATCCCATCCGTCTGCAGCAGTTTGGTAAAACATCATTCAAACACCTCCAGGAATGTGATTGGGAACTTGCAGTTGCACCGAGCAAACTTCCTCTAAGTTGCGAATATTAGTGATGTTGGGGTTTGATTCTCCCGCTGCTTCCTTGTGAAAATGATGTGTTTGGATTCGCCCATCACACGCCGCATATTGCATTTTGATCATGTTTCTGTTTTGTTTGATCCCACAACAGCCGAGCATGATGTACAATAGTGAAGGATCTTGGCCTCGATTTCATTTTCCAATGTGAATAGTTTCCTTTTTTTCATGTATATATTCTATATGGAAAGGAAATATCTCAAGTTATTGGGTAGTTTTTTTTTTTTTTTAATCATAGTACTCGAGACTTCGAGACATTTCAGATTGAGATTGTGTTAGTCATCACACTTGGTCTAGACCAAAGATTATGTGTGCATATATGTACGTATTTATTTAGATCCAACTTTGTCTTTGCCCAATAAACCGTAGTAAATTAAGAGAGTGACAAAAGAAAGTGTCTTATTCTCTATATTAGCACATATAATACAGATTATTATTCCTAGTCATTTAATTAAAGATTTATCACTCATGTGCTGGATTTTTATTTTTTATTTTTTGTACTCAAAATTTTCCAATGCACACATGAAATTTGGTCCAATGACTTCTTTAAAATGTATCAGAGTTGCCAGGGTTCAAGTTTCTCAAGAGGTTAAAAAACTCATCAAATCTCCAATTTCCCTTACTTAACCTTTGTAATACTTTTTATTTTATTATATTCTGAGTGCAAAATAAAAAATGTCATGGGAGCCGTATGCCTCCAAGAGAACCCTCGCCTACAGCTAAGACCCTAAGAATAACATCCTCCACGCACTTCAATTTTGCTCCCCCGGAGTTATTTCCCATGTAACTTCGTGAAATTGATCCTGCAAATACTTCATTTTTCTATATTCATTTGAAGCCAAACTTGTGAAGCTAATTAAAACAAAATAAAGTCAATTTCTAAAACAATGCGGAAACCCCCGTTGGTGTTTGGAAATAGGAGAGGCCATATTGGTAGCCACTGCTCAATGACATCCAATATCATGGCAATATATAAATTCATTTGGAATTATTTGAATAAAATTTTATCAAACTTGATAAAATCAGTGTACAACATTCTCATAAACACCTCATAAGAATTAGTATATGTCTACATATAAAAAAAATTAACTGGTTTAATTTGCTTTTTCGAAACCGATCAAAATATAGAAAGAAGTCTCACGTTAAAGAGAAGTGGTAGGCTTTATACAGCACTCAATTCTTTCATTTCCATCTCATATAGGATGGCCCTTAACATCAACCGTACACGTGGCACTATTTAAAAAATTAATTTTTTAATAAGTAAAGAAGGCAAAAAGGTCAATGGAGTGGGTCAGTGGATTGGGAAGAATGGGTAGGGCAAAGGGCTCAATAATTGGTGGCTAAGAGAGAAGAATGCCAAATATATATCTGCCCCTCCCACCAATAATAAACAGCCTCCAAGGCCCCCAACAACTATGGGAATATTTTCCTCACATGTGCATGCCATGCCCATTTGCCATTTCTCCTCCCAAAACGACACACCTCCTCTTAACCCACCCCCATTTCCCTATTATTAATTTCTTACGCGATCCTCTATTCCGTTCGTCATGTACCGCGCAGTTGGTACTAGAAGTAACATATTGACGGTGGACTTCAACTAAGAAAACGAATGGTCGATACCATACTGAATTAGTAGTACTTCATTTGTCTAAAATCATATGATAAAAATGCTATTGGCTATTTTAGATGTCCAAAGGTTGTTTGAGTAGTAGGACGAGACTTTTGATTGAAGACAAATGGTATATTTCAAGATAAGTATTATGATAGGTTTAAGAATGAACTAGTTCACAAACAATGATGAACTGTGGCAAGAAAATAGCCCCAAAACATGATCAAATTATATGAAAAAGAGAAAAGCTTTTTGCTTCACACTACATAGCCCGGAAGAAAATTCTTCTTAGATGCGGCGAGCAGAAGAAAATCATATTCATTACAAAGATTTTTCCGGGGCTTCCAACCTTGTGGCCAAAATGTGAGAGACATAAACCTGATACCTCGTATTCAATTTCTTTCCCTCTCCTCCCAATATCACACAAATTCATAGTTTGATATTCTATCCGTTTTACTTTATTTGCACTATTTCATTTTTGCACAGAGATTTAGGTGAGGCAATTTTCCATCTATTTTTTAGTTTTCCCCCTAGATTTGCTCACATCAATCTTTCCCCATCCCTGCCTTCACTTGTTTGGCTTTGCCACTGTCTCTAGCTTGGCCTTTATTTCTTGATCCTTGCTCTAAGAATAAAACTGGTGCCTCCATGTGGGTGACAAAATGGAAGGTCTACCCCTTTTCCCCCATCAAATCCCCTTGTGTCCATTTTCTCACTATTGATTCCTTGTTTTCTCTTCTCTCCATCCTCCTTCCTGCTCACTCTGATTTTAAAATAAAAAAATTTGGGTTGTTCCTTTGTGCAAGGAAAAGCTTTAAGTTGTCCTTTTGGTAGTGGTTGCACTCAAAAAAATTTTCCACCTTGTGCGAGAAAAAGATGTGTAGTTCTTCTCTTCTTTTGTTTTCTAATGTAGCTTCTTCATATTCCAAGTTTACGAAAGGTGGCCACCTCTAAACAAACCATTAGCTTCCAAATTTGACGTTAGTCAAATCCAGCAAATCAAATTATGAGAATCAGATGAGATTTGGAAAGGATGAACAATTAGGGTTTGATGAAATTTAGGGAAGATTGTTAACATGATTAGGAATCTGCCAAATGAGAGAAAAAATTAGGGATTAGATAAACACGGCAAGGGAAATGCCTAAAAGTGATTCGAGAAAAACAACTGATTTTCAATTCAACAATCTTCTTTGGTTGCTCTTCAATCACCTGCCTGTATGCTCATTTTTAGCAATTGGGGAGTGATTGAATAATTCAGTCACTAACATAGTAGTAGTCATTCAGTTGCTCCTTAGTTGTAAATTTTTTAATATTAATTCTAATTTAATTTAATATTAATATTATTGTGAAAACAAGAGTTTATAATTTATAACTTTTATCCACCCGCAAATGAACGGTGTAGTGTGCAAAAGGTGAATATGGGTGTCGTCCTAAAGGAAAGTGATGAAACTGCAATGAAATTCAAATCCTAGATACTCAATCACCAAATCTATAACAAGAAAAAGCTATTGACTTAAGTGAAGACTAAGATTTGCTAGGCAAATGCGCTATTAAAGTGACTTGGATTAAAAATGAAACAAGCTACTAAATTATCCAATAAAACCTATGAATGTGAATGTAAATAAGGGTTGCTATAAAGGAAATGGTACAGCTAAATAAGTAAACTACTTAGAAATAGCTAGCTAGCTACCAATGAAGCGAAATGTATAAGAAGGCTATCTATATAGGATTCCACTCTTTTACTTGTTACCTAAGTCCAATGAGACTCCAAGGATTTTGATTTCCTATATGGTGTGAGGATTCAACTATAAAAACCCCTTTTTCTCAAGATCAAGTTTGCTCACCTACAATTAACTATGGCATCTCTCAAGCTCATGAGTTAATCTAGGATGGATTAAGACCTAACCTCCTTTTAATCACCTAATGAGTTCATAGACTACCTCTAATCCACAAGACCCATCATGCTCTACTCCTCGTTTTTGCCTTCATCCTTTCTTTCTCCAGAAAATAGTAAGATTGTGAAGTGTGTGTAGTGGCCAATGAACACACAACCATTAAGTCCAAGAATAGGCAAAACAAGATAATCAATACCCATGAAAAACCTCAAATAAACATTAGATAACAAGTACCAAGAGTTTCATCCTATAGGGATATAGGAAAATCTACTCCATAGTTAAAATATCCATAGACAAAGTACGAGAATTTAATCTCAACATCAAAGTGTCAATACAAAGAAAAGAATGAAAGAAAAAACCAAATGGAAACCCCTAGTAACTCAAGTATCCTTGTGCTCCAACACCTCATTTGGCACCTTCAACAAAGTTCAAGCTCAAGCTCCCAATGGTGACTTCTAAAGATGAAGAAAAGAATAGTATGGTGAGTGATGAATGATAAAACCCCTTGTTGGAGAAGTTGGTCCCTAAAACCCTCCTAAAAACTTTTCTTATGCTCCACCTAACTAAAAGGATAGAATCCCCTAACTAATGGAGACTTTGGATTGAGCAATGAAGTGGGGCACCACAAAGATCTAGAAACCGGGCCAACACATTGCCAGAACATAAGAATTTGTGGTTACGAGTCACCGCTGCATCGAATCGTCAATGACGCGTTGCCAACACCTTTCTCCAGCTTTGACCCGTACACGCCTAACTTTTTCTCCGCACAATCCTGCTTCATTCTTATGCATCCACATTGCACTCCAACCTACAGGAAGAGCAAACAAAGCAAGAAACACTAAGAGAGGTGGCGCGACAAAATAGAAATTGAAGGTCAAATTCACCAAAAAGCCAACAACTTTAACTGTTACATTATGCACTTATCAAATATTTAAAAACATTCTATGGGTCACTTTCTTCTTATAAGGATCCCAATCCCATAAAACTTCATCGATTCTCTCACCTCTCCACTTTACATTTCATAGGATCCCAATCTCTTAAAATTATCTCCCATGTCTCATCTCCACTTCCACAATCTCAAAATCTCTCATCTCTCCACTTTCTCAATTTTCTAAATCATCTTTCATCCCTTAAAATTATCTCTCACCTCTCATCTTCACTTCCCCATTTCTCTGAATCGACCGAAAGGAAGGCTCCAAGGAAGCAACTAGGCATGAAGGCGGCAAAGAAGTCCATTTTGGCAATCAAATGTGTTAAAAAGGCACACATATTCAAGCCTGGCAAAATGGCTATTTAGGAGGTTCAAAAGTACCAGAAGAGCACGAATGGGCTTACCTCATCCTCCAACATCATGGCTTAAGCTCCCACCTCAGCCCTTGGCACCAATGCCATAGCTTTCTTCTCTCTCGTTGGAGTTACTGCATTCTCTCTCATCACTGTTTTTTAGTAACCAGTTATGATTTTCAGAATAGCCAGTAGCAAGTTCATGAAAGCCAAAGCCGATCTTAAAAGCATATTGAAAAGTCAAAGAGAAAAAATAGTTTTAAAACGGAAAAAAAAATTAAATAAATTAAATAAAAAATAAAAAAATTTACCTTCCAGATATAAGAGAAGAGAAAAGGAAGATCGACGACAAAAATGTAGAGGTGTTTATAAAATGGAGCGATTGAAGAAATAGGATGAGCGACTGACATTAACAATCAAAGTTTTGAAACATGGTAGCACAACTAAAAGATTAAGTCGCCCTATTTAGTTTTTTGTCAGTCGCTCCATGTGAAGCGACTATAGATTTCACTATAGAAGTTTTCAGTAACATTTCAGTCACTTATAGCAACTGCAAGTGACTATTTCATCAATTATTATCTAGCTTTTATGTTGTAGAGGAAGAGACACAAATGATTAAATAAAAAATGTGTTTACAAAACAGAGTTAGATTGGCTGCTCCCATGGGGGGAGAGAATGCTTGGCTAGCAAAAGGCAAGAAAATGGAAGAATAGAATGAATTCCAGAGTCAAGATGGAAGGAGGGCATATTTGTCATTTAGTTGATAAAATTTGCCAAAAAAAGATATTTTGTAAAGAATTTAGGGCAGCTTAAGAAGGAATATGAGATAAGGGTAGTACTAATGGGGACAGCTCAAGAATTTAGGATAACTCAAGAAAGAATACAATGTAAAGAATATGATACATGGAAAGTACTAGTGTGGTTGTTTTCCAGGGTATAAACGGGCAGGCATTGGCCCCATTTGGCATTAACATTAAAATTTTGAAAAATATATCAAATAATTTTTTTCTCTTTTAATTTCAACAATTTCATCTCTGCTATTAATAAATTATCTAAAACTATAACGCAAATTACAAAAGTTGTTTCCAAGCAGATATATGATTAACTACCTTCTTCTAACTCCCTAGACTTGTAACTGTGTTTGAGTACCAAAAAAGGAAAAACCATTACAAAATCTTGAAGCGCATAAAAATATGTTAACACTACTTATAATAAAAGTTGTACAAAATTTTCTCCCAGTAAGGAGACTGAATGCTGCTGCAAATTTAATTCAAGTCAGTAGTTGTCACATCGCTGTATACGAAAAAATGTATACAATTGTAATATGTTTGGTTTTTTTTTTAAACGAAAATTAAAGAAGATATTAAAAAAATCAACTGATTATATATAGTTACAAGCGAGAGGAATCAGTCCAAGAGGCAAAGCTTTTAGAGGAATCAGTCTAAGAGGCAAAGCTTTTGTTTAACAGGACAAAGATTTGGGATTTATAAAATTAGAATTATACTATTAACTGATTTAAATTTCAAACTATTTATTATTAAGTGTTTAATAATTGTAAAATTTGCTCGGTACAAAACTGAATGGATATGAGATAAGATAATAATAAGGTGTGGAACTGGAACATGATGGAAAATGAAACGCCAGCAATGTCCACTAAACAAGTTGCGCCAAACAGCGGATAGAGAAATGATAAAACATAAAGTTATTGGCTACTTTGGCTTTGGTGTTTTCTCTTTTTAATTAGCATAAAGAAAAAAGAAGAATTTATTTATGGAGAAGAAAGAAAATGAAAAAGAAAGGATGAATCGAACGGTGGAGGGAGAAGCATCCGCGGAAACACGGAGCCGCTCGCACCCAGGAGTTTGGAATCTCTCTCCCCCTTTCCCCCAACAAAACACTTCTCCCTCAGCCTCCGCAAACACACTCCTGCCCACCCTCCCACTACCAAACTAACCCTACCCTGGTTACTTCTTAACCCCACCCTCCCCTCCCCATCAATATTCTCTCTGCTCGATCGATCCCCTTCTCTTATATATCCCCTCCCTCTTCCCTTCTCTCATCCTTACTCTCTCTCTCCCCCTCTCTCTCTCTGTTTCTTGCGTCCCAAGTTGATCTAATCTGTCTCTGGATAGATTCTTTTACTTGTTTGAATTTTGTCGCTTCAGTTACTTGTTTGTTTCCGGTGTACGTACCCTTGATGTGAGGGGAAGCGATGAGCTGCAACGGTTGCAGAGTTTTGCGCAAGGGCTGCAGCGAGTCCTGCATGCTCCGCCCCTGCCTCCAGTGGATCGATAGCCCCGAAGCCCAGGGCCACGCCACCGTCTTCGTCGCTAAGTTCTTTGGCCGCGCCGGCCTCATGTCCTTCATCTCCGCCGTCCCGGAACCCCAACGCCCTGGTACTACCTACTATGTGTTCCCTTTCCCGGATCATTTCCACTGTGGAGTGATTGATTCCTTGTGGTTGCTGATGTTCTGATTGATTTCTTTCAGCTCTGTTTCAGTCCTTGCTCTTCGAAGCCTGCGGCCGCACCGTGAACCCTGTGAACGGCGCCGTCGGGCTGCTCTGGACGGGTAACTGGCACTTCTGCCAGGCGGCGGTGGAAACCGTCCTCCGCGGAGGGGCTCTGAGGCCGATGCCCGAGCTGGTGGCTCCCTCGCTCGCATCCGATGAAGCGTCCGAGGCCACTTGCACCAACATGTGGAAGCTGCAGGCGGCCGTGAATCTGAATCCTAGTTGTCGATTCTCGAATTCTAGATCGAGGGTCTCGCCGAAACGGAAGAGATCGGAGGAGGTCAAGAAGCAGCCGACGGCGGATCTGGATCTCTGTCTGACTCCGAGCGTTAACGGGAAAAGGGCGCCGGAGAGCCGGCGACCAGGAACCCCGTCGATGAACTCGGAGGAATCCGGGACGACGACGTGCTTGGAGAGCGGGTTCGGAGACCCCTATGGCTATGGAGGGGGAGAGAGAAAGTTGTTGAACCTGTTTGTTTGAATTGACGAGAAAGGTAGATATCTCGCTGGCGTCATTTTTGGGGTGAATCTGACAGTTCCGCGCGAGCTAGCTGGCTTCAGTTTGTAATATTCCTCTTCTACTGCAGGCAGGCAGCAGAGGCAGCTGGAATTTTTTTTTTTTCTCTCTTAATTTTGATTTTTGATTGATGATTTTGGACCTTCAATTTCCCGGATGTTAGATTCCGGCAGAGTTTTGTCTTTGTTCTAGAGGGTTACCGGCGCAGGATTTCTCTCTTCGGTTTAGTTGTAATTGGCGAAGTGAGAGAGGTGATAGTTTGTCGGCAATTTCCCTAGCTACTCACAATCTTCCTTCCCTTCTCTTTTTCTCTCGATTAGTATTTTCTAATAAACTATTATATATTATACGAGAGAGTTCAGACTTGGCATGCACATAAACACTGATCCTGGATTTAGCTCACTTGTCAAAGATGCTCTCGCAAAGGATAAAGTCATTTATTAGGAGCTCTCCGGTTTGTGGCGATAGATTTGTTACTGTTGTTGATTAGATCTTATGTGAGTCATATACCATCCGATGGTATTTGGACACCCATCATCATCATAGACCATGAGGCATGAGCATACCCAGGGTTTTTAATACTATTAATATTAATCGCTATGTTTTGCTATGTAAATTAAAGATATAGCATTCAATTACCAAATCTGTAAAATGGGTAAAGTTTATTGGGATATGCTAACTTGTTTTTGTGTCTTAAATGGATATCTGATATTTTAATTTATTCTATCAAATTACCCAAATTTATATAGCACATTCTAATTAGTTATTTCTGTTAATTTTACTGTTTACTCAAATGAAAAATGTTAACATGATATTAAATAATAATAAAATAAAATTTAAATAACAACTTTGATTCTGAAACTTTTCCAATCACTAATCTGAACCTTAGACTTTTAAATCCACTCTTCCTCCTCCTCCCTCTTATCACTTTCCCACCACCATTGCTTTCCTAATGCCAAATAGCATCAAGTTGAATTCTAACAATGGGAGGAGAAATTCAACTTCCAATAGGGAAAAGCGCTTTCAAGGGGAAAACTCAGAGACCCGCTCCCTTTCCCTCCGATTCATCCACTGAGAACAATTTTTTTCTCGTCCTCCAAGCAATCACGGGAGAAGAAGGCGAGGACAAGGTCATTAAATTTAGTGTTCTTTAAGATTTAAACAGATCCGGTGAAGAGGATGAGGAGGAGGGGGACAGAAAGAGACCATGGGAAAAGTTTAAGGTTTAAAATTTCTAAGAGGAAAATTTATAGGATTACAAGTGTTATTTTAAAATTTAGTTTAATGTTTTATGTCACATCAATATTTTCTGTTAGTTTTAATGCTGAAATTAATGAAAAGTACCTGATTGGGTTATATCTAATATAAGTTAGATAATTTGATATGACAAATTTAAAGATCAGGCACCCATTTAAGGCCAAAAACTAAGGTAGAGTACCCCTTGTTAACTTTATCCTTTATAAAATAGTATATTAAAAGTATTATTTTAAGATGAGAAATATCTAATATGATTGTTCTTTGTATTTTTATATGTATTCTAATTATATTTATCATAATTTTTCTAATATAAATAGAACAAATATGAAAGGTAAAAGAATATAAAAATTGGAATATATAAAACAAAATAAATATCATCCAACAAAAGAATTGTAGCAATTTTCAGATTTCAATCATGCTAACATTATTTATCAATTAAATTTCATTTCTAAGATAAGATCAATGTTTATTCAAAAAATATATGTATTAATTATGTTTTATCATTTTAAATATGTATGTATATGGTACATTGATAGAAAATAAAAAAAAGGCAAAATATCAATTTACCACTAATATTTTGAATTGAAAACGGATATGTCATTATAGTTTTTTAGGGCCTAATCTCCCACTAATGTTTTGAAATAGACCGAATTTACCACTGAAGTTCAAATTAAGAGTGGATATTCCACTGGCTACTAAAAAGCTAGCGCAAAACATTAAAAAGCTAACAAAAAAATTAAAAATAACAAGTTTTTGAGATTTTATGGTAATAATGCAAGTTTTAACAAAGTTTAGAGATATTTTGTAATTAAACTCTCTTTAATGCCAGTAAAAAAATTAGATAGCAGAGATAGAAAGAGGACAGCGAAAGAATTGGGGCGTTAGTGATAGAGACAACGACAAAGCTGAAGTGCTGATGGCGGAGATTAAATCACTTTCTTGACAAAAATCTCAAAGGTCCTAATATTTTTTAAAAAATGCTTAATAACCCCAAAATTTTAAAATTTTATATTTTTACCATTTGCCATTATTTCTAACCAGTAATGGCATATTCGATCCATTTTAAAATATTATTAGAGATTGAGCCCAAAAATACTATATTAACATATCTACTTCTTGCCTAAAAGATTAATAGCAAATTTAATATTTCTGCCTAAAAAAAATTATCTAACGTTCAATACATAATATATTGTTGTCGTACCTCGTTAAATTTAAAATACATATACAAAGCATCGGAAGTTGAAATACCCGAAATCCCAAAATGAAAACCCGGCAAGTGAATATTTTCGTGCCATATACCACATGTACACGGTACGCAATATTTCACACAATATACATTCGTACCATGCAAAATTTGATAACATGAGTATAGCATATATGGCCGAAATGCATACTTTGCATTTTTTGAGATATGAAAAAAAACATAAATTGTATCAAATGTTTGTGAATTTGAGAATAAGGAACTTTTTCTTCATTAGGTAGGGTATCAATTTTGGGTCTTGTAAATTTTTATTTTTATTTTTAAAACAGCATGTTAAAGAGCTTCCCAGCTACTAAGGTCTGACCGGCCACCTTCACTAAAAAGTAGTCGGGGTTCAACGTAAATATCAAATACAGGGAGTCTTGGATTAGACCCAAAAAAAAAAAACACACACACATGTACATAACGATCACTCTTTCCCCCTATTTTGTTGTTCTCTATTATTTTTTAACATTATCTAATATCAAGTTTTATAATTTCAATTTGAAATTATTTTTTCAATGTCGTGTAAAACCCTAATAATTTTTTTTCTTTAGCGGGTGTTGATGGGTTATTATTATTATAAATTAAGAAAAGAGGCATGCTAATATTTTCAAAATTAAAATGACAATCGAACAAGTTTGTTGCGGTATAATGTAGAGTTTAAATTCTTAACTTGCCCCATATCCATCCGGCATCTTAGTTTTGGCCCAAAAAAAATATTTAACATCTTTGTCAATATGCCAAAGCCAGGATTATTTGAATAGGTTTTGGACCCTAGTGCAAGTGTAATTAAGATTAGTTGACAAAAATAGTTTATAATTTTTTAATAAATAATATTTTAGTCCCTATAATTTAATAAATTTTTTAATACTTAACTCTTTTCATCCTATATTTTTTACAACATTTGTTATTTTAAATTCTTTACACAATTTTCATATTTGGTAAGTTTTTTTTACTTTATTGGGCGACAAACTCTTGGGCAAACTAATGGCGTACATTTTAGCACGGAAAAGATTATCAAGGTGGGCCAGAATTGGAAGACCGAACCGAAGGCCCCACGCTTGATTATTGGGCTAAATAATGTTCAGTTAGACGAAAGCCTTTTTTGATGAGTTCAAAAAACACGATGTACCGATTTCAATTGATGCGTCTCTGTTTTCTTTTTTTAAAAAAAAATTTAATTTTTTAGAAGGAGATGATTATTATAAGCAGTAGAGTAATTCGTGTTAAAGTCCCCGGACAAAGCCTTTGTACCGTCATTACCGAATTATGAAATGGTACATGGTATTAAGTCACACCGGATAATTACAATTTGTTTATTGAGATTTAAGTGAAATTACACTTTATCTCCTTTTATTTAAAAAATATGCACTTTGTCTCTTACATTTTTAATATAGTTCAATAGTAACTTTTAAAATCTTAATTTAAACATTATGGTAGATATCTTTCAGTAATTTCAACCTCTATAGCATTTTTTTACAGTTAATAGACATTTTATACTCAGTTCATTTTAACTTAAGTCAACTGACTTTAAAATGACTTTATTTTATTTGAAATTAATTTTACTTAAAATTCAATATTATGTAGTTGCAATAATCCATTGAAAATACAATTTTTTATAATTTTACTAAATTTTTATGAATTTTTCTAGTTTAAGACATTAAAAAATTAACAACATCATAAAAATTTATTTTCAGATGAATTATTGCATCTACATAACATTGGCTCTCAAATGAAATTAGTCTCAGGCAAAAAGATGTAAAAATAAAAATAAGTCAATTGACTTAAGTTAAAACAAATAGACCCTTAAATTATCAGTTTTTTCTTCCTGTATTTCTTTCAGTTGTTAAAACCGTATTTTTCAAATATCAATTAATTATAAAAAATACTATGCAAATTAAAATTACTTAAAGATGACAACTGTATAGTCTAAATTAAGATTTTAAAAGTTGTTGTTGGACTATATTACAAAATAGACAGTAAAGTGTATATTTTTTAAATTAAAAATTTTAAAATATAATTCCACCTAAATCTTATGAGGTAAATTGTAATTAATCTTAAACTACACATATTCCTGTTGCAATTACGCCATGTCATTTATTAATGGTTTCCTACAAAGGGAAATATTCCAAGTCATCTAATATAAATTTGTCAAAATTGAGATTCCATGTAAAATCATTTTTTTCGTTGCTGTAGATTGCAGTCGTAAAATCATATTAAAACCGTAATTGTAATCGTAGAATGAATTTAATCATATCACTTTTACCACTTTGATCGTAAAATTGTAAATTTTTAATATTCAGATCAAAATTTTGATATGATAACATCACGTCCATGAAAAATAACAGTGAAGACTAAAATACTAAACCTCTTTTTTTAACATCACGTCTGAGTACTTCTAAGTGTTATCTCTCCGATACATATTTTGTACAATTCTAAAATTTTTAGTAATATGAGTTCATTCCAAACTCCCATTTTTCGTTAATTAACCGCTTTTTTTTTTTTTTTTGTGGTTTTCTAGCCGTTAGCTCTTTTCGTCACACTGCTATTTTGGGTGCAATACTATATATACTTCGATCTCCATGAGAAGTTTTATCAAAGCACGTGCCTCGCAACATTATATGTAGTTTGGGGATGAAATGCTATATTGAACATAGTTTTTGGACCTTTCAAAAATTTATCTTAAATCGTTTAATTTGTGCTTTAAATGAGTGAAAAGAAATTTAAAATTGCGGAACGTACTAAAAATAGTGCAGAAATGTTCACTAAATTTTATGTGTCAGTATATGGCTAAGTGCAGAAAAGTTAATTTGCTTCTATCTGCATTCTTAGGAACCAGTTAGACAGTGTCTTTCATTTTTAATGACCAGTTAGAAAATGTCAAGTAGGATCCTTTTAAGAAACAAAATAACATGCGATTCTTAGTATATTTAGCACTATCCAATTAATTTTTTGGTTAAAAAAATGATCGGTTATGGCACAGTTTTTATTAGAAAAAATTATTAGTAACTTATTTAGAAATCTATTAGACATAATTTTACATACATGATAGTTAAATAAATACTAATAATAAATGAAGATTACTAAGTTCTTAAATTTTTTGTACATAAAGGAGAGGCGAAGAGGAAATGTGAGAACTAACCATTGAATTTTCTAGTAACAATTATTGTATCAAAATTTTGGTTGTTAAATTTCTAGTACAACTTAATGGTGCTATGGGACCACGTCACATAAAATTGAAATTGTTATACTCAAAATCATCTATACTAGAAAATAGAGAAGTATATATTACCATAATAAGAGAAAATGAGTAATGGTTGTTTTAATTTTTAGGGTCCTTAAGATCACTTCTAGACCAGTAAAATTGGCATTTTATGGAAATTAATAGAGGGAGAGTTCAAACCCTGCTTTATTTGGTATCCCCAAGCATTGGCCACTTGAATTAAGCAACAGGGACTTAAAGGAGTGTTGTGTTAGTTCTGAGGAGTACAATGATTTTATTTATTTTTATGCAAATACTTATCTGCGGGCGCCCTGCCAATCGGTAGTACAAAAATACGGTGATCAGTATTCTCTAAACAGAAAATAAAAATATACATTGATCAGCTCGGGCTTTTGCGCCCCTTTTACGTGATTTACGCTAGCCAACTTTAGTTAAAATTAAACTTACGGACCATAAAATTTAACATTAATCACACTTACTTCTTCTATTTTTTCAATATAAAAAGCATTCTCCTGTATTTAAGAAATTAACGAAAATTAATACTTTAAATTGGATATTAATTTCCAAAATATCATTACCCAACTTGAATTTACTGGAATATAAATATCATATATCGAAATTAAATTAAACTTTTACTAATGTTAGTGCCATAATTAAAGGGGGGGGGGGTAAGAGTACCGTTTGAAACATCTGAGAACAAGTGTAATTTTATATAAAGGTTAGGCAATTGTGACAACCAGAAATTCATTGAGGTTAGTTGGAATATAGAATATTGGCAAACCCATCCTCCATTCTCTTAGTCAAGATTCGATCACTAAACTTTAGCTTTAGCACACAAAAATATTTCACAGCTAAACTAGTTACGTGACAACTTTATCAAATCCACCTACTATTGGGTGAATAACAACTAGCCTTGTGGTTCAATGAATTACATTAATCAAAACATGCAATTATCATCATTTGTATTTTACCAATGTTAGTTAAGAAAAATAATGCTTTGTTTTTATTTTTTATTTTTTTTTAAAAAGACAACTCAATTTTTCCAGTTACTATTGAAGCAATTATATATTGCACATTTTAGTTCAATGACAGATCATTATTGAATATATAAGTTAATTTTTTCCTTAGTGTTTTTTTATTGTTTAAGGCAAAATATTGTTCACAAATGAAAAAATGATTTTTGTTGTATGTTGTTGAATAATAATGTTAGAAAATTTGTGGAAAAACAATAAACTAAGGGGCTGAATGAGGAATCTTATAATTCACCACATTTCTTTTAGTAAATTAGAAGAATCCTCCGCCTGATAAAGAAATTCTAATCTCCTCATCAAATTACTCTCGGACGACGAAACCAAAAGTACCTCTTGTAAGAATTTTTTGTTTCATATATACATGAAATTTTAGACCGAACAAGAAATATATATCCTACTTAAAGTGTGCCTAATCCGCCTGCGCCTGGAGTTGAGTTTAATCCACCATAATAATATTGTTCATCCAAAGTTACATTAACAAATTAATTGCGTGCATTTTTAATCACCTTGAATTGTGATGAGCGTCAACCTATCAACGTAGTACATATAATTGGACTCCATCACTACTCCTGGAAAATTCCTTTATTTTGCAGAACTGGTAAGTAGCTGCAGCGGCAACAAATTCCTGCTGAAGTGAATAATTGACTTCTTGAAAATAAACCGTTTCTTTAATATTTCATTTTCAGGGGTCAATAGTTCAAATATTTAATAAACCGTTGCTGCTGCGGCACTGCTGATAATATTCTAGCACACACAAAAAGTCGCCCGTACAAAATAGAACCTCATTCGGGGGCCAAGTAAATTTTCATCAAACAGATTTAAAACAAAGAATAGAAAATTTTCTAAACTTTTTCCAAGTTATTCCCCATCAAAAGAGAAGACGTGGCAGTGAGAGGGAAGGAGCACAAGCAGAAGTGTTGAGGGGAGGCGGGAGAAGAAATAAATAAGTCGGGTTAGTTAACGTACCTAATCGTACTAATCACGCTCCACCAATACACCCTTAAGCTAGCTAATGCTAATGGAGCAGGTCTCCCACCCGATCGATATGATTAGCTTTCTTTTCTTATTCCCGTACTTATCCATCCAAGAGAACACACTAATATTTTATTAAGAGATCCACCAATACACATATGCTCCTAACTTTATTACTATTTTCCAAATGCTTCGGGGTCAAACCACTTCTGCTTTTTGTACAATAAATCATTTTAATCGGCAAGTAATTAGATTTTAGGATTTTTTACACTTACCCTTAACTTTAGCTGATATTACACTTTTCCCCTTAAGATTTAAAAACTTACACTTATCCCATTATTTTTTTAATGCCGTCAGTCAAAATTATAGCCAGTCAATTTAAATTTAGTCTGGTTTACAGTTATACTAAAACTTTTGAAACCTACAATTTTTAAAGAATGTTCTTCCGCTTCTCATCTTTGACTTCTATTATTTGCTACCGCCACTTCGACCTCATCCATCTTTGCCACCTCCCCGCTTCTTTATCTAACACAGCCTTTTTGCTCCACTGCCTCATTCCCCAACCTTGTACCCAAAATCACTTGTCCTCCTCACCCCGACCCATTCAGACTCACTCAAATTCACCTTACTTGTTTTCTCATGGATCGATGAAATTGAATGAGAGAAAGGAAAGGCCAACGCTTCAATGCCTGTAGCCGCTTCAATTGATTTTTTTATCTAGAACTATATCATTTAAATATCTAATTAATAATCACTTGAATAATTTTTTTAGAAAATAATTTTTTTAGCTAACTAAGAAAAATAAAAATTAAGAGAAAATACTAAGATTTTCTAAAAAAACTGTTAAAAAGTATTTTTCAACCTTTTTAAATATAAAATTTAAATCAATATTATTCAAGTTGAGTGAATAATCTCTATATATCAAAATAATTACTAATAATTCATTTGTTAAGATCATTGTCAGCCATGTCGCAATGTTGCTTTACCTTGTATTTTCAAGTTAAATTGGTTTTCAACATTTCTCATTTTATTTTATTTTATTTTATTTTGAATTCATTACATGAGAATCTAGCTTTTTAGACAAATATAATTCAAATAGCGCATTTGTCTCTAATCCTATATTCAAAATTTGAGGCTAAAACTTAGAAGCATATATATTATATTTGTCACTAATTAATATACATTGGAGAAAAATAAAATGAATCAAATTAAATATTTGACTCCATAAACCATATTTAAAATTGGAGACAAATAATTGGAACTAAATAGTGTATTGTTAATAATTAGAATATGATGGGAAAAAAAATTTATCTCCAATAATTAAATTCAAATAATTAGGAGCTCATATTGTATTTTTCACTAATATGGACGAGAGTGTTTTCCAAACTTCTAGAAATTTTGATGAATTTTAAAATTTTTTATATTAATGTTAGGGGTGAACATGGGTTGAGTGTACCTAAAATCCAACCTGAACCACCCCAACCCAACCCAAACCGCCCTTATTAGGTTGGGTTGGGTTGGGTTAGGTTAGGGAAAAATGGACCATGGTTCATGGGATGGTTCCACATGTAAGAAAACCAATGGTTTTTTATTTTATATGAAACCAACCTGAGGTGAAACAAAAACTGAGGTATATATATAATTATATAATAAAAATTATAGTATTATATATATATGCATGTGTGTGTGTGTGTGTGTGTGTGTATGTATTTATGTATTTCTTTGAAGAATTATGATAGACATCTTGTGTTTTTACATTAAACCTTTAAGCTGATATCCCAAATTGAAACAATATGGAAGTTATTGGGTTATTTACCAATTTTCTCCATATTCACTTGAATCACTTTGCTTCCTAGACCGATTATTCCTGAGTTATTTTGTTTTCGATCTCTCTACTCGAAACTACTTTCTACGACACAACCATCATATGTTTTTCATTTATGAGCTATATGAAACTGAAAATTCATGACATCAACAAATTTTAGGTTTTGATAATGAAGAATATGGTCTTAAAGGCTCAACTTTTTATATTGAATATCATGTCAATGTTGGAATTACTAGATGGATGTAAACTAGCTGAGATGGAATTGGAAGATACTCTACAAGCAACTCTTTTGAACTATTTTGGTAACATCATATTAAATTATTTTAAATGTGCCTAAGTACATATATTTAAATGTTGATTTAACTGTATTTATATTGAATATTTCATAAACTAATTGTGAATATAATTTTATTAAATTTTGGTATTAATATAGATATATGGTATAAACTGAAAAACCCGATAACTAGAACCGGAAAACCCAAAACCATGGTTCTAGTTATGTTCGGTTCTCAGTTCTCAGGTTGGGTAGAAAAAATTTAGAACCAATGTCATTTCGGTTTGA
The DNA here is from genome assembly GCA_005392925.1 of Aquilaria sinensis. Classification (NCBI taxonomy): domain Eukaryota; kingdom Viridiplantae; phylum Streptophyta; class Magnoliopsida; order Malvales; family Thymelaeaceae; genus Aquilaria; species Aquilaria sinensis. Next base: position 195,240 of record SMDT01003018.1, on the reverse strand, counting down.
TTCGGTTCTACTATAAAACTGAACCAACCCGAACTATGCTCACGCCTAATTAATATCATTATTACGTGTTTGTTTTATTACTTGTATATGTGAACAGATCTGTTTTATTACTTTTATATTTGAACAGATTTCTTTCCTAGTAAAACTTACATAGATCACTTATATAACTCTTTGTCAAGAAACAAATTCAAATTTTTTAGACCAAAACACTTAGTAGAAACAACGCAAATTTTACAAAGCTTAAGAAAGGTAGAGTTGAGCTCAACCAAGATTGACCCCCATGCTTCATATTTACATTTCTAGGTGGTATTGGCTAATGCATTGACATCCTTCATGGCGGCGTCGTAAGAATTGGAGTTGAACTCATTGTTGGCACCCAAAAGTTGGGAGGTGGCATAACTGTTATAGTCTCAACATGTCTGGAGCATCCCACAATCACCGACATTTGTGGCATTTGTAAGAACAGTGGAGATGAAGGACCCCCCCTCCAGTTAGTGGTCATAATCTGGGCAAGTCCCAATGTAGCAACCCAAGGTCACCGTCGAAAGCCTAAGAAGTGCCAGCAAAGGGGTCGAAGGAAAGGGTATTAGAGCAGAAGGAGAAGTCACATAAGGAAGCAAGGAAGGGTAGAGATGGATGGGCCGAAGTGGAGGCGGAAGAGCATGAAAGTGGAAAGATGAGGACGGGAATAACAATCTTGGAAAATTGTAGATTTCTAAAGTTTTGGGTATAATTATAAACCAAACTAAGTTCAAGATGGTTGACCGTAATTTTGACTGACGTCATTAAAAAACAGGGGGTAAGTGTAAATTTTTAAATCTTAAGGGGGCAAGTATAATATCTCATAAAGTTTAGGGATAAATGTAAAAAACCTTAAATTTTACTATCAGTATGTATTATTTTTAGCTCTCTTTCATTTTTTTTAACTTTTTTTTTATTTTTACACCTTTTTTCAGCTAGAACTAATTTTATGTAAAAGCTAATATTATGTAGGTGTAACAATCTATTGAAATTATAGCTTTTATAAGATTACTAAATTTTTATAATTTTTTCTAATTTTACGTATTAAAAAATTTACAAAAAAATTAATAACATCATGAAAATTTACTTTCAAATGGATTATCAAATCTACATAATATTGAATTTCAAACGAAATTGAATCCAAGTAAAAAGATGTAAAAATAAAAATAAACTATTTTAGATTAACTTGACTTAAGTTAAAATAAATTGACTTGAACATGGAGATGTAGAAAAGTTTACATGCTATTTTCATTTTTATCCTTAAACTTTTGTGTGTAAAAATGAGAAACTTGGAAAGAAGTGAATATTTAAATTATAGTTTGAATGGTAGTATTGAAAAATAATTTACTAAATATGAAAATGTTGTAAAGATTTGAGACCACCCAAAATAGAATATGTTGCAATAGTTTTAAAACAGAGAAAATATTAATATTAAATAGGATATATAACTTCCGGTTCCAGAAAGATACCGGAACAAATCACCCAAAATCTCCCACAAAGCATAAAAGCACATCCAACTTCCAAAATATAATCTAACAAAAAATTGCAATATATAGAGAATTCGAAATCTGTTACTAAATCTCAATTAACCACCAAACACTCATACAAACATCAAGAATTAACAAGCTTTTAGCACCAATAGCAACAACAGCCAAGTTCCAAAAAAGCATAATAAGATAAAATTTAGTCTTTAATCCCTATTTTAATCTTTTCAAAACATATTTCATCATCGATTCTTTTGGCTGTAATCCATATCTTATTTAATTTTTCTAAATGGAATGAAGATTGAACATTGAATATTTAAAGTCAATTCGTTTTAACTTAATTTATTTTATTTTATTTTTATTTTTATTTTTACATTTTTTTACCTGAAATTAATTTTATTTAAAAGTTAATATTATTTTGGTGTAATAATCTATTGAAAAATACAATTGGTTCTAGGTAAAAAAAATGTAAAAATAAAAATAATTTTATTTTTTTAATTAAATTGACTTAAATTAAAACAAATTGGCTCTTAATCACTAAAGAAGGTTTTGTTTAGCCTTAAGGCCCCCAGGTGTTAGATACTTGGGTAGGATTTAGTTAGGAAAAGTGCATTACAAAAATTGGGAATTTTTTTGGAATTACGCACATTAGTCTATATTGGAGAATAAGAGCCAATTCATTTTAACTTAAGTCAACTTAATTTAAAATAATTTTTTTTTATTTTTACATCTTTTTTACTTGAAACAAAATTTATTTGAAAGCCAATGTTATGTATATATAATGATCCACTTAAAAGTAAATTTTTATGATATTATTAAATTTTTTTAGTTTTAGACATTAAAAAATTCATAAAAATTAAATAAGATTACAAAAATTATATTTTCAATGTATTATTATACCTTCATAATATTGAATTCTAAATAAAATTAGTTTCAAGTAAAAATTAAGAAAAATAAAAATAAGTTATTTTGAATTAAATTGATTTAAATTGAAACAAATTGACAATCAACTTATTGAATATTTTTACGATGCCTTTTGCCCATTGACTTTTTGAAGTTGTGTCCATTTAGCCATTTGCGTGACCTAGACTTTTAACTAAAAATAAAATAAAATTATGCACTAAAAGTGAAATTTATCTCAAACTCTAGTAGAGTAATCATATAAAACTTTGAAAAAATGTGGGGTAAATTTGCTTTAACCTAAAGTAACTTAATCCGAAATTATTTTTTTATTTTAATATTTTTTTACCTAGAACTAATTTTATTTAAAATTTAATATTATGTAAGTATAATAATTTATTGAAAATATAATTTTTATAATCTTACTAAATTTTTATGATTTTTTTTTTAGTTTTAGGCATTAAAAAAGTTTATAAATATTTAATAATATTATAAAATTTTACTTTTAAACGAATTAGCTCACAATGGTTAAGCAATTGCAAAGAATGGAAAACAATTAGTATCAACTTTTTACTACTCCATTTGTGAGTTACTATTAGATTTGAAAATTTTCTAATACCTGTCCAAATTTTCCGAAAAATAGCGCAATTTTAGAATTTAGATGAATAATGGATGCAAAATAAAGTTAGACGAATTATATGTCACGAATTATATGTCCGCACCAGTTGATGATCATTCATTGAATGGATCGCTTTCTTTTCTCAGAGCTACTAACTCACACTGCATCGCGGAGCCGCACGCATTTGCCGCGGACCCCGCAGAACCTTCGCCCACCACACCACCACTTATCTCGTTTCCACCACTAATTAAATGTTTATTTTTCCTTTAAAGAAAAACCGAAAAAAGGAAAAAAGAAAAATGGTTAGAGGTAGGGTGAAAAAGAGATGGATCGACTCCATTTTAAGTTATTGATATTATTTGGACTCAAGATTGAATTACTTGAACTCAAATTTTGAGACTCAAGTTTAACTTGTGAAGAGTTTGAGATCAACTCAAAAGTTTGCCAAGCTCAAATAAATGATCATTTACAGAACATATTATATTTAATTTAGAGATTTAAAATAATAATTTTTATTAGCTAGATAATTAAAGTGATATATATGTTATTAGTGAAGGTCCATTAGGCCCTGTTAACAAAAAAAGCTAAGTATTCACAAGCTCGAGCTCGAGCCTCTAAAGTATTAGACCTATTTTTATATTTGAGCTCAAATTTGGTAAGACTTGACTCAATAAATCTCAAATTAAGCTTGAGCTCAAGCTGTCTGATAAATTCCCAACCTGTTAATTCCCCTAATTAGAAAAATGGAGGTTTATATTGAAGCATTTGGTCATAGAGTTGGTGTAGACCCATTCCTTGATCAGCACTAAGCTGCCAAATAAATAAGTTTCTGAACCTTCTTTCTTATCAAAAGGTTGTATATCTATTTCTATGTAAGAAACAACATGTTTCTCCTTCTAAAAGATAAATAAAGAAAAAGAAAATCTTTTTTTCTAATTCTAACTCATTTTTAATAACTTAAAAACAAGTGTACTATAATGATTAAGTATCTATTGAAGGCTACTGTAGTGGAAATAGGAGGTTCGATAATGATACCCTAATGGGTTAGAGTTAAAATCTAGCAACCTATACTGGCCTAACACGCTAGCAGTGTTATCAAGAAACGATGGACCAAAACAATGTTCAGCCCACATTAAAAAATATAGGACCTTGCAAACACACACTTGCACCCTCCTCTTGGGTTGACAAAGGCTCCTTGTAGCCCAAAATGCTACACACATCTTCATCATCTAGGAAATTACCCAAAAATTAGGAATCATATCCTATCCTCAAATTGTATATATCTTCCACTAACGGCAAGTGGATTACACCCATAACGATTATCGATGAAGATCTTCACAACTCCTATATCTTGGGAATTCTCCATAATCTCATGATCTTACTGAATCTCTCACGATTCACTCTTCATAATTGGTGCACCGCTCAAGCTGCAAGAATGTCATTCATCAATCTAAAAAGGTAAGTTCAATTATTCACACAAAAATATTACACTCAAATGCTCTTATATTTCTCTCTCTATCATCGACAAACACATTAACTTAAGCGTCGGAGGACCCTTCCCTGAGAACACTTACTCCAAAGGCCTTACAACATTGTCTTTTTGTGTAGGAGTCCCGACACTTTTCTCATCATCCCAACATTGACATTCCAAGACAGTTAGCACTTTGGCTATCAGATAAATTTCATAAATATAAAAAGTAACTCTATGTTCTACCATATTGTGAAAGCAAATTTTTCTGCAATTGTTCATCACTCGTGACAGTGATAATTTTCTTTTTTTTTATGTTTATAAATTTACTAATAATGTTTAAATCTATAATATATTGTCATGTTTATATATCGAGTTTATGTTTCTAATTAACATGAATACCTTTTAATAATTTACTAATTTTTTCAATTAGTTTAAATATAGACCTATCATCTTTCAGGGACAAATATATTCTAACTAACCTCATTTTATTTTAAAAATCAATCACCATATATATAAAAATATCTAAAAGTTCTATATTTTTTTTAGCAACACATACTATAAATTATATATTACTAGTAATTAATAAATTACAAACAAGATTAGATGTTAAGGTTGCCGCTGATTGGCAAAGAAAACAAACCCAAACAAATGGTAACTAGAACCTTAAGCATGTTAGTGAATCGCCTCCCACTATGCCACCCGAATCAACTCGTTTAATACCAACACTTAATGATCAACTCGATCTGAGTGGTAATGGTAAAACAGAGTGTGAATGAATTATTGAAGGATGAAGAAAATAACAGTTGGCCAATCGAACATTCGAGGGGCACAAACTCAGTTGAGAGACGAAGATGATAACTCTGTGCTTGGCCTTATGAGTTTTCTGATTTTTATTTCTGAAAACTCGTTTCAAGTGTCAATTATTTTTGTTTTTTTTTTCTTTAAGGATTATTTGATAAATGGAAAAAGGGTTTGGTTGAGACAAAAATTGAAACTGGGAATATTTTTTCTGACTATAATAGCGACAGGCTTGGGCTTCATCAAGATTAGAGCCAACTAAGACTTTGTCGGACTTTGTTTCAAATTTGATAAACAAGATAGCTTTTTTGTGGAGTTCAAAAAGTAGAGCTTTTTTGTGGAGTTCAAAAAGTAGAGGGGTGAGTTGAGCAAGAGGGTTGGTTCACTTGATCTGAAAGTCTTGGGGTAGATGTTTAATGCAGAGTAAGCTAGTGCAAAAGCTGGATTTAGCACCTTTTTGGCTCAACGAACATTCATGGAGATCAAATTTTTTCAGGAGGTAAATAGGGATGAACAAAATTTCAGTTATATCCGAAATAACTAAGTAACAAAAAAAAATTTGGTTTTTGATTACCATATTTAGGTATAATTTTAGTTTTCAGTTATAATCGAAAATCGATATATAATTTCGGTTCGGTTTTCTGTTTACTTCAATTGAAATTCAATTAACCGAAATAACTGAATTTTTACTCTATTGGTATTTATGTTTTAGATTTGGAAAAGACCGCATCTATGCTGGATGTTTGTTATGTATATGAATGTGATGCTTGGATTTGGAATGAATTATAAATGTTTTCTACGTGATTAGAATGTGTATTTAGATTGGAATATGTGATTGATATTTGAGACTTAGAATACGTATGTATAAAATATGGTTATTTTGGTTAAAAATCGAATAATTGAAATTTTTTTTGTTTATTTTATTTTTCAGTTATTTTTGTTTTCTCTTATAATTCAATCTATTCGGTTATTAATATATAAAACCAAAAATTGAATAAATTCAATTATTTGGTTTAGGGTTTTAACTGAAAAAACCAATTGAACCCCTAAAAGCAAAGTGTATGATTTCAAAAGTTCAAAGGGGCAAGCTACAAGTGTAGGTTTTGTCAAACCTTAGAGTTTTTTTGTATTTTTCTCTTTATTAACAGATTCCTTTCCTTAGAAAAATGGAAGTATGATGAGGTAGCCAAGTTGTACGAAGTGGGAGTAGGGTCAAGAGCAAGATATTGAAATTAAAAAAGAATGGCACATTAATTTATACACATTTATTCTTCTTTTCCCAATAATTGTAGACGAATTCAATAATGAATAAGAAAAAGGCAAACAGACTAACAAGGAAGATTAAATAAAAAAAACATAATAAATGTAACTAATCTTAAAGAGTTGGAGTGAATGCTGGTTCATTTGTGCCGTTGCCGATTGCTATTTTTCGAGGGAGGCAAAGGCCCCGTTTGGTATTAGCGTCAGCGATTAGCGTTAGAGTTTTGAAAAAGCTATCCAATGGTAGCTTTTAACTTTTAACTTCAGTATTTTCATCTCAACCATCAAATTAAATTATCCAAAACTCTAACGCTGATCACACAGGCAATGACGCGTTCAACTTTAGAATGGAGGTATATATAATAGCTGGTGAGTTTACTCATGGAGCGTAAATCAATTTACGACTTCGGATATTAAATGCGGGAATTTCACTCGAAAAGACTTGCATTCACGCGCCGTCCTTTAGTTCAGTACCCAAGGCGTCGAATTTGTTTTCCCAAAGTGAACTTCATTTCAAATATAATATTATGTTGATATAATAATTTAATTATTTAAAAGTAAATTTTTATTTTTTAATGTCTTAAATTAGAAAAATTTATAAAAATTTATTAAGATTATAAAAATTATATTTTAATAAATTATTGCCGTAATATAAAATTAGTTTTTAATTAAAATTAGTTCTAGTTAAAAAAAATATAAAAATAAAAAATAAACCCCTTTTAAAGTTAATTAACTTAGGTTAACACAAACTAAGTGTAGGTATGGGAGCTAAAAAATTTCTATAAAATAAAATCCATTAAAGTTTATATAGGCTTTACAGTTCGGAACGTGTAGTACTCAACTGATCTATAGTATTAGTGCTGACAGAGTTTAAATTTATTTTTGAATAATTACATTATTTTTAATTCAAAGTCAGTTTAAAAATTAAATTACTCTGTAAAAGGTTTTTTTTTTGCCTAAATTGTTTTATTTTAGTTTCGTAGATCAGTATTAGTTATTTTACTGTTTGAGTTTACTAACTTTTACTTTCTTCCATATATATTTTCAGATTTGTACAAAAAAAATTTGTAGTAGTGAGTTCTTCATGAAATTTCCATGTGAAAGTATCCGTTTTAACCCTGGCAATATATATATATATTGGTAATCAACGCTAGCAATATATTGATTTCGTTTGAATTTTAGGTGAAAACTTTACGATACTTCTCGACCCTTCTTTATAATGATGCATTGTACAAAGTTCCACAAGTTTTGCTTAGTAAAATTCACACTTCTTTTGGCCAAAAAGAGAAATGTATGGTGCCGGTGGAAAATTATCTCAGTACATAAGTTATTTTATTTTATTTATTTTCTTATAAATTTCTTCATCCGCTCAAAAGACTTTTTTAACCGTCCTAAAAATGAAGAGTTTCCTCCTTTAGAAAGTTTTTTAATCTTCATTAAAACCTTAGTACACAAAACTACAAAAAGAATTAAAAAAAACATTTAAACTCTCATTATACATAATTCAAAAAAAATTTATTTTTTTACTTTTACTTTCAAGGGCAAAAATATATATATATATATATATATATATATATATATATATATATATATATATATATATATATATATCATAAACTATACAAACCTTATTTTTCATGCTCAGAAAAATATATCTTTTATGGGATGGAGAAAATAGCATATATTATCTTTCTCTTTTTGCTTTATGGAAACATGTCACTCACACGAATTATAGTCTGTGAGATTGAACGTGTTGAGTGTTGTAGTCCATCCATTGACAAGAATGAGTCTCTAGTAATTCAAAAGATTGAAGTTTGACCTAATCCATTATATGATTGCCTCATTTCATTTTAAACCATAGCAAGAGTATTTTCTTGTCTATAATTAATATAAAATCTAATTTCAGGTAATAATAAATTTTTGGCCATACAATTACAATTTATTATTTTTTGCAATATATTTAAGGCATGTTTACCAAACTCTACGTCGACATTATGGTATATATAAAAGAAATGATATTATTATACTTGTGCATGTTTACCAAAAATTGCCATTTTACTAAAAGAAAATATGAAAAATAAGAAACGTGGTTAGGTTGGAATAAAATATGTTGGAATAATTTTGGGAGGAATGTAGAAATAGCTAATTAAGATAATGTCTCTTATTTGAAAAATATTTTTCTTAATTATGAATGGTGATGTGAGTGAAGTGGATGATGACCATCCATCCATCATGGAGGTTGTGGAAAGGCTTGAAACGAGCATCGCCGAGGAGACAAAGAATCGTGAAGGGCAGGAGGAGTTCACGTGACGGACCCAAACATGAAGTGGGCCAAAAAGCTCCAATCCTTGGACACGGGACCACCCACCGTCACCTGACATCAAGGAATGTTCCCAGATGACAACTTAACGGACATTTGTGATGTAATAATTTAATTAGACGGAAGGGAAGGGAGGGGACTGGGGAGGGAAGAGTCATATAAATTACGTTGGGAGGGAGGGAGAGTCCTTGCCTTGGGCACCAGATCCCTAGGTGCGGGTGTTTCTACCTGGGGATTTGGTCGAGCCTGATTGGATGTGATGTGTTAAATCGTTAATCAACAACCAACGGGCGAATATGATTCTCGAGCATGTACACCACCCAATTGATGACAAATGGTTTGAGAACGACGGAGGTCTTTGTTTATCAGATTCTTCACATTAAAAAAAAATCAATTTTAAAAACTTGGAAATCTCTGATTATTTAGTAATTTTTATAATTATCCCTAATTCCTCAGAGACATGTTAATTCATCCCTAATTCTCCACATATGATTCACCACACAGTTTACAATTTGACCAAATTACCCATACATCAAAACTCCCCCATCACCCCAAAATAAATCAAAACTCCCCCATCACCCCAAAATAAATCTTACCTAGTTGATAACATTGGTGCCACCCTTACAAGATTATCATTGTCTTCATATCGCACGTTCTCTAGCTGACAATTGTCTTTAGATCTCACCAACGTCTCTCGCCTCTAGACTATACTATCATTGTCCGCTTTCAGATATTGCTATTACTGCTCAACCTTAGATCATGCCAATCATCACTTGTTGTGGCCACTTACCTATAGATCACGATGATCATTGCTCGCCTCCAAATAACATTGTCATTGCTCGCATATAGATTTTTTTAGTTATTGCCTTTAAATTGCACCAATTATCACCTCAAGAATGTACTAGTCTTCTTCCCTAGTCCCCCCCCCACCCCCCCAAATACCCCACCCCCCCCCCCCCCCCCCCCCCCCCCCGTCAATTCGTTTAGGTTGTCGCTACTCCATGCAGCCACTAGGACACTCTTCTCTTGCCTCTGCCATTGAATTATATGTAGAAACAATCTGTATAGGTGTCTATGAAAAAATGTAGAAGTGTCCAAAATAATAGCTAAAAGTGTCTAGAGAATTGTGTAGAAGTCTCTGAAATAATATGTAGATGATTTGGTTTCTTCAAATAATATGCAAAAAGTTTGCTCTCTTCCTAAATGATATGTAAAAGTGTAAAAGTATTTGGAACATATGCATACAATTTATTTTTTTTACATAAATAAAATTGTGTGAAACAATAAGTAAAAATCTTTGAGCCAATATGTAAAAATGGCTAAAGCAATATGTAGGCAATTTGTTATGTTCAAAAATAAAAGTGTTTGAATGAGTATACAAGTGTATGAAGAAATATGCAACGTGCGAAAAGCAATATCATAAGACAATTTGTTCGTTCCAAAAATAAATGTTTCTTAAGTAATAAATAAAAATATCTTAATGAATATGTAAAAGTATTTAGAGTAATTTTCATTACTAGCTTTTTGGACATGACAGATCACTAGTGACACGAACTCTTCATTGGTTTCTATAGAAGCAATAAGTGTGGCATGAAGTTGTTTAACATGGATACTACTGGTCTCGATCAGGATTGAACCGTGGAGGTAGTGCAATGAGAAAACCAGTGGTCTTGATTATGGTGCAGTGGTGGAGATAATGGCTACCTTGGATTTGATCTAGATAAACAACTTTTAGACTCGATGATAATTACTATTTAGCTGTTTAATGCAATCTCGTCATCAATGTGAAGCACCAAAATCATTGTTGCATGTAACAATGGTAGTGGGAAAAGAAGGTCTGCAACCTGATTAAGGCAATGTTTGCAATCTAGAGCAAGATGAAGAATTGTGAACCAGTGATGTCATTGTTAGTGGGGGTATAATGCGTAACTCTATCTAATTATTAGGAGCTTTTGGGGAAAAAAGGTATGCACATTTGCACATATGCGCATATTGGCCTTAGTAGTTTTTACCACTTTTGGGGGAAAGGGTCATTTTTTTGTAGTATAGGCTCGCATCTAGTTATTTAACCCATTAAATTTTGGGCTTATGGTAGGTTCATAAGCTATTTGGGCAAATTATTGACCCTCCATTGGTACTCGGCTCAGTACACCATAGATTCACAAGTAGGGATCACTTGGTTTCCTTTGTCGGTGTTTTCTTTTGTGGTCTAAAGGTTGGTTTTGCATAAGATGAAACTGCTCCGAAGTGGGGACCCTTAAGGTTGCAATAGGCGTAAACCCACATTTGGCCCCCGAACTTTGTTCACCAGGACACTTAACCCCTTCAACTATAACTCAGGATAACTTAGCCCCCAAACTTTACTAACTGGCACACTTAGCCCCCTCAGATCGCCACGTGCTGTCATGTGCGTTGATGCTGTGACGAAAATGTTAGTTATCATTCTACAGGGACTTAAATGACAAAAATATTGAAGCTTGCGGCTGAATGTGGCATTTTCCAAAAAGGCCAGCAACCACAAAATGTTAGTTATTATTATTTACGTTGTCAAAAAAGCAAAAAAAAAAAAGATCATACAGAAGATTTTTAGTACTTTTCCCTTATTTCTTTCGTTTTCTCTCTCTCTCTCTTTCTCTATCTATCTATCTATTTAAAAAATTATTACCATATTCCCCTTTAAACTTGACTTTCTTCTAGTGATTTTAAGTAAAAGAAAAATAGTGATGATAGAAAATTCAGATTTTGGGCTGTGTTAGTTAAATGCGAACATTTTGAAGTTGAACTGGGAAAATAAATAAATAAAAGTTGAACTCAAACTCCACCCACCATTCATTTCTATTATTCTTATTAATGTCTTTTCTAATATATTTTAAGGGAATATTGTTATGTCGTGGAGGACTCGCCATAGAACCCTAATTTATCACCAAAAAATAAAACAATAAATAAAAATTTGTAAAATTTAAGAGTAAAATTCTCTGTAGATCTTCGGATTAAGAAATGTGATTAATTTATTCGCTACAAAAAAATGCATTAAGTTTACAAGATTACCCAGCAGCCACAACAACAAGACAAAATTGCTCAAGGCCACCCACTAACCATTCCCAAAGTCTCTGATTCAATTGTAAAAAAAAAAAAAAAATCACCCATTCATTAAATATAGTTATCCTCTCTCTCTCTCTCTCTCTCTCTCTCTCTCTCTCTCTCTCTCTCTCTCTCTCCGAGCTATAGTCATGTCCTCAAGCTTTAGACTAATTTGGAATATATCCTGAATCCAAAAAAAAAAAAAAAAAAGGATCATACAGAAGATTATTATTTACGTTGTCAAAAATGTCACATTTAGCCGCAAGCTTCAATATTTTTGTCATTTAAGTCCCTGTAGAATGATAACTAACATTTTCATCACAGCGTCAACGCACGTGACAGCACGTGGCAATCTGAGGGGGCTAAGTGTGCCAGTTAGTAAAGTTTGGGGGCTGAGTTATCCCGAGTTATAGTTAAAGGGGTTAAGTGTCCTGGTGAACAAAGTTCGGGGGCCAAATGTGGGTTTACGCCGTTGCAATAAGGTTTGCAGATATGGCTCTGTTAAGGGCAATTCCTTGAAGGCTAAGGTAAATAGGGGAATATTTGCAGTTATTATGTGTTATGTGTGGCCTGAAAGAAACAAACAAATTTTTCATGTGAGAGTTTCTTATTGCATGCTTATTTTCACTCAGATTTCTTAATTTTATTTTATAAATGATGCTAGGCTACTTTTTGAATGTAATAATTATTTAATCCCAAATGATTTAGTGAATGAGTTTCCTACTTGTATCTATTATTGCTAATTGATTTAAAGCTGAATGTTTTTTCTTTCAAAGATCAAGTTAAATGGATCCTAATCTCTTTCTGTATTGTCTCTACTCCAACTTCAATAATGCTTATGATTTTACCCACGCGTGCAAGATAACTGAGGGTTCGTATTAGATTTTGACTCAAATCTGTAAATTGGAAAAGTTAAATGAACTAGTTTGTCGTTGGTCATTTGTGAAATTTCAATTGTGTTGGATTTGGTAGAAAATTTCTTGCCCGACAAGTTTATGATTTCTTGAATGCAAGTGGCGGCAATAATTATTTTGGTGGGAGCAAGTAGTATTGAAAGCAAGTCCAAAACCCTAATTTCCCAAACCTGAAATTTTGGGTCGAGTTTAAAGGGGAAATTTGTGAACTCTGGGTTGATCAGAATAAAAGCAAAACAAAAGCTCATAATTCAGGTTCAATTCGAGTTGAACTGAAAATCAATACTAACCTGAAATTCATAATAACCAATATATTTATACCCAAAATCATTAATTCTTTCCCTTACCCAACCCAAAATACCAAAGCCACCTGATATATTCTTAAGGCCAAAAATATAGTAGAGGCCCTTGAACTTTCTCAACTTGCATGAGTTGGTCCTCAAACCTTGACTCAGTCTATAGAACCCCTCAAACTTTCCATTCTAGTATGTTTTAGTTCAACTCGTTGACTTGGCTTTCTTTTTCTCTCTGTTTTTTTAACGGTTTAAATACATGAAGAGCCCTCAAACTTTGAAAAATCATATAAGTAGGTCACCAAACTAGAACTTAGTTTGCACTAGGCCCCAAACTTTACAATAAACAATGAGCATCATAAAAATTAATTAAAATTCATTATAAATTAATAAAACTTAATTTTTTAGGTTGAGTAAAGAAAAAAATTATTAAAATTAATTAGTTCATAAAAAGACTATTCAAGTGCTTATCTAATAAACATAAAAAAAAATTAGCTATAAAAAAGATTTTGTCCCTTGATATAAAAAAGTAAAAACAAAAATTAATATTTTATCTATACTGAGAAAATAACATAATGCAAAACCAGCATATGTTTAGTAAAAAAATATGAATCAAGTAACTTGTACAAAGCTTCACCAACAACTAGGGGAAACTTACAATTACACCCCTAAGATATGTCTTAACTTATAGTTTGTCTTATTTATTTTTAAAATCCTACACTCTGCCTCCTATATATCAATTTTTTCTTTCTATAAATATATTTTTCTCTCTATAAATGTATATCAGTATCTTTTAAAGATCGGTTAGTTGGGAAAAAAATGAAAAATCTTAAAATTATTGAAATATGATTACCAGATGGTTTAAATTAGAGTTTCAGAAGATGTTGTTAGACAATGTAAAGGAAATAGGGGGTAAAGTGTAGATTTTTAAAATTAGAGGGGGTAAGTGTAAGTTAAACTAAACCACAAATTTTTTTTGTAATTTTCTCTTTATTCTAACCATCATGATGGTGTGCCTAGAAAAAATGCAAATGACCACCTACAGTAGTAAATATATTTTTCATTTTTACTTTTGTTTAGTTTTACTTTATTTTTATTTTTTGGCTCTCTTTTCGGTGTTTGTGGGCTCTCTTTTCACGTGAAACAAGTTTCTACCTCTCTCCCTATTTTTATGTTGCTGCCTATTGAGAATACTCGCAAGCATTAATAAATACATAATAGCTAAAACATCTCATGAATAAAAATAGTACATGAACAAGTCTCTATTCACACGTTTATTAATAACTTGTTATCATTAAAAGTCATAAAAATTATGCCAGAAATTATTTGAATTTTTATTTTTTCTCTATTGCCCTAATATTAAGTCATTGATCTATAAACTTGATTAGCAATAGAGAATAAACCAAAGAGATGGGATTTTTATTCATCAGGTAATTTAGTTATTCTATATATATTTATTTATATGAGTATTTTTAATCGAAAACAAAATAAAAATAGGGAGGAGAAGTAGAAACTTTTTCCACATGAGAAAAAGCCTACAAAACACTAAAAAAAGAGCTGAAAAATAAAAGTAAATTAAAATTAAAAATAATTAAAAATAACAAAAAATACATTTTATGCTATAGGTGGCCATATGCATTTTTCTAGGTATACCATTATGATGAATGAAATAAAATGTGGTTATCAGTAAATTTTTTTCGGAAATTAGTTCTTCCATATTTTATTAAATATATGTTATTTTTGTGTTATGTTATTTTCTCATTATAGATAATACATTTTTTTAGTTTTACTGTTTTCTAATCTGGACCAATATCATTTTATAGCTAATCCTATATTTATCCAACAAGCACTTGAATAATATGTTTTATGAATTAATTAATTTTTATGAATTTTTCTTTACCAAATCTAAAAATGAAGTTTGGTTAATTTATAATGAATTTTAATTAAATTTAATGATTTTTTATAATGCTTATTATTTATTCTAGAGTTCGTGGTCTAGAGCAATCCAAGTTCTAGTTTGATGACAAACTTAAATGGGTTGCAACGGTTTAAAGACTCTTTATAGATTTAAGTCATTAAAAAAAAATCAAGTCAACAAGTTGGAGTAAAATGTACTGAGTTGCAAAGTTGGAATGCTTCTGCTGATTGAGTTAGTTCGAGGACTAACTTGTGTGAGTTGGGAAAGTTTCAAGGGCCTCTAGTGTACTCTGGCATGTCCTTAAAATTGGCATAACAACCAGGTTGGGCTCATCTCTCATCTCTACTCTAATCCTTATTCCTTCTTCCTCTTAACTCATCTCTACTCTAAACCCTATCTCCAACAACCGTTGCCCCGCCCATTGTGGTCTCATCTCCTCTAACTCCTGCATTTTTCTCGCTAATCTCTTGTCTCTCATCACATAGATTTTGTGGCTTCACTGCCTCATCTCTCATCCTTGTCTTCGATAATGCCAATCACACCTTATACTAGAGTGAGAAGAAGAATATAAGTCATGGAAGCTCATTAACATGTACTAGAATAGCCTTCTCTAAGGAGGATCAATCGCAAGTAGCACCGGCAACCAAGGTTGTCAAAATACCAATTTAAATATTAGAATTTTTATGATTTTACAATTTGAGACACAACAAACAATTTAATTAGATTCTACAATTACAATTAACGATTGTGATTTGATACTATGATTATGATTTAATAGAAAACCAAAAACAGTGTTATATGGAATTTCAATTTTGACAACCTTGCCGACAACAATCTTCCCTCGACCTTGACAACTCCTTCCTTTCACTTTATCAACACAGCCTCCCCTTCACCCTTGACACAACTTCATTTTCTCGACCTCTGGCCATTGATGAGAATTCTGGTCAATTCAAAATTTTGAATTTCAAACTCAATTTAGTTAGGTTCGGGTTGGTTCGGTTTTGAGGTTTTTCTTGTTTAGATTTGGGTTGAGATTTAAGCGTACAATAGGTAGCTCATATTTCGAGTTTGATCTAAACCCAAAATTCTTTACCTAACTTTCAAACCTAGGAGGAAGTCTGACTTTATGTAGGTTTGCTTTTGTTTATCAATTAATTTTCCTATTTTGTTTAGTTTTAGGTATATATGCTCCATAAAACGGTATGTTGTGTTAGAGTTGTCGGTATGAGGTAAACTTTGCTGAGTGACAATAATATATGAGACTTCAAGAAAGGTGAGTGACTCATAGAAAGTTATGAGTATTTTTTTTTCTTTGGTAATTCTTATTATCAATATTGAAAGAATTTTTTTTTTTTACTTTTATGGATGTAGGCTAGTTAAAAGTGAACAACATTAAATCTTCTGCATAAATGTTTTAATCATGTTTTATTTTCTCCAACAGTTTGCATGTTAAAGCAAAGGGTTAAATCTAATATGATCCATTTAAAGGGCTTCTTATCTTTATATATTATGATGAGACATCTTCATCTATCGTTTTCAATTTTGACAACCTTGCCGACAACAGTCTTCCCTCAACCTTGACAACTTTTTCCTTTCACTCTATCAACACAGCCTCCCCTTCACCCTCGACACAACTTCCTTTTTTCAACCTCTAGCCATCGATAAGAATTCTGGTCAATCCAAAATTTTGAATTTCAAACTCAATTTAGTTAGGTTTGGGTTGGTTTGGTTTTGAGGTTTTTCTTGTTTGGGTTTGGGTTGAGATTTAAAGGGTATAATAGGTAGCTCATATTTTGGGTTTAATTTGAAACTACATTTTTTTACCTAACTTTCAAACCTAGGAGGAAGTACTTTATGTAGGTTTGCTTTTGTTTATCTATTAATTTTCCTATTTTGTTTAGTTTTAGGTATATATGCTCCATAAAATGGTATGTTGTGTTAGAGTTGCAGGTATGAGGTAAACTTTGGTGAGTGACAATAATATATGAGACTTCAAGAGAGGAAAGTGACTCATACTAGGTTATGGGTATTTTTTTCTCTTTTGTAATTCTCATTATCAATATTGAAAGAATTTTTTTATTTTCATGAATGCATGCTAGTTAAATGTGAACAACATTAAATCTTCTGCATAAATGTTTTAATCATGTTTCATTTTCTCCAACAGTTTGCATGTTAGAGCAAGGGTTAAATCTAATATGATCCATTTAAAGGGCTTCTCATCTTTATATATTGTGATGAGACACCTTCATTTATCGTTTTAACAATAATAAATGTGTGTGTGAGATGGCAGTTGCTAAAATAATTGTGTCGATGGATCCAGATGTGTGGTACAAGTGCGTGTTCAGTTGTTTAGCTCATCAAAGTTTGGGCTCATGGTCGAGTTCACAGGCTACTTGGGCCACTGCTGACCCTCCATTGGTACTTGGCCCGGAACACTACCATACAATCACAAGCAGGGATCATTTGTTTTCCCTTTGTCAGTTGTCTTTTGTGGCCTGGAGGTGGGTTTTGCATGAGATG
Organism: Aquilaria sinensis; assembly: GCA_005392925.1. Taxonomy (NCBI): domain Eukaryota; kingdom Viridiplantae; phylum Streptophyta; class Magnoliopsida; order Malvales; family Thymelaeaceae; genus Aquilaria; species Aquilaria sinensis. Next base: position 177,641 of record SMDT01003018.1, on the reverse strand, counting down.
GAACTGGCTGGGAGCTGGGACCCCTTAAGGCTGGAATCAGGTCTGCAGATGACTTAGAAAAGTAGCTAGATCTAGATGGAATTCCCCCAAGGCTAAGGTCAAGAGAGCTCTATTAATTTGCAGCTACTATATAAACGAACAGGACTATTTTTCATAGGAGGGTTTCCCAGCCTGAAGAGCTTTCTTATCAGATTATGCTGGTGATTTTGGATCCTTTTTTTTTTTTTTAAAATTCAGAATTGTCTATTATTGTACAAGTTTAAGTTTTGAGAAATATGGGAAAGGAAAGTAGTGCCTCAAACTGCAGTGCGGAGACAACTTGGGTCCTTATTTTGAGGTTGTACTGTCGGATTATATACCTGTGAAGTATAGTTACAAAGGTTTCTTAAATATCCAAACCATTTAAGGAAAAAAAAAATAAAAAAAAGTGAACTATTGGAGAAGCATCCTATAAGTATTTAATAATAATAATAATAATAATAATCAATTTAATTTGAGTGTTGGATTAAATATTTTAATTATAAAGATCATATGTATGTGTGTGTATGAAAATCATTTGTTCGTTTAAATTTGTAATTTAATGTATATTGCCCTATAAAATTTAAATCATTGAAACTATTATATATAAATGTTATTGTTAGATATTAATCTAAGAATTGATGGGCCGAATCTACAAAAATAAATTTATAATCCAACAATTGATTTAATATAATATTAATCATGCACTAAATTTTTGAATTGAAGAAACTTGGCTATAAATGGATGATTCCGCTAGCTAAATAAGTAGGATGGAGAAGGTGAAGCTAAACAGGTCAGCATTTCTCATAGCATTAGGCGCCATTTAATTAGCCGTACGTAGGTGGTTTAAGTAAAATTTAAAATGTAATAAGTACTAAGAACATAGGAACCAAATCTAAGTATAGGAACCAAATAATAAGTACTAAATAATATTAATCATGCACTAAATTTTTGAATTGAAGAAACTTGGCTATAAATGGATGATTCCGCTAGCTAAATAAGTAGGATGGAGAAGGTGAAGCTAAACAGGTCAGCATTTCTCATAGCATTAGGCGACATTTAATTAGCCGTACGTAGGTGGTTTAAGTAAAATTTAAAATGTAATAAGTACTAAGAACATAGGAACCAAATCTAAGTATAGGAACCAAATAATAAGTACTAAATAATATTAATCATGCACTAAATTTTTGAATTAAAGAAACTTGGCTATAAATGGATGATTCCGCTAGCTAAATAAGTAGGATGGAGAAGGTGAAGCTAAACAGGTCAGCATTTCTCATAGCATTAGGCGCCATTTAATTAGCCGTACGTAGGTGGTTTAAGTAAAATTTAAAATGTAATAAGTACTAAGAACATAGGAACCAAATCATCAGTGATCAACTAACTAGAACTAACAACTACGGAGGCAAAAACACTATTTCCCTAAAAAATTAGGGGGCAAAAAAGCAATTAGATTACAAACATTACTGCTCACTTGTCCGCTCAGCTCAGCTTGCTGAAGCAGGTGCCCAGACAGTCGCAAAGACAACGTTGTGGCCTTTCCAAGTAAGCACAAGATCGTCGTCCTCCTTCTTCAGCCCCCACCCCGCCGCGTGCTCCTCCAGCATCCCCTTCACCTCCGCCATCGCCTCCTCCCCAAACCCTACCCCCCGAAACCCGGCGCCCCTCATCCGCTGCGCCCACCGCCCCCTCGGCTCGACCCTCTCCACCCTCCCCACCCCCTCCTGCGCTATCACATTCTCTATCTTCCAACACACGTCCGCCTCGTACCACTGCCGCTGCTGGCTCCCCTTCGGAAGGAAAGTGTCGACTGTGTCGAATGGGATCCACAGATAGTTGAAAGCCGCCCTCATTCGGTGTTCCAAGTTGTTCGATGTCAAGTCGGCATCCTCGTCCACCATCACCACTGCCGTTGGCTCCAGATTTCGGAGCGCCTTCAGGAACATGTTCCTGAGGGAGTAATGGTTGGGGTTTGAAGTTTGGGCTAACGGAGAGAGGGTTTCGTCGGGGACGTAATGGAGCATCATGTGTGAATTTATTATTAGGGCCTCTCCGCTTTGGGTCGACGGGACCCAGTTTTCGATTCGGAATTGTTCGATTAAATTAGAGAACCCATCTGAGCAACTCGAGGGAATCACCCGGAATTCTAGCATTACATTGCGAGATCGGGCGAAATTGACCAGCTTTGAGCCGAGCTCTTCGTAGGAGAGATCCAGCATTGGTGGGAGCTCTTCGGTGGCTCCGACCACAGTCAGCTTGATCACCGGCGGGCCTTCAACGCGGTTGGAGATTGCGTCGATGAGTGTTGGGATTTGCATGCAATGGGTGAGGCTCAAATCGACGATGTGTACGACGGAGTACCCCTCGACAGCTTCGAGGATGGCGGCGTTGGCGGAGGTGAATCCGAAGCGGTGCCAGGGGGTCAAGTCCACGAAGCCGGCGAGCTCGATGACGGAGAATCTGTGGGTGTCGATGGCGAGGTTGGTGCAACTGGCGTCGGCGGCCATGGCGGCTAGCATTTTGCAGGTGCCTCTCTTGGCTGCGCGCACGATAAGTGCTCGAAGGAATGCGCAGGTGAGACGCTGGTTGGAGTCTCCATCAGGAGGCGCAATGTTGTTGAGGACCCATAGGATTTGCTGGGCGAGAGTGGCGTCGTTGCTCTCGATCGCGTTGGCGCAGTGGACCAGCAGCTGCTCCATGCAGTTAGCATCTCCAAAGCTGCCTAGCGTCCCCTTTGAGGTGGTACTGAAGCCCGGCCATGGCCGAGCTCGTTGGATTTGGTTCTTGTTCATGCTTGGGATTATTTGAGACAGGCTTGTTTGATGCAATATATGAGGTAGGGTTTCAGTACTGAATTGCATCATTGGGAACTAGCTAGCTATAGAAAGGAAGCTACAGAGAGAGAAGAAGAGGAAAGTGAAAATTGAGATATATAGAATGAAATAGCTAGAGATGGTAAGAAATCGTTCCAATTAACAAGAAAATGTATCAGAATTCAGAGAGAGGCCAAGGGTGCAGGGAGAAGAAAAAGACCAGACCAAAAGTGGGTACCTTTGTTCTTGGGATATGATCCATAGAGTGGGTTTTTTGTGGGCTATGGGGAGAATTTTTCTCTCTGCAAACGGATCACAGAGAAATAGACAGTTCAGCTTTTTCCACGCTCTGGCCTTTGGTTAAAATCAGAGAGGGAAGAAATTGGAAAAGGGACTGCTCAACGAGTTTGTGAACTCCAATCCCCAAAAAATTAGAGAAACCTCAGTTGCAGTCAAATTGTGTAAAAGAGAGAGGCTCTTCCTTAAAAGCGGCAGTGACACCATCAGTCCTAAATCTTTAATTATCATTGCAAATCTATACTCAACCTTCATTTTATTGCAATTTTTTCCTCAACCTTTATAATTTGTTGTATGTTGTTCCCTAACCCTTAGCAAGATTGTGTTGATACAGAAATCCAATTTATATAGAAAAAAAATTGATTGTCAAATGGTCCATATCTAGTAGTAATAACTTATGAATTAGTTTTAATTTATTAGAAAAGAGATACTAAACAGTTTGAATTTGTCAACTCTTATAAATTATCAGTATTTTCTTTTTATAAATTAGGTTTTTGTGCAATTTAGGCATACCTAGAGCCAGGGATCAATTTGCAATGAAATATATGTTAAGGGCTGATTAGCAATGGAAATTAAAGGTTTTAGACTAGTGCTGCAATTTTTCCGTCCTTAAACTATCTAGTCAGGCTTTTTCAGATGTTCATTAGCTGGCTAGAGCAAAAACAATACTACCAACTTGTGGCTGCTATGCTACAAATAGATAGATATAGCAGAAGATAGCTAGCAGTGTTTTTGATGAGGCAGTGATTGATGCACCCTTTTCATGGCTACAAAAGGGTCTATTCTTCTGTGTCTACAGGACCCAAAACAAAACCCTTTTGTGTTTTTCTTTTGGTATTTTTCGATTCTCCAGGTCATCTAGGTAGGGGCAAGAGGGATCAAAAGGGAAGCGCTTAAGGTTAGGGGAAATATAAAGGAGAGAGCTGGGGATTTTGGTGGCATGTGAGGAGTCAGCAGCCGGCCAGGAGCTTGTTTGTGTGTGGGAGTTGTGATTTTGTCTTGTAATGAAAGGGTGGGCAAAAGAAGGCAGTTAAGCTTTTGGCTCACTCACTCACGGGCCTTTTCTTTATGCGTATATTTCTTATCATATCATCAGATTAAACAAATTCGCAGTTTGGCTCTTCTGGTCACAGAATTGAACTTGCATTATTGTATGGTCTTTGATGGCTTAAATGCATATTTATATATTTATGTTTCAATCTTTTTTCTGGTTGCGTTTGTGTAGTGTATCTCCCTCAACAAACGTAACATAAGCACAGCAAGATTTAGAAGAGGCCAGAAAAGGGGTCCATCAAAATGCTCTTGGCAGCCAAAGTTTTACTCATGCATTAAGACAAAAGAATGGTCCTTGTCCAAGCCAAATGGAACAAGTTTAATTTCACTTTCCCACAAATACAATCGTTCTCTTTCTTCATCATTCTTGTTTACTAGCTAGGAAGGAAAAGTTGCAAGGGCCGTCTCTCTCTCTCTATTTATTTATTTATTTATTTTTTAAAAAAGGAAAAACATAAATTTTTGGTAGTTCGTTTGGAGTTCAATTACTAGCTTAATTAGTTGCGTGAACTTCACATGGACTACCAATGAATTTCTTTATTTTTACAATAGAAGATTACAAGAGCTGTCTTATCACCTAAGAACTCTACTCACATTATCTAAATCTAATCTTTGATTTTAAAGAGGAGTAACCATGCTGATGAGCTAACACATCATTAATGATAGGGGCTTTCGATCAGTGTTTGGAATTAGAACCAGAATAAATAATCACTTTCAAATATTTTTTAGATAGAAAAGATCTATAGGCTGATAATTTTAGGTTATATTGTTGGTTCAATAATTTTGTAACGCTAGACCCAAAGGCACTACGAAAGCTCAGACGAAGGATCATGCATCATTGATCAAGGGATTCAGGAAAGTATTTCCCCTGATGTGGATCTCAATCGGTGGGATTGGATTAGAACTTAAAACAAAAAGGATAAGGATAATAACTCATGAGGTTATCTTAGCGATATTGAAACTATTCATGACTCTGTGGCAAATGGTGGATGCATTTGATCTCTAGACTCACTTTGGCACCTGCATACAAAGATAAGCAGAAGGGCATAGAAGGACCTCTGGGTGTCTAACCGTTGGGAGACCCATCCGATGCTCAAGTTAGTAGTGTAATGGTAGTCTACCTTTTGGAGAAAAAAAGAAATACCCACAATATTTATAGTGAATATTGGGCTTCATGGACCTATGCCCTAACTTACATAGCCAATTGGTTTTATTGGCCTTACACCATTAATAAGATATTTCACTACTAAAAAAACCTTAATTTCCAACTGCCATTTCCAACTGCTGACAGTTGGAAATTTTATGTTTCCAACAGTTGGCAGTTGGAAATGAGGCAGTTGGAAATCCATTCGTTGGAAATTTTTCTTCCAACGGCCCAAGTTTTAGCAGTTGGAATTTCCAACTGTCAGCAGTTGGAAAATAAGCAGTTGGAGAATTTCCAACGGCTGTAGTAATTTTTTTTTATTTTTTGTGTTCCAACGACTGAGGCAATTGGAAAATTTTCAACTGCCTCAGCAGTTGGAAATGACCCTGGGCAGTTGGAAAAAACAGTTGAAAATTTGGCCATATTTACTTTCCGTTTCGAATTATTTTTTCATTGATTGCACTGTTCATTCGAATTGATTGCAGTCTTTAAACGTTAACCTATTATATTCTAGATAATTATTAGTACTGTAGTCAAATTTTTTTCTACAATTACATAACAATATATATTAAACGACATAAAAACATTAACAATTCAAATTACTACGTCATTATATAAATGTACTAACTAAATCCACACATAAGCATTTATAGTAGAAATTACATGGTTTCATTCTCCAACTAAATGTTTGCTTGTTAATAAACACACATAGTAGCATGATATACCTGATATATTCTTAATCCGATCCCGAGTCATCATCATCATCATCTGTAGGAGGCGCGGGCAGTGGAATGCCAATTGAGTTACATATGTACTCGAGCTCAATCCGTTGTCTCCTCTTCAGACGCTCTAGCTTCCACTCATAATGTGATGCTTGTTGTGCAGTTTGCTCTGCTACGACTTGCTGTACTTGTTGAGTGAACTTCGGAGTCTGTGTGACATCAACATGGCCAGCATGCGTAAGCGCTGGTCGTCGTCGTCCAGGCACAACATGTTGTTCTGATCCAAGTCCAAATACACGGCCTTTTTTCCTGCCCCCGCAGCTGCACTAATAATCGCAACCTCATCTATGTCAGGTGCGCCACCATCCTCATCCGGCTGCTGCGTTGCTTCCTTAATCTCAGCATTTATTATTGTCTACATAAAGAGTAACGATAAGTTATTAGTATTAAGATCAGAAATTATGGCTGTAATTCTATAGCATGATAATTACAGCAACTTCTTCAGTGCGCCTGTTAACGTATTCCCTGCTTTTTTTCTTGAAAGTTTGCTGCATCACCTTGAACAAGCCAGGGTCCCTTTTCTCCGGATCTTTTTCACGCTACATTGGAAACGTCCTAACATTAATCTTTTTACAAAGTAAATAAGTTGAATTTGAATTAACAGTTTATCATAATTTTATCATTCGTTCTCATTGTTCAGTTATTGAAACCGAACCTCCTGCATAAGTAGCACTTGATGCTCCTGTTGAGTTAGATGACTGCGATGATGAAGATCGCATTGTCTTCCCCCTTGCACTTTTCTCGAGAAACTCCGTTGACGCCCACCATTCCTCAAATTCTGCATACTGTGCGTCGGTCATAAAAGATGCCCTTGCTCGCCGTTTTTCCGGATTTTTCTCCCGCCGGATGTCACCCAGTGTGTATCGGTAATGACTCGCCGCCATCATATGCCAAACGCGATAGACCTCATTATGGTCAGCCGGATCCCATTCACATAATCCCTACACGTTATAAAAAAAATTTCTTGCATCGCATTGTTGACAACATGGTTGATAAAGTTCAAATAGTGCGAAGACAATGCAAACCTCAAATACGCGCCACCACGCTTGAATATCTGCCATGCTTGCGCTCGTCCAGTCATGATGTCCCTTGAAGTGTGTGGTGAAGCATCTAGTCACCAACCGTGTTGCTCTTGATGGAAGGAAGCTACATGAAGTGCATGTTTCGACACAATACATTATTGTTATTTTACTGGGACTTCACATACTTGATGTTAAATAAACTATTATGGTTCAAAAGAGTGCATTATTTACGTGTTTCCGTGAGGTCTTATCCGTAAGCGCGCCTAAATCGGGGCTTGGGATACTGCTGACTGACCATTGGAATTCCTACCATCAGGTGAAACTACAGGGGCCGGAGTAGATCAACTAGCACTACGGCCGACTGAAGCAATGCGAATATCACCTGTACGAGGGTGAGGATGTGGAACAGGTGTTTGTTTTGTCGAGGGCTGTGAATCTGAATGACGGTAATGTGATGGGCTTGTCCTTTCATGTCTAGCAATTGGTTCTGCTAATACTTCTTTCATCTGCTGAAATAGGCCTTTCCCTGGCCGACGTGTATATGTCGCATCTCCTTTAGGTGGCATCTGCATTATTTTAAAAACCCATACAACAAGTTTACAAAACTAACATACACCATTGAAAAAACTAGAAAGCTAATTGATATTGCACCCACCACTTTGAAGTTCGACTTAGTATTTACATATTAAAAGTTATTCCACATTCACATTACATTTTATAAGTAATTTCACGTTTACATTATTGTCAATGGACTACATCGTCCTCAGTTTCTGTCTCTGATTTTCCACTATCAGTATCCCCATATTCAAATTCATCTTCTTCATCACTTCCTTCAAAGGACTCCTCATTGTCAGATTCATCGTCATGTTGCAAAGTTTCTTCCCTGATTGGCATGTCATCCTCTACAGCTTCCCATACTCCTGTTTCAGCTAAATTGTCGATTGGGTCATCCATAATTATGGGAGACCTGTTCACACCGGCCAATAATTCTTCCTGAAATGCATCTTCGACATCATTTACATTATTATGAACGATGCGTCTAGGTTTTATTTTCAAAACCGCTAACCAACCCGTTTTTTCACGTGACTTTGTGGGGTAAGGGGTGTAGTAAACTTGATCAGCTTGGGATGCAAGAATGAACGGGTCAAATTTCCCATATCGGCGACCATCACGAACCTCAACTATACCATATTGTTTATGAACCCGAGTGCCACGATCTGGAGTAGGGTCAAACCAAGCACACCTAAACAATACAACATTTTTGTGTGGCCAGCCAGGATATTCGAGTTGAATGATTTCTTCTAACACCCCATAAAAATCACATTCAACCTCACTTGATCCTGAAGTCCTTATACATACTCCACTGTTAAATGTTGCTTTGTCGCGACCCCAGTCGCTAATGTGGAACTTGTACCCATTTATGAAGTAAACAGGCCAACTCTCAACACGACGGGATGGCCCGCATGCAACATCCCACAGGAAGCGGTCCGTGATAGTGTTACGCACATCATTCACCTAGTTACACATATCATAATATGAATATGTGTTTCCCTTCAAAAGCAAAATATGGGTAAAATTTAAGTGTAGATAACTTACATAGTTTCTAAGCCATGTCTCAAAGTTATTCTCAATGTAGACATCCAGGTCTGACATCTGTATATTGGGTTCATGCATACGCACTTCATCAACAAACAAACTACAAGATATAGAAAGAGGTCGATGGAGCATAAACTTGATGAGTTTAGTATAAAAGAAGAAAAGTATTATTACTTAATAGAGTTTATAAAGAAAATAGGTGTTATTTCACTTACTCGAGGTACAGCTTCACCTCCTTACAATTCAGTAACACATATGCAGTAGCGACCCTCAATTCATTGTCATCAAGATATCGATATCTTGATACACCATATGGACGACCCGGGTATCTAAAGATAGACCACACCGATTCATCATATGGTCCTTGTCCGCCATCATCATTACGAGGTACTCTAGTTGCCATATGTGGAATATGGGATTCAAAGTAGTGAGAGCAAAATGTAGAGGTCTCCTCAATTAGATATGCTTCACAAATTGAACCCTCAACATGAGCCTTATTTGATACTTTCATTTTGAGGTCATGCATACAACGCTCAAATTTGTACATCCACCTATATTGAACGGGGCCTCCAACCCTTGCTTCGTAAGGTAGGTGAACCGGTAAATGTTCCATCGAATCGAAAAAAGCCGGTGGAAAAATTCTTTCCAACTTACAAAGTATGACAGGAATATTGGCTTCCAAATCGACCATGTGATTCACATCTAACTCTGGAGAGCATAAATCTCGGAAGAATTGGCTTAACTCGGTCAACGGTTTCCAAATATTTTCAGGAATTGCTTCAAGTGCAATTGGAAGGAGCCTCTGCATCATTACATGACAATCATGGCTTTTCATACCAGACATCTGACTTACATTACTGTCAACACACCTCCCAAGGTTCGATGCATAGCCGTCTGGGAGTCTAAGTGTTTTAACCCAATTCAGCACATCATATCTCTGATGTCTGTTTAGTGCAAAAGTGGCTTTGGGTTTAAATGCTCGGCCGTCGCCTTGAGGAATTAAATTTAGCTCTGATCGACTGCACAGAATCTCCAGGTCCTTACGAGCCTTCACGTTGTCCTTAGTTTTATTGGTCACATCCATCACTGTATTCCATATATTGTCAAACACATTCTTCTCTATATGCATAACATCCAAATTATAGCGAATTAAATTACTCTTCCAATACGGCAACTCCCAGAAAATACTTCGTTTTGTCCAATTATGAGTTCTGCCATAACCTGGTATGGTTACAACCTGTCCATTGTGAACTACAGAAGGCAAATGTGAGATACGTTCAAATATTGTTTCAGGCGGTAGACGCTCAGGAGGCAACAATTTCTCAACTTTTCCTTTCTTAAAGGTGACTCTGTTTCTTCTATATGGGTGATCCAACTCGAGAAATTGCCGATGACAATCAAAGAATGAAGTCTTCCTCCCGTGCTCAAGTTGGAAGGCTTTACTAGCATCCATGCAAATAGGGCAAGATAACCTCCCATGAGTCATCCATCCTGACAACATCCCATAAGCCGGGAAGTCATTTATGGTCCACAAAACCGAAGCTCGGAGCTGAAAATTTTGTTTAAGTGAAACATCCCATGTTTCGACCCCATCCTCCCATAGCTGCTTCAATTCATGAATAAGAGGTTGTAAATACACATCAATATTCTGACGTGGACTTCGAGGGCCAGGTATCAATGCAGTCAAAAACATATATGGTTTCTTCATACACATCCACGGAGGCAAATTATACGGAGTAACAATGACAGGCCAACATGAGTATTGTTTACCAGAGTTTCCAAAAGGCACAAAGCCATCAGAACAAACTCCAAGGCGAACATTTCGGGCATCCGCCGCAAACCACGGGTACGTGGAATCAAAATGTTTCCATGCTTCCCCATCTGAAGGATGTTTTAAAACATTTGGGTCGGATGGATGCTCACTGTGCCACCTCATGTGCTCTGCAGTTGAAAGTGAAGCATATAGTCGCTGAAGGCGAGGAGTGAGTGGTAAATAGTGCATAGTCTTTCTTGCTCTATCCTTACCCCGCCCAGCTTTCCTCGGCTTAAACCGAGATTCACCACAAAACTTGCATTGTGAACCATCTTCATCATTATTCCAAAACAACATGCAGTCGTTAACACAAGCATCAATTTTAAGATGGGCAAGACCTAGTTGTGAAACTAATTTCTTCGTCTCATACCAATTGGATGGCATCTTGCTGTTACTTGGCTGTGTCTCTTTCATCAAGGCGGCGATACCATCATAACACCCTCTTGGTATGTGATATTCTGCTTTAAGGTTTAACAAACGAACTGCAGCAGACAGCTCAGAATGCTTCTCACATCCATCCCAAAGAGGTGTACTAGCGGAGTACAGTAAATCAGAAAATCATCTAAAACCTTCATTAGGTTGTTCATCCACTTCAGTGAAATTCTGATGGGAACTTGGTCCCACTGCATCAAATATCATTCGAGCATATGGGTTTACATTTGAACTGTACTCAGCATGCTCATACCAATCACAATTATCAAACGGCTGATGCGGAGGCTCATTAAATGGCTCCCCATGAGCTGTCCAGTTGGTGTAATAAGGCATGAAACCCCATTTGTATAGATGAACTCTAACGTCATCACAATCCTTAAACCTCAAATTTTTACACCTCTTACACGGGCAACGTATTTTGTTTCCATCCATGTGAGCTGGGTTACTACAGGCGAATGTTATGAACTGCTCAATCCCTGTCTCCCACTCCTCTGTGTACCCAACTCGACCCGGTAAATACCGACTACTATACATCCAACAACGTTCCATGGAGTCCTACCAATAGATTTATTTTTTTAGTTAATCTAAACCATGTCATTTAAAACACAGAAACTGTAATTACTAAGTTACGGTTTACGTAAGGTGCCCAGGCAGTTGGAATTTTATTTAAGGTTTACTGTTAATACGTATACGTAATAGGAAGAAATTCATAATATGATATCCATATAAGTGTTAATGGTACCCCGTTGATGGGTTTAGGGGTTACTTAATACATTTTATGTAACGTGTAGGGTTAATGATTTTACTTTTACATATAAATATTTTATCCATATATTTACTTTTTGCGAGTACTCTTATTATTACTATTACTTTACAACAACTCGTCTCATAAAAATTATTGTTTCAATAATTATATATTATTAGTATTTTTTTTTCTAATTATTATCACTCTGAATGGATTGCTTATTATAATAATAATAATAATACTTTATTATTATTATTATTACTATTACTATTAGTACTATTTCAATATACAATTATTATTAGTAATATTATTATTAATATTCTTATTATTATTCTTCTTCTTATTCTTATTATAATAAATTAGTATTATTATTATTATTATTATTATTATTCTTCCTCTGTGATTAATGGTAGTTAAAATTATAATTTGTCTTATTGGATTTATTATTGGCATACAGATTGCCAATAGTAGTAATAGTATTACTACTATTACTTTACTACTAATGTTAGAAAAAGTTATTTATTGTTCCAAATACTAGAAATTATATTATTATTATTACTATTAATATTATTATAATTGATATTACTCATAAATGATTTGGTAGATCAGAAATAACAATACTTAATATTATTAATATTTTTCAAGGTCAAACTTAATCAAATAAAATTAACTTACTAGAAATACTATAGAAATTTATATTAATGCCAATTATGAAAACATTGTGCTCAAAATTCCAATTAACCATTGTACATGGCATAAAAATATATTACCCAAACAATTGACTTCAAACCAAATCCATTTGGTATTTTTGAAATATGCTAAATAATTTAACACACAAATATACTAATTACAAAAAGTTAGCATCCAACTAATTATTTTCTGTTCTTAAATATACAAACTACGTTTGAGACATAAATGTACTACCTAAATAATTTACATCCCACCATTAATTATTATTTTTAAATATACTAACTAAATTGAGACATAAATATATATACTAACTAAAAAATTTTTAAAAAAAAATACGTAAACAATTTACGGAAAACAATTTTATTTTCTACTTGGAAATATACTAATACTTAGTACTTAAATATTTTTAAAAATATTTCGTAAACCATTAACAGAAAACAAAGAATTTTCTATTTGTAAATATTTAATTACTTAGTAATTAAAGTTTTTTTGTAAATATACTAACTACTTTTACACATAAAAGTACTACCTAAATTAAACAAACCCATAAAAACTAATTTCAAATTGTAAAATATACTACCTAAACAATGTACTTTAAACTATTTATTTAATATTTTAAATTATTCCAACTAATTTGAGAGATAATTATACTACCTAAACACTTTATTAAAATCAAAATTATTAATTATTTTGAAATATAATAACTAATTTCATACATAACTTTAGTACCTAAACAATTTACGTATAAATAATAATTTACTAATTTTAATTATCTGAACTAACTTCACACATAAATATAGTACCTAAACAATACAATTAACACTAATAATTTCATATTTTATAATTCATCACGAAAATAAAAAAAAATTGAAAGAAAATAGGCATAAATTTGGAATTGTATATATTTCCAATGGGTAACCTAAAAAATTCACATCCAACCATCAACAACCCAAAATCACAAATATTGCATATATTTCAAACCAAATAAACAACTAAAAATCCGGATAATGCGTATTTATTCGTATAAAAATTTAAAAAATATAAAATAAACAAACTTACCTCAAATCACGCTCTATCTACCTTCAAATGGCCGCAAAGAACTGCAATCATGCAATAAAACCCAAAATATTCAATCCATTATCAACCAAAACAGTGAAACGAGGCAAAAATCGAAAAAAAAAAATCAACGAAAACCGTAAAAAAACGAAACGAACCTGTAGATCTCCCGAAATGACACCAGATCCACGTATAACTGAGGTAGACGAAGTTGTTTTCACGGGAAAAACGAACCAAAACGTGAATGTGTGTGTTGTGTGAGGAAAACAGAAGGTAGGAGAGAGAGAGACGCGAAATGGCAGCGAGCTGGAGAAGACGACTCGCGCTGGGGGGGGACATTTAAAAACTTTTTTTCCAACGGCTAGGCCGTTGGAAATCGTAAAATAAAACGCACCGTTTCATTAAACGCACAAAATACAATTCCTTTCCATTTCCAACGGTCTCAGCCGTTGGAAAACTTTCAAACTAAAAATTGCCTACTTAATTTTCCAACTGTTATAGCCGTTGGAAGGAAGAAATACAAACTATTTATTTTCCAACGGCTTAAGCCGTTGGAAGTGTATTAAATCCAATTTTTGCAGAAAATCTATTAATTTACCCATTTTCCAACGGCTTAAGCCGTTGGAAGTAATATATACATAATTTCTTCATTTTCCAACGGCTAAAGCCGTTGGTAATATAATAAATCCAAATTTCAATGAAAAAAATCCATTAATTCACACATTTTCCAACGGCATAAACCGTTGGAAGTAATAACATAATTTCTTCATTTTCCAACGGCTAAAGCCGATGGAACTAGAAATCCAAATTTCGCAAAAAAAATGCATTAATTAACCCATTTTCCAACGGCATAAACCGTTGGAAGTAATATATATACATAATTTCTTCCTTTTCCAACGGCTAAAGCCGTTGGAACTATAAAAAATCCAAATTGCAGGCAAAATCCAGTAATTTACCTACATTTTCCAACGGTTGAAGCCGTTGGAAGTTATATATATATAAAATTCCCACAATTTCCAAATATGATATTATCTAAGTTTATGTAATTTACCAGAAAAATCATTTTTCCCCTTTTTCCAACGGCTTTAGCCGTTGGTAAAATTATATATGTTTACATTTATGTAATTTACCAACAAAATCCATAAATCCCACATTTTCCAACGGCTTAAGCCGTTGGAAAGATTAAATATTATGTAAATTTATATAATTTACGCAAAAAATCAATATTTTCCCATTATCCAACGGTTTTAGCCGTTGGAAATATTATATATTATCTAAATTTATATAATTTACCAAAAAAATCCATATTTCCCCCCATTTTCCAACGGCTTCAACCGTTGGAAAGATTGTATATATTATGTAAATTTAATACTCTAAAACTTCCAACTGCTAGGCAGTTGGAAAAACTTTTCTCCTCATTCCAACGGTTTTGGCAGTTGGAAATTTCCAACTGCTTAACCGTTGGAAATGAGGGCAGTTGGAAATTGACGGATTTTTAGTAGTGTTTAGGCACGGTAACGTGTTGACTTTCAGGTCTGTTTTGAGTTATTGGTATTTAAAATCTCTCCCTCTAATGAATGTGGGGATTTTAGGGGTCCTTATATTCAAATAGGAAAATGCGTCAAATGTAATGCCTTGAAAAGTAGATAAGCAATTGCTATGAAGTTTACTCCCATATACTTGGGCCCATACATGTTAGGATTCTTTTGCTGAGTCATTCGGTGAGATGCTTCTTTGGAGTCCAGGGATCCGTTTCTAGTGAGTTTTGAGTCTTCTTGGTCCCTAATTATATGTGATGGATTACGACAGGCTCTAACTCATTTAGTTAGTCATGAGGCCGTTTACTGAGGCTTGACTTGCCCCTAACCTTTGGCATAAGCAACCTGTATCTCCGGCCTTATATAATCCCAATAAGTATACGCTTCCTTGGAATTGTTTCTCAAATGGTGCAAAGTAATAAATGCTCTGCCTTTCTAGCAAAGATGATACATTCCCTAAATGAATGAGGTCCTTTTTTTTTAGAGATCATATTGTCCTTTCCATAGTCTCTACAAGGCATTTAAGAGGTCCCATGGTTCCTTTTTCCTTAGACCACAAAGGCTTATACCTAAGGGTGGGCCAAATTTTGATTCTACCCAAAATAACTGAATAATTGAAAAAAAAAACAATTTAGTTTTTGGTCACCGCGTTTGGGTGTAGTTTTAGTTTTTGAATATAACAAAAAATCAATATACAAGTTCTATTTGATTTCTGATTTGCTTTAATTAAGATTTGGATGCCTGAATGAAGTGATTTTTTCCTACTAGTATTTATATTCAAAGTTTGGAATTGATTATGCATGTGATAAATGTGTACTATGTACATGTATGTGATGTTTCGATTTAAAATGGATTATAGATGTTTGTTATATGATTAAAATGTGCTTTTAGGTTAGAATATGTGATATATATTTGAGGTTTGGAATGTATTTGTATACAATTCAATTATCCTAATTGAAAATTGAAAAAATTGATATTTTTGGTTATTTCTATTAATTTGGTTTTCCCTACAATTCAATTTGTTTGGTTATTGATACACAAAACTGAAAACTGAACAAACTCAATTATTCTATTTCGATTAAAACTGAAAACATAATTAATCACCCTTACTTGAACCTTATGGGTTCCCTATTTTCAGGACCAAATAAAATAACCTTGCTTACGAGCTTGGCTTCTTGACCAAAACAACCCTCCTAAATAGGTCAGACTATTTTAGAATATTATCCTTAAAGGGTTAAAAATGATTTCAGCCTTGTATAGGATTAAACATCGAAGGGTTTAGAAAACTCTAGACATTCAATACTTTTAACTTCTATTCATACTTGTGAGGCTACAAGCCTTGATTCTCCCAAACATCAAATACAAGAAGAATATACCCTTGGGAAGTTGAGGATTGTGCTAGTAAATTTTAGGAAATATGAGACTCTTTGATGATCTGGCCGTCTATATAAAGGGTCATGTAAAGGTTACAATCCTAGGAATTGATGGACCTATCGCGGTCTCAACTCATATAAAATAAACAACTCATGAATGAGCCATAGTGAAGCATCTTTGAGTCTTAAACTTGATCTTCTTACAAGCGCAATGCACCTCCTAGGGCTTTTCCCTTTTTGAGGGGGCCTCTTATGGCTTATTTACTTTGTTTTTCTTTGTAGGAACTATTCAGATCCCATTTAACTACAGAGCTACAAGTAATCCTTTGATCATCAGAAGTTTTTTAAGCTCTCATGAGCACATAGAAGATCGAGGCTCTCAAACAATTGAGGGGGCACACAAGCCCCTTTTTATATAACAACTTAAAATTTCTTACTAAATCCTTAACGGTAAATTGCGCTCCATGAAAATCATGTTACTAATTAAAATTTATGTGAAAAATGTTATTTTAGCCCTAGAGGAAAAATGTATAAATTATCCTTAAAATTTATCAAGCGAATATTGAGACCCAGTGGACCAAACTTTTTGTTCCTTCACTTGTGCATGAAAAAATCTTTCTAACCAGGAATCTCCACAAAGTTACAACAAGCTTTGCTGCTTTGGACCCAGTGACTTAACTAAAATATCTATTCCAAAAGGGGTGTTGATAGGCTCGATATATATGTTAACTAAACTGGTCAGATAAGAGTGTTAGGTCATAGCTACATGACTCAACCTATCTTTATTTTTGTCAACTGTAATTCGCACAATTAAAACAATTTATGGTTATTGCAGTTGCAGCTCCTAATCCATTGATTATAAAATTTTTATTATACTATTAATTTTTTATAAATTTTTATTTTTAAAAAATTAAAAAAATTCATAAAAATTTAATAACATGATAAAAAAAATTATTTCAAATGGATTATTATACCTAAATAATATTGAATTTTAAATAAAATTAGTTTTAAATGAAAAAAATTTAAAATTATTTTATATTAAATTAACTTAAGTTAAAATGAATTGGGTATAAATTTATTGAGTGGGGTTGGCAAATTTTTAACTCCATTTATTATTCGGGCCTCGAATAATTTTCTTGGGCTGGTAGGCACATACGTACCCCACTTCTGCTCTCTGGGGAATACATATCTCCCCACTTTTTAGGTTTTGGCGAGCAAACAAATCCCACATGTTGCACCCTTGGACTTACATAATTTATGGTGTCGGAATTTTTGCCGTACAAACCCCCGCCCCCCCCCCCCCTTATGATAATATTCGGAAGAAAATAAATTTTACAAATTCTGTTATAAGATAGTTATTAAATAGTTTAAATCAAAATTATTCTTTACAGTTTGGATTAACTTTTATCTTTTATATCATCTTTACAATCATTTATTATTTATGTACAATTTTTTTGTCACTATGTCATTGTTCTTTTTTGTTTTTTCTTGAAGAATAAAAGTTAAATTTTTTATAACAATAGGTGGAGCCTTTTTGGCTTATTATGTTTAGATAGTATCAAAGGCAACAATAGAAGTTGTGTAAAATAAAGGTTGTTAAATTCCTGATTAACATTTTAGAATCTTACAATCTTACAATTTGAAATATTAAAAATAGTTTGATTAGATTCTATAATTACAGTTAAGGATCTGATTTAATTACAAGATTTCAGTTAACAGCAAATTAAAGATAATTTTATATAAAATCACAATTTCAACAACTTTGAGTATAATAAACCATTATCCCCGACCACTCTTCTTTCCCAGCTATGGGATAATATATCATATTCTTTGCTTGTTGGACAATCTAAGCTAGAAACTTGCGTCGCCTGCTAGGGGCTAAGAGAATGGGATCAGTAGATTTTATTCAAAATGAAAACGAATATGACGAATTATTGGGTAGCAGGCGAAAGACAACATACCTATATATATCCCCAATGGAAAAGGCAAAAATCATGGATTTTACCAGAAAATGTGATTTATTCATCAGGACCATATAGAATAAGCATTGAGCATACCATCTGAAAGATGAATAGATCTCTTTTATAACTTCATCTATCCCAAAATATTATATCATTTTTTCAGTTTTTAATGAAAAATTTGAATCTTTAAACATAGTATATTATTTGATTTTTCAATATTACTCTTGATAAATAATACAATGACATTTAAATCATTCCTAACATTTTGAATGATGCATCACCGGCACTAAGGCCATGCGATCCGTTAGATGCAATTATACTAATTTTAAGTGAAGAATTTAAAACATTTCACAAGCAAATCTCAAACAACTAGAAAGCTTGAAACTCGATTCTAACTCGCAAGCTCCTTCTCTTCTACTTTAGATTACCTTTACGTATGTAAGTTACTTAACAGGAAAGGCAAAATTTGGAAGAAGTTAAATTATACATAAACGTGACAAATATTTTGGGATATAAAAAAGTGAAAAATATTTTGTAACGGATCAAGTATTTTGTTTACATTGACCATCTTTTATCCATTTAAAAAAACTAACAACAGAAAAAAGGTAAAATCAAATTCTTAATTAATTCTTTTTGGTAATTGATGATTTTTTAAAAGTATTTACACGAGCACACAATTATATATACTTGAGGCTGGGAGTGGATCCATGGTCTTCCTCTAATTCGTGGGCTGTTCAATGGGCTTAAATCCCAAAATGTTGCCATACATTTGTAACTGTTTGAACTTTGAACCTTTAAAATTACAATATAAATTTATTTTATAACAGATCTATTTGATATTCATGTTAGATTTTCATAAAAAGAAAATTAAGGCTATTTAAAGGTAGTGTTTAGTTTTTAGATTTAACAATAATTTCCATCTTAGTAAACTATTCAAAATTTTAACATTAATAATGAAACTTATTTCCAAATAGTGCCGACATCTTCATTTTTTTTTTAAAGCGCCTATTCCTATAACCTATATATCAAGAATAAGAAAAATAGGGCACATGAAGGTTGTACCCATTTCAGAAATCAACCCTTCTTTAGCAGCTCATGCTTTTCGCAACACAAAATGCTACTTTTGTATCGGACTGTGTGTGTAGATTTTGCAGGCTCTGTGTGGCTCTTTTACCTTGACACCAAGGCTCCAACAACTTGCCAATCAAGTCATGCAGCTCTTAGAGGATTTCTCTAGATGTACCATGGTTATTGTTCCAAGGGATCGGGTGGCTGAAGCTCACCAACTTGCTGCCTCCTTCCTACCCTAATTTTCTTTCCTGCTCTTTTCTCCTTCTTATTGCTTTATTCTAATTACAGAAAAAGAAATGGACCCTTTTGTCTCTTTTGCTTACATGTGAATTCCTCCCATTTTTTGCTCTACTTTTAGTGGTGTCTTTCATGGAATAGAAATACACTTCAAAGCTCACAGCAAGAGTTATTGTAAATGTGACAAAATCAATAATCATGTGTGAAGTCTTGAATTTTTATGTGAACTTTGACCTCAAACTTTGGACTCAATTCATCATTATTTTGCTAGTTTCTTGCTTCTATTGTTCATTTTATAGGTGTTAGGAGCTACTGGAAGCATGGGAAAAGAATGAAAGCAATTGGAGCAAAAACGAGAAACTTGATGACAAACAAAGCCAAGAAAATAAGTAACTTGCAATCCATTTTTTGACCTTTTCTTGGAACATTGAGGCTTTGCTAAAATTATAAAAGTTGTCACCTTGCCTCTAAGCTTCGTGTAAGATTTTGAATCACCTCAATCGAATATTTGTACACAAAGTTATGGCCAAACTACTAAAAGGTGTCAAAGCTATCAAAATGGTGGCGCCTAGACATCATAATTCAAATCTCCCCTGCCTGAAGAATGCACCCTCTGGCACCTAGATTCTAGGAACCTAAAGCCTGGGCACCTTGGCCTCAATTTGGCCTATTTTGGCACCTAGACACCCCTCCACCCAGAGAAAAATGGTCTCTTGCCTTCAATTTGAATCTAAACATGCTATTAGCTAAGAGATTTGATCCAAAAAAGTAGGTGAATGAAAGAGACATCTCTAAGACTTAGAAAAATCTAGAATTAAGCTTATACGCTCACCATTCTTTTTCATCTTCTCATCATAGACTTGGATTTTTTTTATCACCATCTCTTGCATTTCTTCATCTTTCTTGGGAGCACTTGTGGATTCCTACTTATAGAATGCTTGGAGGACTTGAAGATTTGTAGTTTTACAGATGTGCTTTTATGTCTCTAGAGTTTTTTGGGTTCCTTTTTTCCTTCCTTTTTCATGTATTTAGACATAGATGTGCTTTTATGTATTTTCATGTTTGTGTTTGGTTTGGTTATGGCATAGTCTTCCTTAACACTTTCTATTGATGTAGCTACTTGAATTGATTATGTTGGATGAATTTATGGTTATATGATTCCATTTTCCTTTAAATGCTTGTTTATTTTTTTTTGTGCTTAATGTTGTGTTAACTAATTGATGGTGTACTTTAGATTGCTTTTAAGCTCTTGGAAAAGATTAAGAGTAATTGGATCTAAGAGAATAGTTTAATGACAATAGGCTTGTATGGAAACTAGTCTAAGTCATTAGGTGAAGGTAAATTGAGTTTTATTGCCTCTTCCTAAGTTTGTAATCAAATGAAGGTCCTTGTTAAGTCTAGGATTAAAGATGGCAATTCTTTCACTTGGAAAAGTAAGAATTCAATTGGATACTTCACCAACAAGCCAAGAAACTAACCTAAATCTACCAATTAATCAAAAAATGTAATGAATCCATAGGAAGTATGCTTTCATAATTTAATAAAAAAAGACCACAGATTTACATTGCATTCTTACATTCTAGGTTAGTAGCATTTCACTTAGTTATGTTTAGTTACTTGTTTGTCTTGTGTAAATCCTCATTCAACTTTGATTGTTTAACTAAAGTTAACTTAAAAGAGTGGTACTTAACAAGCAATTCAATCAATTTTCATGGGAACGGTACTCTTTTTCACCCAACTGCAATGTCCACCATGCACTTGCGGATTATAGTTTAAAATTTAGAACAATATGAACAAATGAATATATAATGAAACAAAATCTTCACTCTGTTCATACAAAAAATATAGGTTGAGATACTATGCACTTCATGCACGCTCTACATCTTTAGTTTGTATTTATTTACAGTTTTGTCAGCCTATAAATTTTGCTCTCTCATTTTTTTTCTTCACACTACTCACAAAACACCTAACTTGTTGCTAGTTCAAACTAACGACCATAAAATATGATGTCTCTAACCTCATCACCCTTTTTACCGGCTTCATCATCATCTCTTCCTTATTATGTGATCTGGTTGACTTCCATTTATTGGGTTTCATCACTGTCTTCACTGGCTTTGACAGCATCATCTTCACTTGCTTTGTTAGCGTCTTCTGTTCCTTTTCATCGTTCCATTGCTTATCTCTCATTATTATTATTAAATCTGAGTTATTTTTACTTCTCTAGCTTTGTCACCATCTTCACCTACTTTATCACCCTTCCCTCGTCCTCACTGTTCTCATTATCATTGTTATCAGATCTGGTCTATTTCTACATCTCCTTCCAAATCTGCCATATGTAACTTGTTCTCATTCTTGCTTGTTTTCACCTAGATCTACTTCAAATCTTGTGCTTTTATACAGTTCATTGTTTGCTTCTATGTTCAGTTCCATTGTTTGAACTGATTCAAAATTTTCAAAAATTACAAATAGAATAACAAACTTTACAAAAGAACAACTTTTTGGATGAAATAAACAACAATATTAACCAGAAAAATAACAAGGTAACTTGTTCTAATTCTTGCTTATTTTGCTTAGATTTAGTTTTAGAATTAGCTCCTTCATATGATTTGCTATTTGTGTTTATGTTTAGATCTATTCAAAATTTCCAAGAATTGTAAATGGAATAATAAATTCAATTGAATGAACAAAACTTTGGAGCAAAAGAACAACAATACCAAACAAATGAATACCATTTATAAAGTCAACCAAATGAACAAAAATTATGAAGAAAACAACAATATTGACTAAAATAATAACAATATCAACTGAAAATGTAAATATTGTAAATGGAACAATGGTCTGGACTAGAGGAACAACAATATCAACCGAATGTATAATAATGTGAGAAAACAACAATATTGACTAAAAGAACAATAATTTGAATAACAACATCAACTAAATGAATAACATGACCAAATAAGATGAAAAAAAATATAAACTAAATGAACAATAAATGACAATTTTGTAAATATTATGGAATGATCCACACACACACACACACACACACAAACAACATTTTCTAGGCTCTGCCATTATTTTTCCCTAGATACAAATTATTGTTCTTTTTTATTATACTTATCGTTCCCCCATATGTCAATTGTTGTTCTAGAAGAATAGTTATTTATTTTATAACAATTGTTGTTTCATATAATGTTGTTTCTTTCATAGCAATTAATGTTCCTTCAAGTGACAAATATTATTTCGTTAATTAAAATTTGTTATTCTATAAATTGTTGTTCATTACATTAAAAATGTTGTTTTAAATGCTATAACAATCTTATAATTAGTAGGTTGGTAATCGTGTATATAGTATACGAAGAGTACGAAATAGCTGCTCAAAATATAGAAATAAAATTATCATATTTTTAAACAATTTTAATTCTTGAACCAAACATTCCATTACATCTTTTATTTTCAGACTCCAGTCTCAAAGTATTACTTTTAGTTAAAGAAAAGAAAAAGATATCTCCACACATTTTGATTAGGGCTGCAAACGAACTAAACGAACACGAATAAGACATATTCATATTCGTTCATTTAACTTTTAACGAACACAGACAATAAATGAATATAACTTCTCTGTTCATGTTTGTTCGTTTAAATAAACGAACACAAACACAAACACGAGTAATTAAAGTTGATGGTTATTATCAATCTGAATTATAGTGAGTCTAGTAATAACTGACTAAATAATAGGTGATAGTGAGAGAGATTATGTGTTAGGGCTATGGAGCTGCAGCAAGTTCACACTATGAAGGAAATGACTAATTATGTTTAAGAAAATAAAGGCAATAAATTAATTTGGGAGAGATTGAGGTATAATCATATGTGTTTGGAGTAGGTGGACACTAATGAAAAATGTATAATATATAAAATATATATATATAATACTACAAATGTACAGCTAATATAAAAATAAGTAAACAAATAGACATAAACAAAAAAGTAAATAAATGAATATAAAAAAATAATAATTGATTAATTCGTGAACATAAATGAACAAATGAAACTTTGTTCTTGTTTATTCGCTTAACTAAAAAAATGAACTTCTGTCGAACAGTTCACTAAACGTTATATTCGTCTCCACCCCTAATTTTGATGCGCGTTATCTCATGGGTTATGAGGAGCTCAAAGTTTCTCTTAAAACAAAACTTGCATTATCAAAATGAAACAGGCTAGATAAATAATAACATAACTAAATAACAAAGGTCGGACAATTTCAGTTAACTAACGACAATTATATATAATGTGTGTGGTTAACCCCAAAGGTAGCACCATTATCAAATGGGACTGACTCTTGAGAATTTTGTGACAAATTGCAGCCCAACCCCTTATACGCATATTCTTCATTTCAGTTGTAAGAGTTTCTGCAAAACCATACAGACTTATACCACTTAACAAAGATGAGTACTATAACTAATTAATTATGTATATTTTACTATATATATGTTAAAACTAAACTTTGTGTTTGGATTAGATGAATGTAAGAAAAGTTGGCGCACTTTTATGGCTCAAACTTTTACTGGCATTTGACCATATCAGTACAAATAAACAGCTTTCACAAATATAGAGTATATATTACATATCGCAAGTGTAATGGCTAAGGTGTTAGGTGGACATGTAGAGGTCTAGATTCAAACTCTGGATTCCACATCTCCTGCATCATAATGCAACGAAATTGGTTTGATTGCCACTTTTGGTCTCCAAAAGGCTGATATACCTTTTTTTCTAACTTGTAATAATATTATATCCTCATGGGCAATTATATGATACTTTTGAATATATACGGTTACGCTAAAACAATATTATTATAGCGCCCAAAATTGGCACCTTAGTTGATTTTAATTTTGTTTTACTTTGCTTTTAAAAAATTTCAGTTAATTTAGATATTTTAACTGAATTAGTCGAAAATGTGGATTTTGGTAATTAATTCGGATGTATGATTTTTCCCTTTTTAAAAAATTTAAATAAATTGAAATATTTTTAAATGGTAATTCTTTTTGTTTATGAATGATTTTTAAATCTAACTAAAAATTTATTTTCATATTTTTACTTTTTTTTTATTTTCTTTCTTTTTCTTTTCTTCTTTTTTACCTTTTTTTAATTTTCTTTTAATTTCTTTTATCTTTCTTTTCTTTTTTTTCTTTTATCTTTCTTTTCTTTTTATCGTTCTTTTATTTTCTTATCTTTCTTTTATTTTTCTTATCTTTCTTTTATTTTTCTTTCTTATCTTTTTTTTTCTTGTTTAATAAAGGATATTTATTATTTAAATAATTATTCAATTTATAAAAGACGCGACTTCTTTTAATTTTGATTTATTTATTTAATTAGTAAGGGGGGGTGACGGCCAGTGGGAATTACAATAAAAAATTTGAAAGAAAAACGGCGCAGGGCGGAATCTTAATAATAATAAGGTGGGGCTTTTTGGCCATCCACTTGAAAAAAAATAATAATAAATGTTAGCAAAATTAATTAATTAGATTATTAACAACAATTATAAAAGTTAGCCAAGTTTAATTAAGTTAATTAATTAACAACAATAATAAAAGTTAGTAAGTTAGTTGTTAGTTGTTAATAGCAACAATAAAGAAAGGGTTAGTAATAAACAAATAATAAACAAACAAGTAAAAATAAAAAAAGGTTAGTAATTAATTCTGCAAGAACAAAATAAAAACGTTAGTGACCAAATTGAAAAAAATTGAAAAGATGAAGGATGGAATAGAGGTTTACCCTTTTTAAATTAAAATTTTGAAATCTCTGTTTTCAAAACAGAGAAGACGCGACACGGGGAGGAGGGGGGTGACGGGCTGGGCAGGCGGAGGCTGCGAGGGCGCAGGGCGGCCGGGTGACGGCGACGAGGGCGCGGGGCGACGGCGGCCGGGACGACGGCGGCGGAACGGCTGGACGCGGCGGCGCGAGACGGCAGGACGACGGCGGCAGGACGGCTGGGCACGGCGGCGAAATGGCAACGGCGGCGGAGACGGCGGCGGCGACGGAGTAGGAGCGACGGCGACGGCGAGACGGCGGCGGCAGGGCGACGGCAGCGGGATATATATATATGTGTGTGTATATATTCAAAAGTATATATATAAACACTTAGATGATGCTATGCATGGGAATAACCGAAGAAAGAAGGGAAGAATCCGAGGGAAGCATATAATGAGAAATAGTAAAGTTAAGGAAGTTGGGATTAATAAAATCAAGGGGGAATTCTGAGATGATTCTTATGCTTGAGAAACCAAGGACTAGACGACATAATCCCTACAGCAAAAAATCTTGGAGTTTTTCAGACTGGGAATTCTCTTGCATCAATGGAATTTGTTTTTCCTCCATTAGGACATGACAAAGGACAAAACAGGGGGGCATGGAGGCAAGAGATTACAGTTAATTACCATGTGCTTTTTGTTTAATTCATCAGATCCGAATACTTAAAAATTGTTAATTAGTGTTGATATTGCATGCAGACACATATCCATGCTTTTTATGATTCAATTAGTATATTATTTAGATATAAGGGTCTGATCAGGTTTGTTCAGTTTGCAGAAGGAACTTGCCCAAAAACATATCGAGGACAAAGGTATCTTCGAATGTTGAGCTGCAGATAAAAAGAGGAATGCCTTCTCATGCATCTGTCGTAGTAATCAAACCACAATCGTGTACCTAATCATTACTTGGGGGTTTATTTCTTCTTTTTTCATTATTTTTTTGTGATATCTAGATATAAAATAATTCAAAATAGGTCTTTTCGATTTTCTCATGTATACTCCCCTTCTCAGATATATTAAACTATTTGCTTGGATATGAAGATTAAAAAATGGACAAAAAATATGTATTTTTAAGTTTTTACTTTTAATTTTTTACACGTAAAACTTGAAAGTTAAAAAAGTAAATATTGGACTCATAGTTTTAAAACTAGCGTGGTTTAAATATGGAAATGTTACAAAAATTTGAAATTGTTCAAAATAAAATATATTATAATAATTTTGGAATGAAAGGAGTATATATGTTGTATGTATATTACGGATATATTTTTGTGATATTCTAGAAAAACATATACAATAAAATGGTGTCATTGAGCCTTTTGCTTTAGAAAAATATGAACCAACATTCGGCTAAAATCATTGTGGACTATTTATTACTGTTGATGATAAATTTTGTGAAGTTTTTCTACCGAGACAGTGAAACGGAACGTTACTAATTTACTTGTTGGATGTATCTCTTGGGAAAGAAAGTGAGTGCTTATCAATTTAATGCTGCCTAGGAATAATTACCATGAAGTACTGTTTTTTGTTCGACCTTTTGTTTTGTTTGTGGGAACTTTTGTTTTGCGGACTACACAAATTTATTTTAACTTAAATTAGCTGATTTATTTTTATTTATATATATATATATATTTTTAAATTAATTTTATTTAAAAGTTAATATTATATAGATATAATAATCTATTTAAAAGTAAATTTTTATGAATTTTTTTTAGTATGTTAAATTAGAAAAATTCATAAAAATTTAATAAGATTATAAAAATTTTATTTTCAATGAATTATTATATTTACATAATATTAATTTTTAATTAAAATTAGTTCAGAATAAAAAAGACATAAAAATAAAAATAAATCATTTTAAAGTCAATTGACTTAAGTTAAAATAAATTGAATATGAATTGAAGCCTGAGCAAAGTCATCTGGTCGAAAAAACACAAAATCAAAAGATGATGGGCAGATCGGTACTCATCTTAGACCGAAATGGATTGGGCTTAAAGCCCGTAATTTCAAATGTTAATTTCTGGTCTGGGCTGTGGCTGAGAGTAGTTTGTAGGCCAACAGATAATGACCTGATTTGGACTTGCAGGCCGAAATGTAATCCACAACCACATTATGGAGGCTAATGGCTAGTGGTATAATAAAGTGAGTAGGGGTGAAAGTAAATGAAACCTGACCCGAAATGTGGGATTAGGGTCAGGTAACCTTTTTTAAAGAAGCGAAAAATACATTGGTTCAGGCCCAACCCGAAATTACAAGACCCAGCCCATCTCAACCCAACCCAACACTAACCCACTCCCCCCCCCCCCCCCCCCTCAAACCCCTTTCTCACTTCTCACACGCATGGCAACAAACAGCCCTATACCAGTCCCGCCTACCCCCTTCTCTCGCTAGCTGCTTCTCTGAGTTCTATCAGATACGGACGACCGTCAACCTCACTCCTCAGCCGCCGCAGGTCAACCCTGTCCTCCCTCGCCTCACCTCGCCGAGACGCCACCTGAGACACTAGTCTTTCAGTTCCGATTTCCATATTTCTTATATCTCTCAAATCTCAGTTCAACTTCAAGTCAAGTGTTCTCCTTGATTATGAAGTATTTGCCTGGAGTTTGTTTGTGTTTTGTTGTTTGGAAAAGAAATCCGTGAGATTGTGTAAATTTGATTGCAGGGCCGTCTCGTCTGGTGGTGAACGTCTGGTGGAAAGAGGGAGGGCGAGACGGACAGATGGGGAAGATTGGGTTGACCTAACCCCTTTTTTTTTTTTTTTCCCAAAGCCATTTTTGGCCCTGAACTTGGTGGACTCGAACATTTAACCCCTTGAACATTAACTCGGTCTAACTTAACCCTCAAACTTGAAAAACTAGTGCACTTTACCCCTTTTATTCCATGTGATTGCAAATGACCTTATTTAAGTTAACGTTGCTTGCTGTGAGGATTACTGGGTTAATGACAACCTAGTTCTTTGTGGCATTGCCAATGAGCCGTTCGCTGAAGGCCAATGCCAATTGCTTTTCCTTCCATCCTTCCACCATTTTAAATATTATGTGCATAAATTGTTCAAAGACAATTCAATTTAGAAAAAAGAAAATCGATGAGATGCATGCATTTGGCTTGGTTCTTTTTTGGGGAAATTCCTTTGGGCCATATTCTTGACGCTGTCTCTAAATTTGCCCAGTGCTCCAACAATATCAGGGAACTGAGAGAGGCCATCACAAACCTAGCACGATTCACAAAGTCAAATTAAACAGCCCAAGTTCTTGACAAAACTTGAAATTATAAGAAAAACCAAGATCCACACAATTACTTCAATGGAGGCAGAAACTTCACTGAGAGAAGGAATTGAAAGCAAAAACAATAACTGAACTAAATAGGATCAAGGGGCTTTATCGACCCCCAAAACTTCAAACAAATTTGAGTGAGAAATTGGAATTCCAACATGAAATGTGGTAGGAGAGTGGGATTGGCATATCAAATTTTGAATAGGTGCTTGGGTTTGAATCTTCTCATCCCTTGATCTATGATGAAAAGCTTCCGCTCTTCGAGCGGGAGACGAACCATGGTTGGATTTGAATTTTGTATTTTTGACTATTTTACTGATCGAAGGGTGGGTGGGTGGCGGGTGGCCTTGTGGGAGTGGTGAAGCTTGTCGAAACGGGAAGGGCAAGAATGCAAGGCTAGGAACTGAGAGTTCGGGCTTGGGTGCTACGACAGGGGGCCCTTTTTCATGGCAAAGGAGCAGGGGAACGTGGCGGCCGGGAGCACTCCACTTTCAATTTAGGGTTTTGCACTTCATAGTTTACAACCACAATTCATAACTGAATAGCAAGTGGTGTTAACTTAAATGGGGTCATGTGACGATCACGTGAAATAAAAAGGCTAAAGTGTATAGTTTTTCCAAGTTGGGGGGGAAGTTGGACTGAGTTGATGTCCAAGGGGTTAAGTGTCCAAGTCTACCAAGTTTAGGGGTCAAAATGGCTTTAGGCCTTTTTTTTTGTTAAGAGTTTAGTTGGGGTTGAATGGCAATTCGGTTCGGATTCAGGGCACTGTGAGTGGGCAGAAAAATCGGGTTTAAGCCCAAAACCCAAAAATTTCAACCCATTTAAGGATTTTTTCTTCTCACCTTATAAATAAGATAAGAATCCGTTACACGTTTTCCATTACAGCTTGTTTTTTAATACTCAAAATAAAACATAAGAGGATGAGGAAGGATGAGAAAAGTAAAACATAGGTTAGAGCAACACATTTCTTAAGAAACAGCACAACAACTAAGCAACGAGATATAGACTTCATCTAATCAAGACCTTGTCGAAGAATTATCGTAATTGTTGGACTTGTGATCAATTGATTCTGTAGATCTTGAAAAACAATCACAATATGTTATTGAGTCAATGCAAAAATTCCCACTTGAGAAAACATGAGATTCACATTGATGCGTCTATAAGGCTCTAAAGTTTGATACCAGTTACACTTATGTTTCTCAGATTCTTAAACTCACTGCCGTCTTTCGTTTCCTCAACTCTAGTAAGAAAAAAAAAATTGTCTTGTATTTATAAAATTAAAAAAAAAACTAATTATGTAAATCATTCCGAAAGATCGAAAAAAATATTATAATGTTTAAACTAGAATTTTAAAAATTGATGTCAGAAAATAGGGGTAAGTGTTTACGTCAGTATTAACAACAAATCACGACAACCAAAAAAATAAGACAAGGAGTAAGTCCCAGAATGAAATCTGAAGAATAAGCTTCAGAAGTCATGAAAGACATGAGTGCAGGATACTGGAGTTGCAGACAAGATGAGACTTCCAGAATGATGGAAAATTGTGCGCTAGAATTAAAGGAGACGGGCCCCCTTTTTTCTAAGGTCCAGACAAAGGCATGTGGGGCCTGGGCCCACATATATATGCTGAGACAGAGAGAAGAAAGAGGGCTATGCAATAGGGAGAAGAAAAAGTAGCAGAATTCATATAAAGTCAACAGTGGCCCAACCCAGCCCAACCCAACTAAACCCAATATTATCCTGTTAACCTGCACCGTGTCCCCCGGTTTCATCATGGCATCGGCCGCAAGGCCCGCAACCTGCCTGGAGAACGTACGACGCTTTTCTTTCAACAAACCTTACACGTGTGCCTTCCTCCCTCGTGTTTGTATTTCTGTTGTTGTTAATCTTTCGTTCGGCCGATTTGATTACCTCGAGCTCAAAGCCTTATCAAGTCAAAATTTATCGAATTTGAGTTTTATCATAAAAAAATATTGTTTGTTTTATTGAACAGACCTTGAAGTATGAGGTTTAAGCCTTTAATTTCAAGCTTTGAGTCAAAAATATATTTTTTAGTGAATAACATTGGTACGCAGCCTTTAATTTTCGTTATCTCATTTTGGTCTTCACCTTGACACAATGCAAAAATACATCCTTAAATCTGAATCATCTCACAATGAAAATGCGTAGGCTCTGTTATTTTTTTAATTTAGACACTTATTCAAAAGGTTCATTTTTTTCTTTTTTATTATTTTCTTAAAAACCAAGACTATTTAGAAATTCACACGCAGAGACCAACCTAATAATCACTCAAACAAATTTTTTAAGGATTTATTTTTCTACAATTTTTTCCCTACCTAACTTAAAAATAAAAAGAAATTTTCATAAAAATACTTAATTTTTTAAAAAATATTTGAAAAGTTCTATTTTACTGGCTTTTTAAATTATAAAGTTTCAATTGCTACACAAATTAAGTGAAAATTAATAAAATAAAAAATAAGTTATTAAATAAATGATTATTTAATCTCTCGTACAATCATCTCATCATTAATTCAAACATGGTCAGCTCAGCATGAGCGACATGCCACTATATTTTGTCTATTTTTACCCGAAAACAAAATGTTTAGATAATTAGCAATTGATAGATGGTTACCTCAAAAAACAAGTGATTGGATAAGATTTGACTTTAGTGCAAGAGTTAGGTCACTTGAAAATAAAGTACTTTGATTTGCGGCAAGGCAATACTAAATCAATGACATTTAGGTATATCTGAATAATACCCACTTATCTTGCTCTATTTGGCGAGAGAGTCCGTAATTAATGGTAGAGGTAGATACAAGATACCGTACACGCCCGTTTGGGAATAAATTTTACAATTACCATTAAGATTTTAAATAGTTTATTTAACAATTGAGATAAAAAATACTAAAGTACATCTTAAAAGCTATTATTAGATAGTTTTTTTAAAACTTTAACACTAATAATTGGCACAAATACCAAATGGGTCTAAAAGTTATAATAGTTCTTATCAACATCCTAAAAGTAATTAAAATGCCGACGCTAATTACTCGTAGAAATCATTTCTAATCTGGTCAATTGTCTATAACTGCAACATAAATTCATGAAATGCAACACAAATTTTGAGGTTATGATAATTTGCGAGATTGTGTCCGGAAAAAATATGCAAGATAAATCCATAAATTTCACACTACGACTAAACATCTAGTGAAGTGGTGTGAGAGGACACCACATGTTGGGCTTCAATTCCATTACTTTTTCCCTAATTTTATAAAATCTAATTTGGTCTAATGTAATTGTCATTTGAGCCCCGAAGAATATGATGCCTCCACCTTAAATAATATAAACAGCCTCATTCAAACTCTATACCTCGTAAAGTTGCACAAGATAAGAATAAATAAATAAATAAATTTCAAAGTCTCAGCTATCGAAAGATCAGGGTAGCGATTTCTACATGATGAGCTATGCTTTGATCAAAGCCAGCAAAACCATGCCAACCTCAAGTCATCTTGAGCTTTTGTCAACTACGCTCAACTTCCATTAATTGAATTTATGTGACGCTGGATATAAAAAAGCTCACGAGTTTGGAGGCAAATTAAACATACAGTGGTCAATGGGTAGAGGTGGGATGTGGGCCGGGTAAATCAGGATCAGACTGAAAGTCAACCCTGGGCTGATCCGGTCAAACCCACCTTGGCTCGCCCCGGTCAAACCCTATAAAGATGTGGGTCGAGTATGGGCCTGAGAGGAAGAAGAGGTGTAAAACAATCCACCCCGGACCAGGAAAAAAACGACAACCCGCCCCGCCCCGCCCCGCCGGACCAGCCCTTGGCGTGCAACGGCTCCTTCGGCAGCAACGGAAACCTGCAAAAAAAATTTAAAAAGAAAAGGGGGTTAATTATACAGCAGACCCTCCAACGATTTTCTACTCCATTTTAGCCCCCAAAATTTCATTTTCACCCCTCCCAAACAACTAAATTTCAAAGACTTTTTGGTTAAACTAATTTTTTGCCTTCCCCTATAAATACCAATGCCATTTTCACTCAATCCTCACACAATCACTCAATCTCTCTTCTTTTTCTACTATATTCTCTCAAGCATTTTCCTTATTTTCTTAATCTCTTTCAAATTTCTTACTAATCTCTCCCTAATATCTTCATAATCTCCTATTGATTTTGCATTAATCACTACTATTATTTCGTGAGGCATGGCTTCAAAAGGAAATGGCAAATCGATAGAGAGTTTATCTTCCCGCACCACCGGCCTCCAAGGCTTGTTCCGTTGTCGTTCTCGGCCAGCCGATAAAGGCATCTCAATTCAAGAGTTGTACAACGATGATGCCGGAATCAATATGACAAATTGCGATTTGGGTCTCGACGATTAATTATCCGATGATGAAGTGGAAGAGTTGGATGCGATGGCGTTTGGGAATCCGTCAACAAAACCAACGCCTACAAGTCATGAACCCGCCTTGAAAAAAACCCAAGCACAACGTAAATCCACGAAACAAACTACTTGGGTTTTGGAGCATTATGAGCTCATACACGAAGGGGAGTCAAGGTACGGAAAATGCAAACATTGCAGGAAAAAATTGGTGCATAAAAAGAATTCCGGCACTGGAACGTTAAAGCGGCATATTGAAAATCAACATCCTAACGTCCTCCCAAATGCCAAGACTAGTTCTTGAGGACAAACACAACTTGGGTCTACAATCGGCACCAACGAGCCAGGTATATTTCGTTTTAACCAACAATCTTGTAAACAATGTATGGCAAATTGGATTATGCTTACCGAAAAACCTTTTTCACAAGCTGAAGATGTCCACCTAGAATCTTGGATAAAATTACAATTAAATCCTGTATTTAGAAAAGTATATAGGAAAACCGCTAGGAAATAAAGCTTTAGACAATTTGAAGTCAGAAAATCAGATTTAAAAACCAATTTTTCTGCTCTTGATCATTGTGTGGCATTTACTTCTGATATGTGGACATCACTTATAGGTCAATCATTCTATTGTGTTACTTCTCATTGAATTGATTCTGATTGGATAATGCAAAAATGAAGTTTGTCATTTAAGGTTGTTGAAACAAATCATACTGGTTATTAAATATTCCATTGCATCTTAGAAACTTTACGTGATTATTTTTGTACTGATAAAGTCCTGTGCATTTCATTTGATAATGCTTCAAATAATGATATTGTCGTTCATTTTTTGAGTCAAAACTTAAAACCACCTCTCAACGGTGCATTCTTTCACGTTAGATGCATGTGTCATATTTTGAACATTTGTGTGCAAAAGGGTTTAGAAGTTCTCCAAAATGAGATTATGCCTATTTGAAACTCATTGAAATATTTAATGTCCAGATCTGCTATTTTTCGTGAATTTAAAAGCTTTTGTATTGAAAATCAAAAAAGATTTTCTTGGAAACGGTTTAAATTGAATTGCCCAACCCGTTGGAACTCCACATATTTGATGTTATAAGATACATTCCCGTATGCAAATTTGTTGCCACATCTCATGAATTCAAAAATGGGCTGTGAATTTTTTACAACTGAAGTTTGAGACAAATGTTCCAAAGCGGTGAATTGCTTAAGTTTTTTTACGAGGCAACTGAATTTTTCTCTGGTGTCTACTACCCAACCATTCATGAAGTTTTGTTTCATTTAGTTAACATTATATATGCTTTACATCAGTTTAAAGATGATGAGTTGTTAAAACCGACTGTCGAAGCCATGCGGGCTAAGTGGCTTTAGTATTTCGAAAACATTCCACCTATTTTTTTAGTCATTTTTTTACTTGACCCATATGTCAAATTAGTGGGCACAGCAACATTGCTTAAACGAATTTTTCATACTTATTTAGAAAATGTCTTATATAAATGTTTTGGCTATATCTACTACTGCTTCTGAGTACTTGCATTCTTTATACAAGTTATATTATGAGCGGCATTCGGATAAGATAAGATCCAAAACTCCTTAAACCGAGCCTCCAAGGAGATCAATCTCCTTAAGATTCAACCCGACCCCCCAAATGCTCAAAAGACTTCAACCGACGACATTGGGATTAGCTGAGGTTGATGACTATCTCAACACATCGTTCGAGGCAAGTGACCTCGACATATTGGAGTAATGGAAACAAAAGAGATCAAGGTTTCCGATCTTATCGATAATCGCACAAGAGATTTTTGCCGTTCCAGTATCGACCGTCTCATCCGAGGCAGCGTTTAGTGCCGGAAAATGAGTGATATCAAAAAAATGATCAAGATTGATGTCCGATACGGTAGAAGTATGCGTGTGCAATCGAGATTGGGGGTCTCGCAGCACTCTGACAGCAAGACCAAAAGAATTCGGATGAGGATGTAATATCTAATACAGAGAATTGAATTTTTTTTTTTCAATCATGCCTGTAGTTTATATTTGATCTGATTATGCTGTTTAACACAGATCATAGGTTTCTATTATTTATTATTTTCGGAACATTTTTGCCATTTCAAAATGTAAGGCCTGTTCCATTTATTTGTAAGTGTCGTTTAGTTTTTTAACTTAATAAAACTTACATCAGATGTGATGCTTTTTCTTAAAAATATTTATGACATATATAATTAATTATGTTCTAATTTATATAAAAAAAAAAACACCGGACCTGCCCCCGCTTGCGATCGGGCCAAGCCTAGTCCTCGTGACCTAGGACTAGGACCGGCTGGTCCCGGGTCGGGCTGAACCGGTTCCTATCTCTATCAATGGGTAGGATCACAAAATTATTTTTAAATGTCCCGAATGCTTTGGAAAAGTAGTAAAAAGACACGAAGAAAAAATGGACGTTAGGACTCCTACATTTTTTATTTACCAATATGTCATTCAAAACTAGTTCAATTGCCTTCCAAATTTTGGAAAAGCGACTATTTTCTCTTCCTCATACTATAGAATGTCCCTTACTCTGCCTAAGCTTGATGTTTCTGTGTACCAAAAACAAAAAAAATATTAAAAGCATGTATTAAAAGTATGCTTCTGTGTACAAAAAATCTTAAAGTATGTATTTTTTTTGTAACTATTTGTTTTTGTGAAACCTATATAGTAACCAAAAAATAATAATATTTTGGACACTTAATTTTATCAAAGTTGAGTTTTCACCTAGAGTCTTTTTTATTTTTTTACTATTGTAAAGTCATAAAATTTTGTAGTCATAATATTATACAAAAAAAAAACTCTTAGAACAAGATAAAAAAAAATAATATAATTACCCAATTTATCTTAGAATATTTATATTACACCAAAAAGTGTCATGTCATAATCATACAACGTAAGAAAAAATAAGTTCTAAAATTCATAGTTCATAATGAGAAATTGAAAACTCAATCATCTAATAAAACACATGTAACATCATTACCAATGATATGTCAATATTATCATCTTTAAAATTTGTATCTCATTTTATGCAAATACTTGCATCATCATTGACATTTTCTTCATTTATAACCATGCCTACATAATTTTGATAGCCTAAGTTATCAGACTCATAATGAAGGAGATTAGTCAAGCAAAAGAGAGTCGAAAAAAATAAGCTCGAACATTTTTAAGGCTCGAGCTCAGGCCTAAGCAAACCCGGCCCCAAAGGCTCACAAGCCTAACAAGCCATATCTATCTCTTTTTTTCCATCAAGCCCTAAACCTTTCCCTTATTCCCTTAGTTTCGCAAGCCTTGCTCAATTAGTGCAACTCCCACACACATCTGCAGCCACCACAATGCCCATACTGTTAGCCACCACAACATTGGCCACCATCGATGACAATAGCAGAAGATCGAACACTGCCACCGCTGTTGCCGACAACAACCCCATTCGACGAGATCGTGTTGCTGGATGTCCGCTGTTCGCACTCCCACTGATTGATTGTGCAATTTATCTAGCTATACTCTTGAGTCTTCGCTGGTGCTCGATTGCTCTCACATAATTAACTGTTGGCTAGTCCCACCAGACCATGATGATGTTCAATGCTGACAATCACCGCCGATGATGTTCGACAACGACAATCGCCGCCAATTGATTGCTCGCACTACTGCCAACGATAGCCCCACTCAAGATAAATGCTGCAGCCATCAACACTCGAAACAGATGCCAGAGACCTAGATTTGTAGCCCGATGATGGACTAAGGTGGCTTCATTGTCGAATTGAGAAAGATGATGCCTCATTTGTGAAGTTCACAAAATTAGGGTAGAACCGTAAATAACTATAAAGTTTGGGATAAGTTCTCCATTTTCCTTTCTATAGTTATCAATGTAAGAAAAATTACAGATTTAGTCCCCATCTTTTATCGAAGTTGTTGTTAGGGCACTAAAGATTTATGTATTATTCGAGCTTTGAGAGCTTTCGAGTCGAGGTCGAGCTCACCTCGAGTCGAGCTCTAGCCCTAGTCCAAGTAGTACCGAACAATGAATGGGCCGAACTCAAGTTTAATGAGCTCAAGCTCAGCCCCGCCCATTTTTACCCCTACCTATATTGCCAGCATCCAAGGATCTATAAAAGGCCTTCTATAAGAGAAGATGAGCTACATTCTATCCTCCTGCCTACTGCTTTCTACTAAGTTTTCCCCACCCTCGAATCATTACTGATTTAAGTATCAGAGAATCGTCACCAGACATGCCCCTAACCCTGTATTTGGTTTCATATTCATTTATCCCTACAAATTTTTGGCATCCCACTACCTGTTTCATGTATTAGTTTCTAATATTAAAGTAAAAATTTTACATTTTGTTACTAATATATAAATTTTTACTAACCCTTGAGACATTTTTTATTTTCGGAATAAAAGAAACGTAAGTTTATAAAAGTTAAATATAGACCTTACTAACCATGGTTTCAGTAACAACTCCGGAAAGTGAGCACGAACTAAGGACAAGAGAGGGCCAAGGTTAACCCATACATGGGATGGACTGGATGGACTGAAGCCGCACTTTTCATTTCAAAAGCATTTTTCTTTAGTTTTTTTTTCAATTTTGATTTTTTCTTACGTGTCATTTGGTGAAAATAAGTAGTATGAAACTGATTATTTTAATTAATTTATTTATTTGAATCATTTTTTGGAAATTAATTTTTATGAATTTTTCTTTATTTAACATAAAAAAAAGGAAAATAGAAAAAAATATATGTTTAAAATTGATTTTTAAACTCACTAATACACAAAATAATGTAATTTTAAACTATTAGTGAAAGAAAGATCAATATTCAATAAAATGGACAAATTAATAAATTAATAGCAATAGCTTTTTGGATAAAGAATGAATAGAAATAATTAATATATACGTACTATAGAGTTTGTTAATTACTAAGAGGGAGAGATAGGATTAGGAGGGCGTAAACGGGAGACATATCATGATTATTCATAATCCTGTCCTGTCCCTAGCTACCTATGCTGATCTACTGATGACAAACAGCTGATGACATGCCTACTTTCCACCCACAAACTCGCTCTAGGCACTACATATGCTTCCAAGTCCCAACAACATTGTAGGAAAACGATTTTGTCAGGACAGTTATTATGAAGGTTAAATTTGGGCTGTCCAATGGTGATGAAGGTCATCTGAATTTCATGAGTCCCAAGTTATTGGGTGACTTGGATATGAAATTAATTATAATTTTTGCAGTGGATAAATAATTTCTGGTGGATGGATGAAGTATTGTAGATTACCTAATAAATCATAACGTAGGTAATTTTTTATTATTTTCATCCCAAAATTATTACAACATATATTATATTTTGAGTACTCTCAAATCTATGTAGCATTTTCATATTTAATAATTTATTTTATCATACTAAACTTCAAACTCTTGTTTTAGTATCTATTTTTTTCCAACTTACTTGATTTTACGTGCAAAAAGTTAAGAGTAAAAGTGGAATCAACATACAAGTTTTTTCCACTTTCTTAATCTCTATGTTCAACTAAATAGAATAACATTGGCCAGATTGAGGGAATAATAATAGGGTTTGTGGGCACATGCTAAGAAATACTAAATGTACACTTAATTCTTATTGAAAAATTAAAATGATATTAATCAAAGTTTAAATATCTTCTTTACCCAAATTATCCTTCTTAAATTAACTTTTCTTTTTATGTCCTTTTTTTCTTGTATGGTGTAATGAATTACAGTTAGAAGACCCATAATACAAAAGTTTTGAATTGAATGTTCTTCCCCACAAAAAGAAAGAAAAATGACAGCAAAATTTTAAAAAAATGGGGCAAAACAGAGAAAGGTTGGAACTGAAACGATTAGGAATTATGTCAATTAAATTTAGGAAGGGTAATTTAGGCTAAATAGGAGATTCAACCTTAGTTAATAGCATTTTTTTTTTCAATGAGAATTAAATGTTCATTTAATACTTCTTAACATGTGCCCCCATGATAATGAACGCAAGAATATTGTGATATAAAATTCTCTATAAAGTAACTATATTATGTGCCTGATGTAAGAGATATACCCTAACTTGTTATTTTTTACGAAACTACCACCACATATCAAGTTTTTGTAAATTATGATAATGTCATCATGCCGCAACTTCCTATTATGTAGTAAGTCACTGATTTTCTATAAATTACAATAATGCCACCATTGATTGTTATGTTGAAGTTGTTCATTGCTAGATTGTTCTTGTTCTTTAACTAAATTTAGTTGTTCTTTTGACATACATTACTACTCCTTGGCAATCTACTTGTTTCTTCTATTTAATGTGTGCTTATTATACCTATAGTAGTTGCTCATTGTTAGATGATTATAATTATTTTCTTGTTAAATACTATTGTGTCCCATATTATTTGTTTCATTTCAGTTTTTTTATTTAACTTTAACTTAAATTTATTTATATTATTATTTGATAAAAAAATATTAAAAGATTATATTTAAGAACTATGATTCTTTTAGTTTCTAAATACATATTTTTTTAAAATTTTTTTCAAATAATGATATAAATAAATTTAAGTCAAAAAAAATTGAAATGAAGAAAACAATGTGGGACAAAAGCAGTATAATTGTTCTTTTGTAACAACTTGTTCCCTGGAAAATCTACCTGTTCTTTTTTATATTTAATAACTACTTTCTATAGGTGCAGTAGTTGTTCTATTTCAAATTCTTCATGTTCTCTTGTTACATATAGTTGTTTCTTTATTTTATCTTATTGTTCCATGACAAATCTATTTGTTTCTTTTAATATTCAATAACTTCTTATTATGCCTGCAATAGTTATTCATTGTTAGACGTTTCATTTTCTCTTGCCGAATAAATTTGTTCTTTTGCCTCCATCTTGTTGTTACATGTTAAATCTACATGTTCATTTTGATATTTGCTATTCCCATAGTAGTTCTTCAATGTCAGTAGCTTCTTGGTTTTTTATGATTGTTATATGTTAAATCTAAATGTTTCTCTTAATGTTTACTAACTGACTATTGTGTTTGTAATAGTTGTTTCTTGTTAGATTGCTTTTGTTCTTTAATTAGAATTTGTTTTTCTTTTATCTCATCTTTGTTGCACTTTTTTTTAAATCTTCATGATCCTTTAACAATTTGCTTATTTCCCTTTTTGCACAAGTTATTGTTCTCAACTGAAAAAATTATAGTATTTGTTTTTGCCTTCTTACGGTTCCTGATTTCTATTCTCTAATTTTTATCTTCTTGTTCCAATTAAGACAAAAAAAAAATGAAAAAAGAGCGGGGAAAGTGTTTCAAAACCCTATCCTGTAGTCTTTTACACAAAGACTCTTGCAACCGTTCTGTCAATATCACTAAACTGTTTGAGAATTGCATTATTCGTTAAATATGAAATCAAGATCTCCTATCAAGTTGTAGCACCTACACCAGGCGTAACATATGCCTGGCCTCCTCTATATGTTCTATTTAAATTCAAGTTAATTACCACCACGTATTATATAATTTCATCAAATTTCTGAAACTAATTAGTGATTTAAAGTCAATTACCACATGCATCTTCCATCATCCGCCACAGATAAATAGCTCGATCATGACTGAATCACTAACCTTTGATACTTGCCGCTAAAACCTTTTTAAAGAACTGTTTTTCTTTTTGTTCGAAACTGTGGTATATATAGTTAATTGTCCGCATGTTGGCCAAAGTAGGGTGGAGGCAGAAACCTGAAAAGCCATCCACCGCGCGTTAACTTGCACTCTTACTAATTAATTGGTCAATTAATTAAATCAACTAATCGCAGGATTAAATAATGCCTAGATTCGAGATTCCCACACTCAATCATCATTACCAGATTAGTCTGATCATGATGTGTGATTAATTATCAACTGTTGATGATTTATTATCAACCACTAGTAGTTTAAACCGTGATTGAGGAACGAGACCCCATCGACCAATAATTTCACGACGCTGGATCGTGACTCTTGATTCCCTCCACAGCTGATGGCGATTTCATAGACAATTCCTATACACTTCTCACGACACAGTAAAGCTACATCCCGCTCTCACAAAACGATATATCGGAGACACAGATTCAGTTCATTTTAACTTAAGTAAATTGATTTATTTTTATTTTTATATTTTTTTATTTGAAACTAATTTTATTTGAAAGACAATAATATGTCGATGTAATAATCTATTTGAGAATAAATTTTCACAATATTGTTAAATTTTTATAAAATTTTCTTTTTTAATGCTTTAAATTAGAAAAATTCATAAAAATTGACCTTTAATGCAGCTATATAATATTAACTTTTAATTAAAATTAGTTTCAGGTAAAAAAGGCATAAGAATAAAAATAAGCTATTTTGAAGTCATCTAACTTAAGTTAAAACGAATTGGGTGTTAATTAAAGAGTTATTTCATCAAATACTGTTAGGGACTTTGGATAGAAGTCTTGATCCAATACTTCATTTAGAGAAGGTAGATTAAGGTTCACCTTTCTTTTTTTTTTTTTTTTTCTTCCGCCCGAAGTCTTGATCCAATACTTCATTTAGAGAAGGTAGATTAAGGTTCACCTTTCTTTCTTTTTTTTTTTTTTCTTCCGCCCGAAAATATATCTCAATATATTATACCATAACAAGAGGCAAAAGAGGTAATTTTGCTATTAAAGTATTTGGTAAGAGTAATTTTACCTCTAAAAGTATTTTTTGGACAAATTTGCCACAGAAGTTTTCGAAAATTTGCTATTGTTGTTAACAAAATGTTAATATTTGTTGATAAAGCAATGATGTGGTAGTAATTAGTTGTCATGGATCTAATATGACTGCACAAGTGGAAAAAATTGGGTGGGGGGCTTCTCTCTTATTCTTCCGACAACCTTTATCTACATCCACCGCCATTTTGAAGCGGTTCCATTGATTTGTCTATCACCTTATCAAATTAGTATTGCAGGGATGTGGCTCCACCTGAGCATTAGTATCATGAAATTTAATCTTCTTGAATTCGGTTTCAATTTTCGCCTCCAAGGCCTCTCACTACTTACTTGCTTCATTTATCAGTTTCGATGGCACCATGGACTAAGAAGTCACCTTTTGCTTTAGGGCTCGAACACAGTGCCGCATCGATGCCAAACCCATTTCCATTGAGCTCGATGCCGTTGGTGAGCTAACAGTGTCCCATTGTTTCTGCTCTATCATTGAAATTTGGTCATCGATAGAGCTACGATTGGTTTAGACTACAACGAGATTCATTCTCAGGGACTTGAAAGTTTGGCATATTTAGCATCGTACATTGTTGTTTCTGCAGTTAATTTGAACCACCACTAATTGTTGCTATTTGATTGGTGGAGGAAAAAGAGTTATGGAGAGACGCCAATGGAGCTAGAGGGACTCCACCAGGATCCACCTAAAATCCTTTTTCCTCAACCACAGAGGGTTGCTAGATTGCTGACGTGGTTGATGTTTTGTCTAACTAATCTAACTCACCCCAACCCTAATGAAATATTTTTTGTGGTAATGAAATATTTCCATCATTAAGTGTCATGGTGGCAAATATTTCTATATTTCAAAATATTGATAACAAAGTATGTAGTTTCAAAAATATCTGCGGTAAATTTACCCAAAAAAATACTTTTGTGGAAAATTACTCTCCACCCTCTACTTTATTGCCAAAACTGCCCCTTTTACCCATAACAAGGTTTCATAACTTTTCCAGAAGAGGCTACCACCAACTTAGCTCACGGCTTATCTTTTTTTTTTTATTTTTTATCACAAGGTAACTTATGTACATCCAGTTATATATTTTGTACCACATAAAGGTACCACATACTCCTTCAATATATAAATGATAAATAAAACTCTATAATTTCTAAATATATTTTTTTTTTAATTTTTTATAATGAATAACAATATAAATAAATTCAAGTTAAACTATTAAAAAAGGATAGAAATGAGACCTAGGGAATATAAGCCATGATCTGACATTTATTCTCAAACATCACCGTATATATGCATCAAACGTCTTGTGTTTTTAATGGTCAAGAATCAGAGCTAATTCATTAGCTCTCAACTATGTAGATAAACCAAGCGAAACATCACATACAATTGTGACCACACACTCATTAAGAAAAACGTGCATGAGTTGATGGGACAAGAGGTTATCAATGGATATATTGTATCTCACTTTAAATAATTCATAACTATATAAAACTAGTTACTTACAAACATACACCTTTGGTGAGCACAGCTAAAGCATATATAAGCAAGACTCCAGAAAACATACACAAGCTGCAATGTCCTTAAAAGAAAGCACAATTAGAACATTGGGGTAATTACAAGAAACTTTATAGGACTTACCTGAACCTACATTCTCAGCTCTCCTTTACAGTATATCTATAATTATCCTTAGAGTAAAATTCATTGATCGTCTCTAACCTTTTTGTATTATCTTTAATAGGTTCTTAATTTTTATTTTGTCCTCTTTAAATCCCCAACTTATCAGATTTTATCTCAATTGTTGTCCTCCCCCAAATACACAGTTAAACTTAATGGAATTTCAGGAAAAATTATCAGCTTTAGTCCCAATATTTTCTTGCTTCCACTCAAAGCACCCTTAAGCATTTAAATTTAACACTTCTTTATACCTTCTCTGTAAATCTTTCATGACATCTCTCTAGATCTTTCAATTTTGAAGTTTGATCTCCCTACATCACAAATCCGAAGCAGAATCTTCTTATCTCGCTTCAATTCAATCAGCAAAAGCGGAGCAATGGCTCTGCAACTGTGGAAGACTTTGAAGGAGGCGATAACAGTGTGCACGGGCCTGTTTCAGGCAACCCTTTCACTCTTCTTGCGCTACTGTGGGACATCTACCACGTGGGACTGGGCTTTTGGGGTCGTCCGGTGATCGCCATCAACGACCTAGATCGTTAGAGGAGCAGTTGGAGCCGCTTCCACCTCCCATTTAGATCAGATAGGTGATGGAGGAGCACAAGCAGTACAACACCGCCACTATGACTGCCTTTGCATAAGCAAATTGGAGTGATTCCTGGATGAATTCAGCAAAATCGGCGTCCTGTGTCATAGGGTCTGCGCCCTTCATGTTTGAGTTCTTAAGCATGCCTTCGAAGATGGCAATTTCATCCTCCTCACTCCACAGCAGCATCTGCAAAATTGAATTTCATTTTAGACGGCCCTGGCAACTGATCCTCCCTCTTTGCTCGTTTTGCCTTGTTCTGTCCTTGTCCAGGAGCACTTCGTTGCTTCTTTGGGGATTTGGCCGGTGGAAGAGTTGGTACCGATATGGGATTAGCATATTTTTGCACTTCCATCTCGATTGGTTTTGGCGCAACAGGTTTATAGGAATAGGAATCAGAATCAATCTCCAATTCGTCGCCGTCACTGTTGTCGGAAGACTATTGCTGCTCGTGCTGAGAGAGAGTTGAGGCTAAGGTTTGATTATATGCTTCTGAAGAACAATTTTTCAGTGTGGGAGAGGACTCGACAACTTCCTCCTCTTCTCTGCTGGAGGAAGAGTTGTCTTGGCTTGGTTCTTCCTCGCC
This sequence comes from Aquilaria sinensis, assembly GCA_005392925.1. NCBI lineage: Eukaryota > Viridiplantae > Streptophyta > Magnoliopsida > Malvales > Thymelaeaceae > Aquilaria > Aquilaria sinensis. The sequence goes on along the minus strand of SMDT01003018.1, from coordinate 132,958 downwards.
GAAAGGCTCATTGGAATCGGAATCATGGGCTTATGAGAGATTTGCAAAATTTGCAAAATTGGGGAAGTTTAAAGATCCGATATCATGGACTCGTCGGGGGAAGCGGACGCCTCCGGGGATAAAGCAGAGACCCAGAGGGCAGTCCTAGCGTGGGCAGGGAAGAGATAGGCGGAAGTTGGCGGACGATAGGTATACTGGAAGACAGGGATACGTAACTTTGCATGTTTAGGGGTACTTTGGGTGGGAGAAATTAGATGTAGGGACTAAAATTATCATTTTTACAGAATTTCATCAAATTTAACTGTGAAGAAGGATAATGATTTAGACAAGATTAGCTATGATTGAGACTTATAAAGGTTAAAGACCAGTCAGGACAACGCAAAAAAGGTGGGAGATTTATCATGAGTAGTTAGTTTATGCTAGGTCTTAATGCTCCATTTGACCTTTACTTTTCTAAACTGTTCAAATTTATCCCTGATCTTCAAAAACCACTGTCTCACGCCATTTAATTTGACGTCGTTAAACACATAAAAAAATCCTTTTCGTCCCAGCCTAAACCGTCTCTCCCTTCAGCCGTTGAACCACTTGACCTTTCCAGAAACCTTCTCCTCTCCCATATAACCTCCTCCCCTCTCAGATATGAAAGAAATTCGAAAAAGGCCCCTCTCCCACATTATCCCACTGGCTTTATCCTAAACCAAAAAAAAAAATCTTATCCCCACCAGCAGCTCGACTTTAGCATCCTCTCATTGGTGATCCAGTGAACGACCCACTCACCGACGCCCTTACCCAAAGACGAAAACCGGCGCTAAATAACCAACCCATGAACAAAGGGTATCGCAAAGTAAGGGAGAGAAGAAAATCCGATGAAGAAGCGAGCAGCCTCGACGGTGGTGCGGCAGATATTCGATCAGCCTTAATGGACAACTATCCATGACGGGGAGAGGACCGAAGCTCTACGTTAGCCTCCAATGCCACCAATCATCAACATCTGATAACGCTCAAAGCGAAGGAAGTTGTTCTTCCACCGATTCTAGGAAGCAGGTGTTGAGATTTGGGGATTTCTCCGAGAACTAGTCGAAGCCCGAGGCATATATGATTTTATTTTCTGGTCATTATTTGAGCTAACAATTTTAACGGGAAAGTGACAAATATGACGGTTGAATGAGATAAGTGTAGGTGTCTTTGAAGGGAATATGAAAATGTAGGTTGAGTTAAACATCAAGAGTTTGAGTCAATGTAATTTTCCTTAAAACATTAGTGATTAACACTATATGTATGTTTGGATTGGTTAATGAGGAACTCAGAACATGTTTACTGAGATTCATTTCACATAAAATTGGATTTACATGATACAACTATTTGGGCTCGTTTATAGCATTTGTATCAAAACAAAACATGTGTACTTATAAGACATTGTGCTCAGGTCAATACCGCTAGAGATCTTCAGTCACATGAGTGGATAGGCCATTATAGGTTATTTTTAGCCCAATCTCATAATCTCCTATTAATGTTTTAAATTGGATAGGATATATGACTGAAATTTCGAATTAAGAGTAGATATGTCATTAATTGTTAAAAATATAACAAAAAATGTTAAAAAGCCAACAAAAAAAATGTTAAAAATAACAAATTTTGAAATTTTAGGGTGATAATATAAGTTTTAACAAACTTTAAAGACTTTTTGTAATTAAATTTTCTTTCTCAAAAATGTCAGCAAGGAAATTAGACAGTAAAGACAGAGGAAAGGTGCTGATGCGATTGGAGTGCTGGTGATAGAGACAGCAACAGAGCTGAAGCGCTAATGATAGAGATCATACCGTTTTTTGATAAAATTTTCAAAGGTCTTTAGGTTTTTTTGAAAGATGCATAATAATCATAAGATTTCAAAACTTGCTATTTTTATAATTTTTTATTATTTTTCTAATCAATAATGATATATTCAGCTTATTTTAAAATATTAATGGGAGATTGGACAAAAAAAAATTATAATAACATATTCACCCCTTACTTAAAATATTAGTTGTGAATTTGATATTTTAACCTTTCTAATACCATGGAAGGAGCGAATGGGTTGGAAAGAGAAAAAGGGGAAAAGGAAGAAAAGATAGAAAAGGCTATTTGCTATGAAATTAATGGAAGTGGATTTTAAAAAGGCTTAGGCCAGCGGGTGGGATTTTTGGGAGTTCATGTATATTTAAGAAATGAAATGCCTGTTTTTAAAATAAAAATTGATGGATGTGAGGATTGAAATCCCGACATTTCTCAAGTATTCATAATAAGCCTCAGACCAACTGATCTTAATCCGGAGTACCAAAAATGGGACTTGAAATAGAGGTATTTTTTATAAAGTAGTCCATTCATGAAGAAACAAGGCTAATTTGTCGAGAAATATCATCATATCATACACCGACCCTTACCTTATGACGCAGCCCAAGAGACGCAGCTGCTACCTGCAAGTGGCTTTTTTGTTTTTCTTCCATTCAATCAAACCCCTTTTTCCTTTTCCAACTACAAAGCTCCTTTCTCCTCCTGACATATTTCTTGACTAAAATCAAATCACCCCATCTTTTCAAATTTCTAAAACTATTACTCTTGAAATAACAAAATATTACTTAATGATAATCTGCAGGGTAATGAAGAGAGTTCATGGCAATTTGCCCATAAAATTTAGGTAAAATTATATTTTATTTTTTAAAAAATATATATTTTATTTTTTTAATACAATCTAACAGTAATTTTTAAAATTTTAATTTATATTATATGGTTATTATCTTTAAAATAATTTTAATCTGTATAGTATTTTTTTATAATTAATTAAATTTTAAAAAATATTATTTTAAAAAATGAAAAAAATACAGAAATACAAAAAATTTTGATAATTTAAAATGTCCATTAACTGGTAAAAAAAAATACTATATAGATTAAAAGTACTAAAAAATAACTAACATAATATATAAATTAAAATTTCAGAAATTATTATTAAACTATATTAAAAAAATGATAAATTTTTTTTTGTGAAATAGGATAGGACAAAGTGTAAGTTCACCTAAATCTCATAAAATAAATTATAATTATCCCTTATGAAAATAACTCCTAAGACTGTAGTTTTAATGGCAGTGGGAAGTCAGGTCTGTTTAGGCTTTGTACTTATTAATGATGTTTCTTATATGCTTTTCTTCTTATATCACTCTGGAAAAACAGGTGTATCAGAAAAAAAAAAAAAGGAGGAGGGGCTCTTCATAATTACTGAAAAAGGTAAATAAAAAGAAAGCCTCTCAATTCGTTTGCCTAAAATCCACTAAGGAAGGAGACATGGGAGGGAGCAGATTCCACAATCAGTCATGTGTTTGAAATTCTGTGGCACAAAGTAGGGGCCAAAATGGAGAGAAAAGGAAAGAGAGGAGATAAAAATAAGAAAGGTGAAGTCAATAAAAAAGACTAGTAAGGACCACAAAAGATAAAAAGAAGGGGGAAAAAATAAAAGAAGAACATTAAAGATAAAAGGGAGGGAAATGTTCCTTTTTTGAGTTCTGATAAGTTGCATATAAAAAGTTTCTATTTTCTAATTATGTCAGACTCATTTATATCATATCCATCAATTCTTGTTGTCAAATCGTAAGCTACCCACGACCACGAGGTCTCTTATAATTATCACCAGAACCAAAAGGTTTGCTCATATTTATGGACTGAGATGAGGTATTAAGTGGATTATGCAATCGTAATTTTCTTTAAAGTAATGTTCTAACTTCTAAGTATTAAAAAATTAAATAGAAAAAAAAGAAAAGCTTTTTTAATTTTAAAATTCCAGAGATGGGACCGATCCAACATCAGAAGCACAAAAACTTGGCCACGGGGGAGGCTTTTGATCAGAAGCCCAATGGACCCACAGCCCCATACGGCTGCACCTCCCCGCACCGGCAACGCGTGCTTCCATGTCACTCTCTCTCTCCCTCCCTCCCTCTGTCCCTCAGTCCCTCCCCCTCTCTCTCTAGGGTTTCTCTAACATTGTTATAATGCCTGTCAATTATTATTATTTGTCAACATTTCCAAGCCCAACTTGCATGTGATCCTCTTTCCCTAACAAGCATCACTCTTTGTTTTTCCCCCCTTTTTTTCCAAAATTTATTGTCAAACAATTTCATTAATAAATACCCAATTCTTTATTGAAAACAACACTATAAACCTTTTTTGTTAGTAGTCTATATATGAAAATATAGTAGTTCTATAATATCACACACGGATAAAAACATCACTGGTCCCAAATCTATAGTTGATGTTATAAATTGGTTTTCAATCTTTTATTTCATTGTAAATTAGTCTCAAAATTTTATAATTCCTTACACATTAGTCCCTATTGTAGATAAGATTACGTAAGCACAGAAAACTCAATTTCTAGAGAGGAAAAACTAATAGTTTAAATAATTTACTAAGTCTAACTTTTAAAAAATTATGAAATTAGTTGAATCTATTGAAAAATAGTTATCAAATAGTTTGAGTTTATTAATTCCCATGAGCTAGCTGATATCAATTTTTTAAAATTTTAATTAATTAACCAGTTTGGTAATTGTCTTCTCATAAATTTAATCTGTACCATAATTTTTTGACAGTAGTTAAAAATATTTAAATTGTTAATTTTTCTATATGTAAATTAGATTTTTTTATCTGCTCAGGATTAGGGGCTAATATGCAATAAATTATAGTGATTTTAGACTAATTTGCAGTGAAGGGGAGGTTAAAGACCAATTTGCAATCCCAATTAAATGTTTGGATGAATGATCCTATTTCCTATTTACCGAATATCACAACACAATACACACTTGGAAAATTGTTTTTTGAAGAAAGGTATTTAAATAAAGTAACACAAAAACAAACATAAATATCAGAATCTGCTTTTTCCTTAAATATTACTAACAAACATAAAGACTATGGGGCTTTACCGCTCGAGAAAATCTTCAATGCCTGGTTGTGTCATTAACTTTATATATAATGTTCGAGTCATGATGAAAAGTAAAAAAGAAATATTGATTTCTAACTCAACTTTTTTCTAATGATTTTTTATGTATAGAATAAAAAAGGTGGCATTGAGGAATATATATGCTGACTTAAAAAAGAAAATTCAATTTTGGGTCATCCTCTTCCAGAGTGTACTTTGTACAGAGACAAACATAGATGGAAATGACAACCACATTTCCTCAGATCTGTAACTCAATTCCTTCCCCCAACCGAAAATGAAGGTCCAGATCTGTTCATTTCCATATATTATTGTCCTTCTTTTGTTATCTTCTTTAATGTACATTTAATGTGTGTACTACCAGACCATATGTGTATTTTTCCCTCACTACACACACACACACGCACATTCTAACAACTTTTATCTTTTCGTCAAAAAACTCAAAAGAGGCATATATCAGCTCATATAAATCAGATAGTTGCTTTTCCTAATTCATGAAAAGAAAAAGGAAAAAAGCTCTGGTGAATGCAAAAAAAAAAATTTATATTACCTTATATATGGACTACACAATATATATGTTGAGGCAATTCGTCTTGTGGATGAAAAGAGAAAGAAAAAAAAAAAAAGTCCAACAACTCATATATCCAGCACACTTCCCTGCCAAACATCTCAAGAATATTTCATTAACTAGTACTACTAGTTCTTCTTCTTCTTCTTCCTTCTTTTCTGTTGGGATATTGCCAGAACATAATAATTCAAGCATCAAGATCTTGAGTTCCAGCTGATCAGAATATTTTTATCACTGTTGGGTTGGAGATCCTGTGGCCAGTCTCAGTCCCAACTTTTGGATTTGTTTCAAAGAGGTACCCACTTATCGTACGGTAGGGATCTATTTGTCGGCTGCCCCCAGGAGATGCCACCTTAAGTTCCTTCATATCAACCTAGCTCCCACCATCTCATATATATATATATACTGTACAGCTGCTATGATTGTGATATAGAATATTTTTTGTAGGGTGCATGTGATTCATCTAAGCAGGCTAGAGCTGTGTTTGTTTGATGATTGTCTGGAGGAGTGGAAGGGGGGGCTTGTGATCCTAATTCCTAAACGGATAAATTTAAAATCTACATATTTTAAAATATAAAAAAAAGGATGGTATATAAAAATGAGGGACATAAATGTTAGTGTAATATTATAATAGATAGTGAGGAGGGTTCTCATTATTGGTTTAAAAAACATAGGCATTTGCTGGATTTGTCTAGTGGATCTCTTTCACAAAACTTGAGTGGGATTGGTTAAGGGACTGGGATTTGTTTGGCATGCCTCAAACCCCAGATTCAACAATTCCCTTGGTTTCTGTGTGGAGGTGGAAAACTTGATCAGAAATCAATCCTTCAAAATTCTTTCTTGTTCCTCTGCTTTTTGGTTTTTATTTTTATTTTTTTGTTCATGTATCTACTTCTTGCAGTAGCTTATATATATATATTATCCAAGTGATGGGAAACATGAGAGCAAGGAGTGCCTCTCCATGACAGAGGCCAAGCTAGCTTGTTTCAGAGGGAGAGCTGTGGAATTCTCTTTTGCCCTTTTCTGCTCCTTCCTTTCTTCTCCAAGTGCTTTCTCTTCTTCTTGGAGCTTTCAGGCACTTAACTGCAGGTTAGGATGCAACTTTTCTTACCCTTTTGCTTTATCTTCTTTAACTCAATAAGTTCTGTGTTAAGTTATCAGAAATTTTATGTTTTTCCTCAAGAAAATCTCCTTTTCTCCTCTCTTGTCTTGAAATTACACGCATGCATATTACTTTCACTATATTGGCTTGTAGTGTATATATATCTGCACTTCAAAAAAAAAAGGAAAAAATTTGTGAAGCATATTTGATTATTTTCTTGTAGACTTGAATAATGATGCAAAATATGGGGCCGGGTTTAATTAAGTATTCATTTCCACTGTTGTAACTTGTTCTTGACATATATATCATGTTAATTAAATTAGTGATGGCTAATAAATTTTAAATAAATACAAAATGCATATAGACATTTAATTATTTTATTGGACATGAATGATGGGAAGTGGAGCTAGGTCAATTTGATGTGTGAATATATATATATACAAGTTAAACCATATACTGCTAGGAAGGATAGAAGTCTACTCTTGGTTGTTAGAATTGATGTTTCAATGTTGTGTCCTAGTGGATAAATAGAACACACTAAAAGCTATTAATTGAAGAAAAGGGGTTGGGTGGGTGGATATGATGCAAAAGCGTGATGCGGGAACACAGAATCTCCACGCGCACCCAGACACACATATATATGTACATCTATGTGCACTGTGACATGATTGTGTGTGCTGAATAATGATGGGAGATATTTTACATTGGAAGATTATTATTTTTGTGGCCCAAAAACATGTGAAGAAAGCAGACAAACTATACTAAAAGTAGTTGATGCTTCCATGGTCTGATTTTCTTTGGTGTTGGGCAATAACATTAATGTCTGGCCCTCATCTTAGCTATTCCCCCTTTCACTTCTTCCACACCAACAGATCACTCTTGTCTTTTTAATCTCATCACAAACTTCCCGGCCGGCCATTTTTTTACAGGTGACAGATCATATCGATCGATTCACCAGTACTATTAATTAAGACGTACATCAGCTAGAAATATTGATTACTTGGTGAGGAAGCAAATTAAGTGTGCAGCTGGGCTACTGTTGCGCTTCCATGGAGAAGCTTCTTATTCGGCCTTATGATAAGGAGTACATGAGGATGGCCATGTTGCAGCATGAAGAAACTTTCAAGCAGCAGGTTAATTAAATAGGAAATTTTGTGTTCTTGTTGAGTCATTTTTCGGCTTCTTCCTACTTAAGAAAATATTGTTCTTTCAGGTGCATGAGCTTCATAGGTTGTACCAGATTCAGAAGAGGCTAATGAGAAGCACAGATCAGAGCAACAGGCCTAACAACAGCAATGGTGATGCCCAGAAGAACTCAAGAACGAGGCCTGACTTGGAGCGGCCGCCCATGGAAGCCGGGAGGTTGATAACTGCACAACCATCAGAGGTGATAGATGAGAGTAAGATAGAGCTGACGTTAGGGCCTTCCAGTTACACAGGGAGAAAAAAGGCGGCCACACCGCTCACATCAGACTCAGGAGGGAGCCTCTCATCATCCTCCACAGAGTCCAGCCATGTGAACAGAACAAGTAATGTTGGTTTGAAAGAGGAACTGGGCATGACATTGGGGTTCCAGAGAGGGAACAAGACTAACAGTAGCACTGTTGTTGATGTTGAGGAAGAGCTGATGAGACAGGACAGAATAACTCAGCCTCCTTGGCTTTACAAAGTTCTAAGTCTCAACATGACTTGAAGACTGAAGAGAGAGAGCAGAAAGGGGGGGGGGGGAGGGGTAAGAACAAAAGGAAATTAAGGAAGGATCTTTCTCACTTTCTTATCAGGTACTAATTTATGTGACTTCCATGCTTGTGTGAAGTTTCTTGCTAGCTTTTCTTTCTTCTTTCTTTTTTTTTTTTTTTCCTTAGCTTATGATGATGTTGTTTATGGAATCCTGTGTAAAGATGACTAGAGTTGATTTGGCTTGCAAAACTAATTACAGTAATTACATACTGACTTTTAGTACGGTTCGATTTCATTTCTTATCAGTGTTATTGAATTTGCTGCTCCCACTCTTCTCCTTTTAAGGTTAAGGTTAATAAGAAGGGAGTTCTGCTTCGGAGAAACCTATCAAGCGGAAGAGACGAACAATTAGTATACCTTAAAACTAATTCTGAATGACATAATAATAACAAAAAAATTAACAAGCAACAGTAAAGATAATAATTAAAAAAATTATTATCATTAGAATAATTTGGAAGCTACATATAAATGAGTGAAAATCTTGCTGTGAAAGGAAAAAAGCAAAGCTGGGAAACCAACGATGGCTGCAAAAAAAATCCAAACCAAAAGTACGATATCTCCTGGAGTTATGGATTACCATATTTATGGAAACTGAGATCTATTCAAGAATCCCGTTGCATGTTACTTTATAGGTTCACTGCTATATCTTCCCAGTAATTTGCCAAATTTACCCTTGTGAATCATGTTATATATATATATATATATATATATATATATATATATATATAACAAAACTTTCGATGAAGATAGAGGACACATATAGTACCACTTTAGTGGTGGAACCCAACTTTTTAAGTTTCCTTCAACTTTGTCGTCTTATGGGTTTCTAGGCAGCAGCAGGCATCTAGCTAAATCACATAAGTTGGAAATATTTTTCATGTCTGCTTCCAGTAGTCCACATGGGCAACTGATGCTTACCAGTCAGCTTTAACATGTCCTACCAAATTATGGAGCTTTCTGTGGTGGATATGCTGGCTCTATCCATGATCTATGCAAAAAAGTTGGTCCTTTTCCTTGCCAACATTAATATATATATCAATTTCTCATATTGGGTGGTCAATAGCCGCCGTGATCACTGGATTCATCTTTTGTAAAATGAATGCTTTCCTTTTCTTTTGAAGAAAAAAGGGTCATCTCCGGTACATATAGAAACAGCTTTTTATAATTAGTATTAGAATTTTGAATAATTTATTTAACAAAAAAAGCTAAAAATAAAAATTAAAGGTTACTATTAAATAATTTTTTTTAAAAAAAAACTTTAATATTAATCACGGACATTAATACAAATATAAAAGAGGGCCTATGTCTAAGAAAGCTTTACTCGGGTCCTAACTAATGTGGATCGAGCTGGGTTGATCCATCATGCATCCAAGGTTAATCCATGAACTTCAGATTTGAGCTGCAGCAACTCATTGCTTTTCTAGTTGGAACACAGCTTAACTTGCCAATATGTACCCAAGATTCTTGGAGATAGTCATGGAAAGTGGATCCTGTAATCCTGTTAGACAGTCATGGAAAGTGGCTCCTGTTAGAATTTGTAAGTTAGAATCAGAACATCCCAACCAGTAAACACCTGCATATTCCATGCTTCTCATATCATGCCAAGAACATAACTTGGATGTCTCCAATGCACAGCCATCAAGCAAAACAGAGAACAAACAATCCGATGATGCCAGATCAGAAGAAATCAATGTTGCTATGTTTATCCGGTCCGAAACCAGAACTCGGTTGTGCAAATGTATGTATAAGACCAGTGAATTGTTTTGAATCTGAAACTGCCACAATTGCAGCCAATAGAAACATTAAGAAATTCTTGAAGGACTGCTAGACTAATGATTGTTTTACTATCTCGGAGTTTCCATGAACACTTTTATCTCATACAAGAATCATTCCAACAACACTAGATATGGTAACGGGATACATACAGCAGATGGCCGGTAAAAGTGGAAGGCTTCTGCATTTCTATTCATGTTGAGTCACCCGTGATCATCAACAGGTAATACTCGCACAAGAGACTAGATTTGCTAGAAGCTTGAAAACAGCATACTTCTCCTCCGACGCAATCACGGTTGACGAAAGTTATTTCTCAAGAATTCTTGAACTACAGGCTTAACTGAACACTCAATCACTAACGGTACTTGGATCTTAAAATCTCTAGTTGTTCAAATGGGATTGTCCCAGAAAACTTCAGAACTATGGTATATAAACTCTTTATGTTCCTATGACTAAATGGGTGAAGAAGATGACAAAATGTAAGGCCTCTTGGGCAACGAAAACAGGAACCTGTGCAAGTAGGTTTTTTCCCCTTTCTTTTCTTATAAACTTTTTTAATCTCAAAGAATGATCTCGTCCTGCACACTGACGTTGAGAGTCTTATGTGGAAGAACAATGCTGTTGATCACAACTACTTCATCTTCGACCGTCACAGCCTCTCCTGCATTATATATGAGACCAGAATGCTCAAGAAAGTCTATAGGTAGATTGGTCCATCAAGTATAAACACTCAGACCAAATGAGAGAATCAGGAAAGTAAAAGTACCCAAAATAGTAATTCCAAGCTTTGCATTGTAGTCTCCATCAGCCTGAACATGATTGAACGTCAGTAGGAGATGGCATTAGTTTCACAATATGAATCAGCATATATACTAGATTTCTCACGCATCCTTAGATGCTATTGTCAAATTTAAAATCAAGATCCAGAACAAAGCCCCTTCATACAGGGGCAATCAACAGGACAACCTTTTTGCCACTGGCGTTCTTCTTTCCTTTTCATACGGGAAACACAACTGATCTTTTATAGATTTTCTGCTAGACCATGCCTTAGCATAAGCATGGTTCTGATTTAACACCCATGCTGTCTATCTTCAATTTATTTTTTCATTTCCCAATAAAAAAGTCTTGGCATAAAGAAAAGCATGACGCAGCAGGTAAAATGCAACAACACTGCCATTACACTTGCCTGAACTCTTGACCATTTGCCAAGAGATGATTTCCACCCGACAATAGAATTTATGACCACTGAATTTTCCTGTCAATTGGAAACACAAAAATATTGTTCTTTTTTCATGAACAAACAATGAAATGCATTGGTGTTAAAAAACGTGACTCTCATTGCTTTACATGCATGCACTACATACCTTAATTTCAACATCATCCAAGATGATACAACTTATGAGCCTTACCCCAGCCCCTACACGAACATTTGCAGAGATAGATACATTGGGACCAATCTGTTCAAAAGAAGCTTCGGTTTTACACAGCATACCAGGGAAAACCAGACATGAAACGCAATAAATAGCACATGGAATGCAAATTAAGTAACAAAGAAAGCTTGTTCTAGTGGTTTTACTTGTGCATATTAACATTAACCTCAGGTTCAAGCAAGAGCCCACAGGATGGTATTGAGGGCCATTTCTTGAAAGACTTTCAAAGTACGACTAATTTAGCAACAAGATTTTTGAAACTGATTAGTCAAAGAAATAAACTAAATACCTTTGCACTTGCATGTACTTTTGCTGATGGATGGATAAAAACATCCCCTGTAATCATTGCACTTTTCGTTCCATCCCCTCCAGCCAGAAGATGAGAAGTAGTAATTCGAAATTGGGAAAGGTAGAGGCCGGAGCACTTCAAAGACATCCTGTAACAGTAGTTACAAATTTAGATCCTAAAATCAGAAAAAATCTACTTCAATAGAAGGACAAACAAAAATATTTTTTACCCTGGTGTCTTGATCTGTTCCCAGAACTCCATGGTCTCGAATGTATACAACAGCTTTTTTCCAGCAAGTGGAGACAATATATCTTGATCCAACCGAACAAAATCTACAGGAAGCATCTTGCTGGAAAGCAACAAGTGAACCTATTAGGCTCCTGTGCACCAGATAGGAGACTTGTGGAAACAACATAAAAGTATAAATTTCTCACTATTTTCTAGATTCTTTTTCCAGATCTAACATATTAGTTTCAAGGTAATTCTGACTGAACCATTCCAGTATTTGGTAGTCATGCTATCTCTTGTTTTTCACCTCACTGCTTATACATAATGGTTTAAAACAACCTCAACCTTGCAGTGGCATGTAAAGCTTCAACACTTGAAACATGACTCATATTAGCTGCAATGTAATGATAGAGTATCAGTTGCCAATAACATGAAGCTTTTTCAGTTCACATGCAAAAAGATAATAAGTGCTGCGAACATAGAGTGTAGGCAATTCTATTAATTTAAACAGAATAGTGGTGAAAAACGAATCAATTGGACTCATAGGTTGCAAAAGAAAAGTACAACCTCTGTTTTCGCGGTGAGTGGAAACCTCTTCAATGGTTGTAAAGATTTTGGGAGTGAAGATGTAGACACCACAGTTAATTAAATCACTAACCTGCATTCCATGAAATTGTTAAATGCTAAGTAAACAATGTGGATGCAAGCAATAGGAATGAAGCATCGGATGATGGCTACATCCCATGCCTCTCAAACTAAACAACTGCTTGAACATACAAAAGTCTCAGGTTTCTCTGTGTAATGCAGAAGCTCATTAGTAACTGGATCAGCAACTAGCTCACCAAATTGGTTTGCTGATTCAGCAGACACCTGCACAGTGAGCAATTCAACATGGCATATGTACTCAACAATATACATGATTGGAAATAAAGAAATTAGAGTGATATTTTTAAAGAAAGTCAAAACAAGAACCAAAAAGGGAATCAGATACTAACCTTAATTACTAATATTGTTCCCATCCCCTTGTATCTTTTGTGAGCCTCTGTGAAATGGATACCAAATAAGCATTTTCCTTTTTAGAGATGAAATGATAATGACCATAAAAATACAAGAAAAGTTACCAAGCATGCTGGGCAATGGGAAACTGCAACAAACGTCACAATTTAGCAAGACAATATGTGCCTGCTCCACAACAATTAACATAATAAAACATTTATGCACAAATATACATACATGTGTGTGCGTGTGTTTAACAAGCCTTTGATGCAAAAAGGGGGTAATGCAAGATTTCTAGCAAGAAATGCAGTCCAAAGATATCGAAATTTAAAACACAGACCGGATTGTCTTCCATTATCACGTTCCTGAAATAATACAAACCACCAGCAGAACCGTGTGGCTTGTCCTCTTTCAAGTATCTTCATTTACCAAAACCACCAAATAATTAGATCGCAGCATAAGCTAATGGAGACCATATATTTTTAATATGAGATGTGAAGTAACATGGCCAGTCATTGGAATGCTCACCTGACTGGTACCTTCAACTCATTAGAGATTGAGGAAACGTACAATGTAAACTCCCTTTCCTCATAGAATCCAATCAGAAAAATACGAGCCAAATTCGGTAACTGTTAAAAAACAGATTATTGGTGGCGCAACAAACAATTCATTAACATAATCCCAACTGTGAGGTAGTCTAGAATTGTCCAGAAACTAAATATAAGAATAAAAGGAAACAAAATAAGCATACCCTTTTGCAAGCAGAAATAGGATGGTGAACCATTGGCTGCCCTGCCAGAGGAAACAACGGTTTCGGGGTATTGAAAGAGAGAGGCCTAAATCTCGTCCCTGTGAAACAAAACAAGAACACGAAGTCATCAGATCCAATACGCAGAAAGCAGGAGCAGCAGAAATTACACGAGATACTCTAAAATCCTCAAAATTGAAAATGCATCAGAAAATTGAAACACCTTTAGTAGGGCCACCAACCATGATCACAGCAACCACCTTGTCCTCTGAACTCTCCATGCTCAAACCCCAGATCTCTGAACCTCGGGACCTGGTTAAAACTATATAATTACTACAGAAGACTGAAGAATGTTCCCGAATGGGCTCAAATGAAGAAGAAATTGGGAAGTGGCGAAGCAGTAGCACCCAGAAATGAGATCCAGAGAAAGGAGCAACCTCAACCTGAGACGTTTAGCGCCAAGTAGGTCCCCGACGAGCAGCGATTCAGACAACGAACTGAATAAGGTGACACGGGAGTCTCAGTGAGATCTATCTAACAGCAAGGAACCTTCGTTTTTCTGTACAGGTTGTGAGGCGTTCGATTGGATTGCGCGAGTTCTGTCCTGTTCTTCGTACCCTGCCTCTCACTTCCTGTTGGTTGGTCCGCAACGGCTGTGTTAGGCGTACGAAAAGAAAAGGTTCACGGACCTGGGCTGGCCCAGGGACCAATCCAAATGGTCCATAAGGACCGATTAAGCTTACTACCAGTGAAGCCCAATTTTCTATTGGACTGAAATTCTTTTGAGGCTCGGCTATAACAGTTCCGCTGTAACAGTTTCATGAGATCAAATACTCCAAAACAATAATACAGGGGAATTCATTTTTAGGTTAAGTTACATTAATTTAAAATAACTTATTTTTATTTCATGATTTTTTTTATTTAAAATTAATTTAAATTTGAAAGCTAATAGTACTATATAGGTATAACCATTCATCAAATAATATTTTTTAAAATTTAATTAAATTTCATGAACTTTTTAGCAATAAAAATTCAATTGCACAGTAAAAAATCAGTATTAGCTTTTAAAAGATATTGGTTCTGGATAAAAAAAAAAATTTTAAAAATATTTTAAATTAATCCAATTTAAGTTAAAATGAATTGACCTTAATTTAAATAAATAAGGAGGGTTAATTTGCTGCCATGGCTGACCTGCGAACCAAAGTTTGAATCCTGTCTCAAAGTTACTTTTATTTACAAGATTTACCACCTATCCTTCATATGTGCATATGTCGTGGAAGTAAAGAGAGACTAAGAAATGGACTCAAACCAAAACTTGTCAGTTGGTAACATATTGTAAATAAAAGTAACTTTGTGTTCAGGTCGGCCCAACCCCACAAATTAACTTGCCTCATTAATTTGAATTAGTCTCAACCGAACTTCCCACATACTAAATAGTTTTAAAAATATGGAGCCATTTTCCAACAAATTGGATTGCATACATTAGTTGTAACATAGCAAGTTCCCATTTACTTTGCTATACTTTGGGCTAATTACCTAGGCCAGTTTAGAAATACTATTGGTTTGATTTTTTATATCATATTAAATACACACATTGTAGCATAGCAAGCTCAACTAGATCTAGTCTATGTTACTATATTTAATTGGCAATCTTTAGGAAGGTTTTGATTTTTTCTTTAATTGGCACTTTCCTTGATTGCCATGTGTCCATTTTTTAGTTTTTTATTTTTTTAAATGAACTATGTATTGTTGAATAAAAATTGAAAATCCAAAAGTAGTCTTCGTTAAAACTAACAGAATTGTTAACGGTGTTAGTCCCATTAAATGAAATGGTTCACTTTCAATTTTTTTTTTATGTTTCTATCGTAAAAATGCATAGTAGTAGTATTATAGAAAATGCCAAAATAGCCTCCTAGTCCTTAAACTTGGTTAACCAGGACACTTACCCCCTAAACTTGAACTCGGTCCAACTCAACCTCCAAACTTGCTAAAGTGGGTCAGTCAACCCCTTTGACTTGACCTCTGTTTGTCACATGCTTAGTGTCGTTCGTCCCCGTTTGTTGCTCTTTTTCATCAGTTTTCCAGCTGTCTTCTTCTAATAAATCCTCTAAAAACAATCAAAGACGATTTTTCGTTGTCAACAAATCCTCCGGCGAGGTTATCTCGCAATAAAACCAAGAATTCAATCTTCGTGATTGGTGTTGCCTGTGCCATGAAAACCAAATCCAATGATATGAACCCATTGCCGAATTTGGAGCATAAACCGGATGAAGGAAGAGCATGATTTCCCATGGGCAAATTCCTCGACAAAAAATGCGGGAAATTAAAAGATAACAAAGACCTGGCAGTGTCACAGGCATTAGGTGCACACTCTGGACTGGAATTCAAATTTATTGGGGGAATCGGGTGGCTCTAAACAACCCTGAGATTCATTCCTCTTTCACATAAGTTATGGCATAGGAATTGGATTGTGGGTTCACGAGCACAAGTAAAGGATTGATGATCATGAATTGAGGTATAATGTGTATTGGACTGGGTTTATAAATTTTTATGTTATTTTAGGAGGATTAGAGAATGGATTAGGAAAAGATAGAGAGGTCTCGATGAAGATGGTAGCTTATTTGTAACATTTACAATATTATGGTAAATCTATGAAACATTAAGAAGTTTAAGATAGTTTATATAGTTTTTCCTTCTCTTGTTATATTGTAAAAAGATTACATATTTACTCCCTATAGTTTATTTGAAATTATAATTATAGCCATAAACTTTCATATGTGTCACTAAACAGTAAGTGTTGTCATTTTTCGTATCTGGACAGACGGAGGTAGACGGCGTCTGTAAAGGCCCATCACGTGACAACCACAGGTCAATCAAAGGGGTTGACTGACCCACTTTAGCAAGTTCAAGGGCTGAGTTGGATTGAGTTCAAGTTTAGGGGATTAAGTGTCCTGGTCAGCCGAGTTCAGGAACTGAAGGGGTATTTTGGCCTATAGTAAAAAGGGTAAACTGCTGTTCAACCAAAAGTCATGTTGCTGAGCTTGAAATGCAAGGTTAGACCCATGCATACAAGGAAAATAAAAACAAAGTTTCATTCTCTTTCGACTTTCCAGCTAACTCAAGGAAACAAACTACACAGTTGTAGGGTGGGTAATTCAATTATTACCAAATTCCTTTTCATTTGCCATTTTAGCAGAACAAATCTTGGGTGGTCTCTTATCTCTATGAATGGAATGAATCTCAAGTTTTTTTTCAATTTATCACTTTGATGTCGAAACCCTATAAAAGTTGTCAAAATGAAACTGGTTAATTCCCCAGCTTCTTCTTGACTTGGGGCCTCTAAAAAGTCTCATTGCTACTGAAACAGTTGTTTCGACAACTCTTTTATAGTTTAATTAGGAGGAATAGAGTCCAACAGTTATTACCCATAATCTGCTCTTTTTTAGTCAAGTTTCTGATGATGACACTCGATTCTTTCTAGCGTCAAATTAATTGATCGATGCACAAAACTGTAACTGTGGATCCTATTCAATATAGGTTGCAATGACATGCATACGGGCTGCACAAAGAGGTAAGAGGTTATCTTTGATCTAATGGGGGAAAAGGTGCGGATTTGATACCATAGGGTAATAAGGGGAATGGCATGACTAGGATTTAGATCAGTGGTAGCTTTGGAATAAGGTTCTGAATGTTTGACGAAAAAATTTAAGGAATTATTTGAGTGTTGGTTGTCGTCTTCAGCATCAAGCAAAGAAGATTGAGGTGAGTTAGTCTTTTTCTCTTTGCTTAGGTTGTTTTTGTTTTTATTTTAGATTCTTGAAATGAACCTACCCTTGCGTTATTTAATCATTATTGTTATTATTGTTGTCCAACTTCACTACTATAAGTCTTATTCCCTTTGCATGAGTAGTGATTTTATGTTCCTTTGTGGTTAGGACTTATATGTGACGTTTTCATGGTAGATATTCATAAAATATGATGTGTTTTACCCCCTAGCTTTCAATTATGTATTATGAGTTAACTCTCTTTATTGCTCAAATGTATTTGTTTGCAGTTTGGAGTTCCTAAATCTGTTGATGCCAATGGTGTGAGCATACCGGGCAATAGGTTAAGGAATGATTCATTGTTTATAGTTAGGTGCAAGTGAGAATGAGAAATATATGTTTTTTTAAAGAGTTGCTGATGAATCATTTAGCATTTGTCTAATACATGCTTATGAGTTTTTTTTTTTAAATGGGCAATGATGAAATCAGGAGGCTGACTGAAGTACTAAAATCAAGGGCTTTTGATCAGGAAAGTATAGACTTTACCATGATGAATAATGTTGCTAGGTGTTAGCACTTAATCTTCCAGGCTTCGAAAATTTAATAGAAAGTAGCAGGACATGGGTAAAGTTCTTCATGGATTCTCAGCCCCTCTTCCCTATTCAATTGTGAGTATATTGCTTTGGCTTTCTAATCATAACTATTCTTTAACGCTCACTTCTGTATATACTAACATTTAGATATTTGTGTAATCCAACTTTTTTTGCAAATAGCCAACTTTTCTATTTTTTGGCAATTCATTTTACAAACATGCTCACACTTGGATTGATGTAATCCATTTCACTTTTTGTTTTTCTGCAATCCTCACATTCGTAGCTTTTTTTTGTCAATCATAACTATTCTTCAAAAGTCATTTCTAGATAAACTAGGCAAAACAAACCTTACTTGTGTGTTTGTACAAATGCTTATTATGGCTAGTATCTTTTCCTACGGAGGATTTGATTCAATGTCTATGAACTGCATTTTCAAGTTTAATGGAGCATGCTTATACTCTAGGCATTACAGAGATTTGTATAACTTATGTAACATTTCTATTTAGAAAGCAATATTATTTTCATCTAGCAATAAAGTTACTGAACAAGGTCTATAGTACAGCGCATCTGCATTTTTCATTATAATATGTATTTTTTAAAGGGGAGCAAGGTTATGGCCTAAGTTTTACCATGATTACACAATTGTCATTGCCTTGTGATTAACTATTCAACATAGTCAAACTATGAAGCATATGATAAAAAATATATGTAAATAAACTAATTAAAATAAATTAGTTTGAAAGGCCTACAAAATGGATAAGACATGACAAGAAGTATTGTATTTCCTAGGGGATTCAGAGGTACATTGTTGAACAGGAGGGGAAAAACATATAAAGTGTTGAAATATTGGGAAGGTTGGAGAGTCAGAGGGTGTTATTCCATAATTCTTGGAATATATAGTGACAATGGTGAAGAAAAAAAGGAATAAGAAACAAAAATAAATTTTTAAAGCTTGGAAGCTATTCCCTGTATGTAGTCTTCATTTGATGGAATTTATAGGCCTTTCTCTCATAGGTTTTAAAAAGGATATGAGTCTGGTTGAAATAATGCTTGTGCTCTATTCAAGGTTGTATCTGTAGAGAGCTATTTATCCCTTCATCTGTTAATGTTGGTTTTAGGTCGGCGCAATGATTGTTCAAGCCATAGGTTTGCTTGATGATCTTGGAAAAAAGCTCAAGACATATACAATGAGAGTTCATGAATTGTATGGTTGGCTTTTTCTGGAAGTTGCCAAGATTGTTACTGATAATATTCTTTAAAAAAAGACTATTAATCTGATGGGTGACCATTCATATGTTGCCAAGCTTTATTTTTCTCAGGTAAAACCCTGATCTGCCTAAGAACAATTTGATTCTGTGATTGTGGTTTTCTATTATCTCTTCTAAAAGCTCAAGGTAGACTTAGAAGTCTTATGTAGCTTTTCTTTTTGGAAATGTTAAAGATTGGTGAAAGTAATGAATAGTTGGGAATATTTGTTATTAGAAAGAAAAATAAGCAGCTTACGGGAGGGCAAATTTTTTTTGTAAAGGGTGGAGTAGATTTTACCTTTTAAGACTAGACCTTTCTGTTTTATTAAAGTTTATATTTCCTAGCTATACAGTGGGAGTTGACAAGTAGTATACCCCTGTAATGCCTCAACTCATAGAAATATAAATTTCCATTAATCCGTCCGTACCCTAAAGCATCCAATTTCAACATTAATGGTAATGTTCTTATCAGATGTGCGACTTTCTTGCTATGGTTAGACGAAAATGCAATGATCATAAGTTTTTTTTTTAAACAACTACTTTTCCCTTGGTCTTTCTAAACATAATGCTATTGTTGCTAAAATTTTCACAAATATTATTAGAAGGGGCTAACGCATAATTAAAGAATGCAATGGTTATATTAATGGGGACTGAAATAAATGAACTTTGATCTTATTAGAATTAGGGAACTATGTGATTAGGGCATATCTCTTTCCGAGTACAGAGCTTTTACACACACACACACACATATATATATATATATATATTAGGACGTATTTTTGGGAGTTCTTTTTATCTTTTCTTGCTCAATTTTATCAGAAATTACTACTTCTCCTTTTTTTATTTAAGCATAAATAATTTATTTTCTAAAATTTTGAATCCACTTAAAGTCATAACATTGACGAGGTCATATAATGATAAGATAAAAAAAAACACATAGCAAAAAATGAAAGATCATGGAATTTCAATATTGGTAGGAGAAACATAAACATGGGATTCAATACGTTTTTAATCAACTTGAATCTTTGTTCCCTTGACCTTTAAATATGAATAATTATATTTTTCCCCTTATTTTTAACTTGTCAATACCATATTTTTACTATATTTAGTCCATTTTTTCCACCACATCCCAGAATTTATGTTTTTTCATTACTAATAACTTTATTTTGTAAACATCAATTTTAATAGATTGAGATCAAAATTTGGAATGATTTTAAATTTTTTAAACATAGTAAGTAGTAATATGTTGAATTTCAATTGTGACAGTTAAGTGTGAGATATATTAGTGAGACGCAAATAACAATTTTTTTGTTAAAATATTAACACCTATTTCAATTGAAAAATTATCACCCACGCAAAAGTGCATTTTAGCCACAAAGAGTGAGTTAACATATACC
Organism: Aquilaria sinensis; assembly: GCA_005392925.1. Lineage (NCBI taxonomy): Eukaryota > Viridiplantae > Streptophyta > Magnoliopsida > Malvales > Thymelaeaceae > Aquilaria > Aquilaria sinensis. The sequence goes on along the minus strand of SMDT01003018.1, from coordinate 112,129 downwards.
AACTAATTCAATAGACACTAGAAAATTCTTTAAAAGGAAAAAAAATGAAAATTAAGGAAATTAATTGCAATTTTGGAGGAAAAAATATTTCCAAAAAATGAAATGAAATTAACATTGATGACCATTTAGGTCCATAATCGCAGGAAACAATTTATTTTCCTAAAAATTAATATTAATTTAACACGTACCAAATTATTTTGACCTATATTTGACCATGAATCCAAAATATAGATGTTTAACCTAATAAACTATGTTTTTGCCAAAACTAAAGGTAACGCATTTTAACTACATTATTACCACCCTTTTCCAACATTTACTAGCAATTCAAGCTAATTTGAAAATTTGATGTTCTATCCATATATATTTACAAAAATATTAGGTAAAGAAAATATAACTTTCATGTATAGCCAAAACTAAAAATAAGGCCAATTTTTATCATTAACTGTCTTATTAAATAAATATAAAAGGTGTATATGTCATATTAATTGCCCTATTACATTAATATTAATATTTTAACCATATATATGTAAAAAATTATTGTGCAAAAAAAATCAGACTTCCAGGTATGACAAATCTTTTAAATACCACTATTACGTGCTATTATGTTTAATGCATTTTAAAAACTAAAATATTTCTTCTTTAATTTATTCTTTATTTATATATATGAAATTTCATCCTAATTAAAACTCTACATAAAGATAACATTCTCTCCCCTTTTCTAAATTTTCATTTTAGCATAATTTCCATCATCGTATCATATACTTCATTTATTGCCCCTATTAATTTTATTTCATATGATTTTTTCTTTTGTATGATTTCATTAAATGCTTTATTTGCAAATGAATAAAATTATGTTTATGTTCTTTTTTAAGCTTCTAATCTTTTACTTTGTATATATAAGATTTTTCTTCAATCATCTCCATCTCATAAGTTTGATTTGATTTAAAATATAAATATTTGATAGTTATTACCTATACCCATATTCGATTTCTTTATTTGTAGGAAAATACTAGATCTTTATGAACACATTATGTTGTTAATGAAAACAAATTTATCCATCATTTTTGCATAAATGTGGTTTTAAATTTGACCTTTATTAGTTTGGCTACATGCATGATCGATGAATTCAAGTGAAGATGCATAAAAATAATGTAGTATATGGTGCAAATATCCTAATTTGTATGACCTAATTGAGTGGCCTATTATATTTACCTTTATAAATGACAAAATTACCTTCACTTTTAGAAGAATGTTTTTATAAAAATTAAATATATTTACTTTTCTGGAAATCAATTCAACTTGAAATCTTGTACCAACGCCAGGTGTATAAGCTAGTTTTGGACTAAATACCTAAGCCAATTTAGTAACATAACTACCTTTTTTTGTTATTTTATATTTTATATTTTTGTTTTATTTCCATGTTTCTATAATTAAAAAATAACATGTTTTTAACAAAATAAAGTGAAAAATTCTTGGGTTATTAAGCATAGTGGAGTACTTCTTGGATTTGTTGTTTAAATGTTGTGGAACCAAAAAAAAGGTCTTAGAGGTGATTGAGGATGGAAAAGGGACATATAATGCTATTGAGAAGGCGGCAGCTAGCCAGGTGAACTAGATTGATCAATGAAGGATGGAACAATGTCTCCATGCTAAAGCGTTGTTTCATTGTATGGCTACTTGCACCTAGGTGTCTACTTACTTTAAATCCAGTGGGGTTTCTTGTGGATGGAGATTGGCGGCCATAGCTAAAGTTAGGTGCTATAACTTGAGTGTAGTTGGCAAATGATGATCCTCCAACTAGATATCAGGATCGTCTTCTTCATGATCGTCATTCTACTTTCTCAACTGGGTTAAGTACTATCTTTAATGCCTTGAATTTTGCAACCAAGATTCACTTGTATGTAGTCATCATACTCACTGTTTATGTCAAAGTATCTCACAAGATTACTTCAACTGACTTAACTGATACTGAGGCATAGGGGATTTTAACAGTCATTGAATGCCTCATAACTTTTATAGGATATCTTTCAATCATGGTTGCTCATAGAGACAAGGTTCAACTTGCCTATGACTTAACATTTTGTTTTTTGTAGGTTGTCTTGATTATTTATTCTGCCTAAAAAAAAAACTAGGTGTCTACTTGTGCTTTGATGAGGACTTTGATGAGGAAAAAATGTAGAACCATTTGTTTTTTCAATGCAAGTTTTCTAACCAAATGTGGTCTCATGTGTTGGAATAGTTAAGGATTAGGAGGGAGGCCGATGCGAAGGGGAGAGGAACTACATTAGTCCTCTAGTAAGATTAGGAAAAAAAAAGCTATAATAAGAAAAATTTGTACATCAACTTTTGCTACTATTCTTTATCATATTAGGGCATATAGGACTCAAAGAAATAATCATTATTTTAGAGATAGCTATAATGCTGAGGAGTAACTTATCTTTTATGTGCATTTTGTTATCTATTTCACTTAAATCATCTTAGCTTTGATAATTCAAAATTGTGTGATTTTGTTATTTGGTCTTAGTGGAAATGTTTTATTATATTATATTCAGAAGCATTACAAGTATAAAGAGCTATATAGTACATTAGGAAAGTTAGGGGGAAGTGGTTGTTACACGAAAGTTAGAGGATCTCAACTGCATTTTACCACTACTAAAGAGCTAAAACCGAATGAAAGTGCGACTCAACTTCTTGAACTTAGGTTGTCCATATGGTGTTCTTTGCACTTTACTAGCTAAGTTGGCTGTAAGAAACTTAGCAGAAATGGTTTTTTTTTTTTTCCATTTTGTTTGCCCTAAAATGCAAGCGAGCTCTTTATAATGTGGGAAAATAATTGAAACCTATGGCTTGGCCTTAACTACACTTTCCAACATCTATTTTAAAAAATCTATAGTTTATCTCAAACTTCCTTTACAACTTTACAAATCATAATTTAAATTGTATGGTAACTATGTTTTAGTAATTTTAAAATTTTTCATAGTTAACCGATATTGAAAAAATATTAATTTACATTTACATTAAGGAAAATGAATTAATATAGAAAAATAATAATTTAAAATATCTATTAATTGTAAAAAAAAATAATAGAAAGATTGAAATTACTAAAAGGTTGCCATCCTACACTTTGAATTAAGGTTCCAAAAGTTTTTATCAAACAATATAAAAAAAACAGAGGACAAAATGTAAACTTCTAAAAACAATGGGAGGCTGATTTTAAATTTTTTGATTCAATGATATTAACCGGTCCCAAAACACCCTAAAAAAAGGTGAAATTTTGATAATATATTTCATAGTTTTAAAATCTATTTTTAAAAACGTTTTACACTTCCAAATTTTTTTGGAGCCCTATTTCTTAATTACCAAAAGAGAAACTATATATAGAATAAGAAAAAAGAAAATGTTAGCAAACTTGTAGTAGAATTTTTTGTGGAATTTTTCATCTTATCCAAAACCCCTCGAAAAACCTCAGCGACGGAACCCCAAAAAATCGTTCCTCCGGCGAACTCAAACACGGTCATGAATCCAGTTTAAACCCATTTCTCCCAATTTGCTTCACATCTTCCCTCTAATGGAACTTTCTTCTTCTCTCACCCAAATCCCGAAGTTCTCCGACCTTTCTTTCTCTTCCTCTCTCTCTCCTTGCCCACTCCAATCCCATCTAAAAGCGAGGAAACTCACAAACCCCGGCTCCCGAAAATTCCGAATTCTCGCCGTCGCCGTCGAACCTCAGGAGCTTCCACCGGACAGCCCCCATAGACTTCTTAAAGAGCTCGCCCAGCGCAAGCGATCCACCGGCCCGAAGAAGAAAGTCCCTCCCAAGAGGTTCATTCTGAAACCTCCCCTCGATGACAAGAAGCTTGCAGAGAGATTCCTCAACAGCCCACAACTGTCGCTGAAGCAATTCCCTCTTCTGAGTTCTTGCTTGCCCTCTTCGCGGCTAAACAATGCCGACAAAACCTGGATTGATGAGTATTTACTTGAAGCCAAGCAGGCTCTGGGCTACCCTTTGGAGCCGTCCGAGCAATTGGGGGATGATAATCCGGCTAAGCAGTTCGATACTCTGCTGTATTTGGCTTTCCAGCATCCGTCTTGTGAGCGGACGAGCGCGAGGCACGTGAGGTCTGGGCATTCGAGGTTGGGTTTCCTTGGGCAATATGTGCTTGAATTGGCGCTTGCGGAGTTTTTCTTGCAGAGGTATCCGAGGGAGTCGCCCGGGCCTATGAGGGAGAGGGTGTTTGCTTTGATTGGGAAGAGGAATTTGCCCAAGTGGATTAAGGCGGCTAGCTTGCAGAACTTGATATTTCCTTATGATAATATTGATAAGTTAGTTAGGAAAGACAGAGAACCGCCGGTGAAGTAAGTTTTCTTTCTTTTTTCTTCGCTGATGAATTATTTACATCACATTGTATGGTAGTTGATGGTTTAAGATTTTCGTATTGTCTGGTGCATTTTAATGATCTGCTGCGTTAGCGAAGTTCATATTGGTAATCTGAAAAATAATTGAATTAGGCGGTGGAAGAAGTGGGTAGATAGTGATTGGTTGGAAAGATCTCTAATTTTTGGATGCTCCATACCAAAGACTTTGATGTTATAGTTTGCGTTATCATTTATAATGGGTGAGAACTTGTTATTCATGTTCAAGCTCCAAGCTTTCGTTGTTCCAAAAGTGAAAGCTAGTCCCTTCTCCAGAGGCATGCTAGGTGATGGTTGGGTAATAAAACCTTGTATTTTACTTGTTTCCCATTTCAGAACCCGTTATTGAGCAGGCTGCATTGGTTTGCATTTTCTCAAATTGATCTTTTAGTTAACCTGATAACCAGATTTGAAACTTGGATTCTGCAGGAATCTTTGACAATAGCATTTACTTGTTCTTTATTGTTTCGCATGACTTGTTCATATTTGTTTTGCTGCTCATCTTATCTGCTTACCACCCTCGTGCTACTTTGTAGGCAACTGAGGTTTAATTGTTGGTAGTTGGTACCAATGAAATTTCTGTGTTTGGTTCTAACCACAACCAGTTTTTGTCTAATGGAGGCGCTTGTAAGAACATGTGAAAATTAGTTCAACATATTTTGAGGTTTTTTCTTGTGATGATTTCATGCTGTTTGTTGTACCATAAAAATAGAGATCAGTTAAGAAAGGTTTCTCTGTGGGTGTATGTGTGAATAGATTAAAGATTGGCAGGAAAGAAAAAATCATCACAATGAAGAGAAGTTTGTGAAAAAATTAGGTACTTCACTGGTGTTGATTGATCTCCACTGTTTTCCATGGATGGTTGAAACAATCAGCCTTTCCTTTAGACTTCTTTTGGTTCTTTAAATTTAATAACCATTCTTACCTGCAAACTGTTGAAAAAGAAATTGATAAGGGTATTTGAGAGTCTATAGTAATTGTAGTTCAATAATTAAGAATAACAAGCCGAAACCGAACTGCACCAAAGCTCATCTCCATTTCTTCCTATAAAAATGAGCTTAGAGACAACAACTATATGGATTTGTATCCAAACACTGCTACTTTGATCAGCTATGGGATATGAACCATCATTTTGGTTTGAAAGGCTAAACGAAATACCTTGGACATGCTTTGACTCTGCCTTCAAATTTCTTACTAGTTCACATTTCCCTATAAAATGCCAAACGGTTTTGTCAATTTGAGTTAATGACATAATAAATTGGATGTCCAATATATTTATTCTGGATTCATTGTGTTTAGATGCATGTTTTTGTCTTCCTATGTATTTTTTGTTTTCCTTTATCTTGATTTAGTCTAAAGCTCTGCCGTGGTAGCATAATTTTCTCTTCTTGTACAATTTACACCTAATAGTTTAGAAGTTTATCCTTATGTTGCAGCTTTCAGTTGCTTGATGCATTTGGTTTCTTATTTTCTTTGTGTTCTCTATGAAGTAATCGATAGATACAACGTTTTGAAAAAACTCTGGTTTGTTGTCAGATCTGTCTTTTGGGCTTTGTTTGGGGCGATCTACTTGTGCTTTGGTATGCCAGAGGTATATAGAGTGTTGTTCGAAGTGTTTGGAATGGATCCAGAGGCTGAAGAATGCCAACCCAGGCTAAGAAGACAGCTTGAAGATGTAGATTATGTTTCTGTTGAATTTGAAGGCAACAAAATCAGTTGGCAAGATATGGCTACTTATAAGGCAAGCTTTGCTACTTTTGTCTTATACTTCCCCAGTCCTATATTACCTGATCAGTTTTGACGGAATACAGATTTTTAACCTATTACCTTCTTTTCTTCTCTTACCAAAACTACCCTTATGCCTTAGCTGATCCGACTCGGGCTATGTTTGTTATGGAGGATGGAAATGTGGAAGGATGGAAAAAATATTTTATCTTAGGATTCACCTAAATTCTAAGAAGTTGTGTGCAATGACAATCAATGGATCATTTATTTTTCCTCCCTTATTAACATTTCTATCTTTCCTACAAAATAGTTGCCTTCTGAGGAAAAAGCTCAACTAGTTTGGGATAACTAAAGAAGGGAAAAACTGCCAACATAGGGTGGAGGGAGTAATTTCACAATCAAATGGTCTGAAGCTAAACATGAGAGCGAACAAAACGAGAGAAAGTACTCAATGCTGTTTAATATCTTTAGAAGATTAAATACAAACTTGGAAAGAAACTTCCTATTTTGTGCAGCCTTTGGTTCTAAAATTGCCGCTGACAATGTATAATACCAAGCAGAATTCTAGTTTTAGATTCTAGAAGCAATATATTTAAAGCTTGATGCACCAAACAATTGAAATTGCAGTCTGAAACGTTGCAATATTGCTACATTTTTGTTATGACTAAATTTAGACGGAAACTTGGTCCTTTTACAGCCCCCTGAAGATGCTCTCTTTGCACACCCAAGGCTATTCAGAGCTTGTGTCCCACCAGGTATGCATCGGTTCAGAGGAAATGTTTGGGACTATGACAGCAAGCCCCAGGTTATGCAGGCATTAGGTTACCCCTTGGTAATGAGTGATCGAATTCCTGAAATTACTGAGGCCAGGAACATTGAACTTGGGCTTGGATTACAGGTAATTGACTTTAGCTCTCAAAACTTTTCATGCTTATTATGCCTGCATTGCATGTTCTTGGTGATAGTCATCCTCTGTTAAACAAAAGAACAGTATATTTTCATAACGGGGGACATTTAGGCGTGTAAAAATAGTCTTCCATTGTTAGATGGACATTGATGAAGATACATATGTGGGAATTGAGATGTGTATTCATCTATGCTTCCAGAAGAGCCATGCCATAGAGAAGTACAAAAAGCTGTTTTTATTCCTGTTGATATCATGTGTTCCACATGTTCCCTTTTTGCTAGCTAATTCCTGATGGTGTTCTCTTTGTTCCCTGAAATGGGCGTTACAGCTTTGTTTCCTGCATCCATCGAAACACAAATTTGAACATCCTCGGTTTTGTTATGAGCGGCTTGAGTACGTTGGCCAAAAGATTCAGGTAAATGTTGTCTTGCAACAAAATCAAAAGATATTGCTTCGACAGTGTCATTTCCGTGTGAGATGGTTCTCATAGTTCTCTTTTCCTGAACTCTTTAGGATCTCGTGATGGCTGAGAGATTGCTTATGAAGCATTTGGATGCACCAGGAAGATGGCTGCAAGAGAGGCATCGTCGTCTTGTCATGAACAAGTTCTGTGGAAGGTACCTCCGGGAGAAATATCTTCAACGTTTCATCATCTACGCTGAGCAAGTCCAAGATGCATTCGAGCACAACCGAAGACTAAGGAACCCAGCAACAACTGCGGTCCAACAAGCCCTGCATGGCCTCTCATACACTGTCTATGGGAAACCGGACGTGAGGCGCCTGATGTTCGAGGTCTTCGACTTTGAGCAAATCCAACCGAAACCTGTGTAAATACTATAAATCTATCTGCAAATTCAAAAGCACTAGAAACACCTTCATCTCTTTGCGGGTACTAATCGCCTTTATCACAAGCAATTTTCTATACCAATTGCCCCCCAAAGTATTTAGTGGATTGTGATGCTCTGTTTCTCTGATTCTTGCCTCTCACCTTTGTAAAAGAGGGAATAATAAAGGAGAAGAAAATGAGAAAGGGGAGTCGACATGCAAAGTTTCAAGGCCAGGAAAAGCATATTTTAACAGCTCATCTTTTTCTTTTTTTCGCCTTACTCTTTATGGTAGTAACAACTTTTTCGTATTTGGTTCTTTTCTTTGTTACTTATTCCCTGAGAAGACAACTTTTTATGATGTACTAATTTAAGCAACTTTCCTTTTGACGACGAACCTTTATTGCGCAATCAGGGGGCCTAACACGGGAAGGCAGTTATGGAATGGAATCATGTAACACGAAGTGGCCCTTTGCAACACCTGTAGGATCGAATTCTGCATCTTGTGACTATTAGTAGCTTAGGAGTATTTTGTACATGGAAAGACTATAAGTGACTTTAAACTTTTCACCTCCATGTTTCAATTAAAGCATTACACCAGTTTAGTTATCCTGTTGAATTATTACATTATAGTTCTTGAGTAGTAAACACATTGCTATTATTTATTATTATTTTTTTTGTACTCATCATATAAAGGATTACAGGTTTAGATAGAGAAAATGGGACACGGTTTTTCTTTTTCTTTTTTTTTTTATTTGTTACTCAAAATTTGTTATAAGTACAAAATATCAAAATTGAAGTGTTTGATACGCAAAACTTAGATGGCTCGCACTGCAATTGGACCACTTTTATATTTGCTTTTGTTGGAGAGTACAACCACCATGAGAAGTATTTCGCTCACCCGACTCACTTAGCTAACGAGAAGCTTCTGGGATATACTAAAGCCATTGAATGTTCGTATAATAGTTGGCATTAAAATGTTCAAATAAAGTTATCTTTAACCACTTCAACCAGTCTCATCAAAGTTACCTATTCATTAAAAATAATAAAATAAAAGCTCAAAAATATGTGTACTTATTTTTCAAACTGATTATGAATTATTTAAAATATTTTATTTGACCCTCAAAATTTCTATTCAACAATGTACGAATTATTTAATAAATCTTTATAGGGACCAAATATGAATGTTTTATGTTTTGAGGGAAATACATAAAATTTGGGGGCAAATTTACCACAGGTCACCTAGTTTTTTTTTTTTGTCTCAAACGGGTACCTAACTTAAAGTTGTACCATTGAAGTCTTTTACCTCATGTAACATGTCCTGATTAGATTCTTTCCATCAATTTTACCATTTACCCTGACAAAAATAATGATGTGACATAAATTAACATCAAAATAAATCTTAAAATAGTAGTTTTAGTTATTTAATTTTGCCATTAAGAGTTTTAAACACTAAATTTCTAAATCTATTGTTTATACTCTTAATAAATTGAGAGTGTGAGAGAAAGAGAGAGAGGTGTGTCGTACGCACATCGCCCACCCTCACCAGCCACAGCTAAGGCTGGTGACGCCCTAGTCTTAAATTCAAATGCTCAATCTCAATCCACCATTGACAAGTAGAGTTAGTCAAAAGGGTATGAGTGGGTCAAATTTCTCTTACCACTGGACCATCAGCAAGCGGATGCTCACCATCTCGGATTTGGACGCTCATCACCGAGTCCACCTTCTAAGAGAAAGAGCACCACAAAGGCATTGTGCACTGCCATGTATTGGCAGGTGACAATGATGAATAATGTGGCCAGGTGGTGGCTGATGAATGGTTCATTAGAAGGGAAAAGTATGAGGAAATGGATGAGATCCATTAGGAAATAGACGATGTTGTAATTGAGGAGCAAATTCTAGGTGTTGGTGCTGGCAGCCAAAAGCCCCCAAGCTAGGTCATCAAGAATTGCATGAGTGGCTAAGACAGTGGCAGACGTGTTGTGGAAAAATGAAATGAGGTAGTTGGAACCTAGGGGCGGATGTTGGGGCTCCAATTTTAAAAGACAATGGGGGTAAGGTGGATGACGGAGAACATAAAGAAGAAGAAGAAGATAGGGAGATTGGGAGGGATTAAAATTAAATGAAGCCCATTAAATGGTGCTCTAGGTATTATTGAATGACGAGGCCTTGGTGGATAGACTTTTGAGCTTTTCAAGTAATTAGGAGATTCAACAAGAAAACAACATTGTTGGAGGCAAATTCATAAGAGAAAAATGTTGGAAAACAATGAATTGGATGAATTCTGGTGGCAGTGAATGTATGGATCTGAGGCTAGGGGTCGCAGGCCATGGGGACATGTCTTTCCTTTTCCCCTCTCAATCTATTAGGAGTAAATTTAAAAGTCTAAACTTTAGAATTATTAAAGAGAAACATTAGAAGACTAGATATTTAAAGATTTATTTTAGTGTTAATTATACCACTTCATCATTTTCAGTCAGAGTAAATAGTGAAATTGATAGAAGGAAGTTAATTAAGGCGCATTATATAAGATAAGAAACTTCAATAGTATAATCTTAAAGTTAGATACTAATTTGAGACACGAAAACAAATTAGGTGAACTCCATAGAATTTACCAAAGTTTTTGTTTTGAAATAAAGTTAGAGGTTTTTTATTAAAAAAAAAAAGTGCTACATTTAGGCATTGGAATTATGCATGCATTGACAGGTACACGTTAATATCAAGACTTTATGCATGAAACTAATCATGATGTGAACCTTTTATAATTGACATTAAAAGTCATATTTTCATTGAAAAATCCTCTTGTGGTAAATAATCACTATGATCAACATATCATCATTTATTTATCTTGTTGGTTACAGTAATAATTCATATGGTTCATCTTTATTCTTTCTAAAGCCTTGTTTTGCTTTCTCAAGTCTCCGATCCTTCAACATCAAATGATAGAATAGATATATACAAGAAAGTATTAGTACAAGGAGGGGCAGACCCAGGTCTTCTAAAAAAAAATAGTTTAAAGATAAAAATTTTCTTAAACTTTAGTTCTTATAAAGGAAAATTACATCAATTCCCCTGAGGTTTATCCAAACCTACACTTCAATGCAATTGTTTGAGGTACCTATACTTACCCCATAAAAAGTTAACTGTGTGATTTATGGTTACAACAAGAAAAAGGAAACACATGATTTTACTCTCTTACTCTTTTTCCACAGAAACTTTGCCCTCCATCGACTTTTACATCAAACAAGTTAGTCTTTAAAGGATTTTGATTATCAACATAATTATCCTAAGAACTAAATAAAGTAGTTAGAATAATGAACTTGTATATATTTGAAAGCTTTAAAAAGGTCTTCTCATTATTTTCGTGAGATGTAATTGTTCCACACATTTCTAGAACCAGATTGATAACTAACTCACTGAAGTAGCCACCAATACTTGTTTACGCTCAATAACTTGATATCTTCATTCTAAGAGGAAAAATATAACATTTCTTTTAGGCCCTATTCATTTCATGGCTTTGCATTATAGAAATGCATTTTTTTTTTGTTAAATACACTAACCTTCTCTGACCTCAATAGTTGCCAAACAAAAATGGGCTTATTTGTAACCAATACTACTTCATTTGTCACTAATTCTTTTCTTACCTAAACTCATTGTCTTTTTCACTTTTTCATAAACTCTAGACTGGCTGAAGCTCTGATCATGTATGGCTTTCTTGCCTATCATCCATATCCCTGGTGATGCCTTTCTTAGCTCGGCGTTATTTCGGTGAAATCAATGCACGTAGACCAAGCTCTAGTAAATCCAATTTTCGACTTCACAATGTTTTTGCAATACCATATATACTAAAATCAAGCTCTGGCGAAGGTTCTTTCCATTTTTCCAACATCCATATGTCTTCTCCCATCTCTGATTTAGAGTTATCCATATGATAGTCGCCGACCTTTAACATTGAACCCAACCACCCGTTTTGTCCCTTTATCTTATATTGTCTTTAATTTGAAGTCGTGTGCAAATGAGCCTTGATGGAACACTAGACAGGATGGATTTGTCTGAGGGCCACTAGATGGCGGAAGAATGGCAAGGTCCGTGTTCTTGAAAAGGCTATGGGCTGCTTGATAGATATGGCTGTTTGATAGATATGTTGAACTTCAAGGATAGTTTGTTTTAACGGAAAACTTGGTCACTCACGACACAAAAACCTTGCTTAACTTGATGGTTAAAAACTCATTAACAGAATACTAAACACAAAAAATGAACTAGTTGTAAGTGTATTTGTGTGTTTTAGCCTTGTTTCGGAATAGAGAAAGGTGCAAAACATGATTTTTAAAACTGTCCCATTTGGATTTATTTATATGAGTGAATAAGTACCTTTTGAGGGTCACAACCTTCTGGCTTCCACAAAAAGTTGTGTAGGTTCACTCATTTAAGTCATAACCCTTTTAAAGGTTGTATCTATTTGAGATAAGACTATAACCATCCCCTAAAGGGTCATAATGGTTCAACATTAAGTCACAACCCTTCTAATAGTTGTGTCTCCTTAAAATAAGGCCATAACCACCCCTTAAATGGTCATAATGATTTAACCTTGAGTCATAACCTTTCTAAGAGTTGTGTCTTATTAAAATAAGGCCATAACCTCTCCATAAAGAGTCATAATGGTTCAACCTTGAGTCACAACCCTTTTAAGAGTTGTGTCTTCTTGAAGTAAGGCCATAACCATCTGCTAAAGGGTCATAATGGTTCAGCCTAAAGTCACAACCTTTTTAAGAGTTGTGTTTCTTTGCTAAAGGGTAGAAGTTACCTTCTCTTATCCATTTCACCACATAGGCATGACATCATCCTATTGTTTCCTATGTGATGATGTGTTACACATTTGTGCCACATGCAGGGTTGTGAGTTGGCATGACAACACCAACATATGGTGTGACCACATCAACAAGTATGTCTTAGTGTGTCTTATGAAATTTAATAATCATTCTTACTCATTAAATCATAACAATCTCATCCTTAACTAAACCTATCCTATCTTTACTTCTCACCATTTTTTCATGAAAATTATTGTTAAGAAAGTTGCCAGTGACTTGAGGCTTAGTTTATATTGATCGATTTTGGTCCATTAGGATTAAGAGAAAAATCAAATGAATTAGGAATTCTTGTTCGGATCAAATGGCAAAGTAGTAGAAGAAGGTGGTGGTCTGAAAGTATCTGCCATGAGAAGGAAGCATTGTTTCACCATTGTTGCCATGACAAGGAAAAGGAGTTCTTTTACTTCATAATTAGAACATGAAGGCTTTGGTAAGGGTGATTAATCTTGTTAATAGAATTGAGACAATACATAGGGTTTGTGGAGATAAAGGCAATTAGGAGGCCATCATTTTTAGTTTTCCGTCCAGCTCTATTTTTCCTTTCTTCAATTCACAATGGGCCGACGAAGTGGAATTGGTTGTGTTATGGTTCGGTTGCAGTACCATGTAGCAACCTTGAGACAATGATTGGTGGCTGCTTTGGTGGTGGAAAAAAGGCGAAGGCTTGGAGAATCATGGATGGAAGGAGATTGAGTTTCTTGACAAATGACATAGGTAGCTGAGATGAGAGGCAGAAGATCTCTTGTGGTTACCTACAATGCTACTTTATAGGTTGGACAATGATGGAAGGAAGTTAGAATGACAATTAGTTGAAGCTTGACAAAGGGAACAAACTAGATCTTAGCACCATTGACCAAATTAAGCGCCACCACCAAGAATCATAGTGGGCAAATTCTCTTTCTTGATTTTGTTGGGCGCCAACATTAGATTACAAAGCCTTCGTACTCAACATAGATCTCCTAGCATTTGAAAGGTTATTGTCATGCTTGCTAGGAACATATCTACATGAGACTCATTGCTGCCACTAGGCTAATAGCCATCAATATGTGTTTAGATCTTGATCTATGAAGTAATCTTCATCTCCTTAATGTTGGCCTTTGTTAAAGCTTTCTAGATCCAAAGTTTACATTGGGACGATGATGAATGTAGGCCTATATCTCACTAAGAAGAAGTTAATGATGAGGAAAAGAACGTTTGTTGTTGATTTTGTCTCAAATAAGGCCAACACCGTAGAGATGGCAGAGGGATGCAACTTTAGTGGGAAGGTCGCAGCATTGTTTTAGTCTGATTTGTTATGAGTTATTGATTTGGATGAGCTTTGCTTGGACATAGTGATAGATGGAAAAGGTAATGACAAGGCATAATAGCGGAGAAGGCTAGAAGATTAGGGGACCTAGCTTGTTAGATGCAGAAATCAAGGTTTAAAGTTTTAGTGGATGAAAGCCAATAGAGCAAAATCAAGTATTTCATCTTCTTTGTTGCAATGGTAAATTACAAATTTAACTTTTTAGAAGAATCAGTATAGGTGTCCCAATCATATGGAACAAAAGTGTAGTTTTGGTTAAACCTCAAATGGGTCAATGTAATTTCCCCTTCTTAAAAATATATTTTTTGGAAAATTATCAAAAACCCCCTGATGTTTTGGGTAACCTACAGTTTTGTCCCATATTTTTCAAATATCTATACTGACCCCTTGAAAACTTAATTGCATTATTCCCTGTTAGACAAAAAAACGAAAAAAACTCATTTTGTCCTCCTGGTCATTTTTTATATAAATTTTGCCCCTCCAACTTCTACATTTAACAAATTTCCCCAATATTTGATTCCCGATCAAAATCTTTCTCTTCCCAAACCAAATTAGAAATGTTTGACAGTATCTACCTGCTCCAATCAGAAACATCGAATAGATGGAATCAGAGAAGGGGAAAGCGACCGGCGATGGAAAGAGAGAAGGAATCGGAGAAAGGGAGAGGGACGGGAGGAGCAATCAGAGAGGGATCAAATCAGAGGAATTGAATCAGAAAGGGGTCAAATCATCTCCGTATCATTCTTCTCACATTGTTCTTCAACACATTCAACTTCTCTAATCAGAGGAATTAGAGAGGTACCAGCATTGTCTTCGATTGCGAAGTGAGGAGGCGTGCAGAGAAGATGTCGCCGTTGTGGATTTAGAGGAAGGCGAGGGCCAGGCGGAGTCTGAGGCAATGGATATGAAAGGAGGCGAGGGTTGCTGGCGATTGGCCTTGCATGAGTCTGAGACGGTGGATCCGGAGGGAGGCGAGTGTCAGGCCATAGAAGAATCGACCGCTAAACCTTTGATTCGTGTCTAGTTTTGCTTGATAATGGCGAAACAGGTGGAACAGATCAACGAGTCCGACGATCGATTTTCCGTGCAGGTGGCAAATTTGGGCGGGGTGCCTATCTAATATCACCGTCCCAGCACGCGAAGGAGAGGGGAAGGCAGAAGAGGCGTTGCGGAGTCAAATCACGCGGCGGTGGAGGTGAATCGGCGTGGAGGTGATGGTAAATGGTGGTGAATTGGCATGACCACCCAGTTGTTTCCCAGGTGAATAAGGCTTCCCAGTTGTTTTCCAGACGAATCGTGCTCGGAATTACGCTGTGCGGTCGGGAATCGGGGTGTGATTTATGGTTTAAGTCAAATCGGTGTTGCAGAGAAATCGAGTTGGAGTGAATCGGAAAACTCCGATGGCGTCTGGGATTCGACTGAACAACGAAGCAATGAAAGAGAGAGGAGTGACTTATTAGATGTATAAGTTTGGGAGTAAAATTTCTAGTGAACAAGGCTAAGATGTCAAAGTTAGACATTTTCTATTTTCTTTTGTAACGGTGATTAATGATGTTAATATTGGAGGGAGATAAGTGTAGGTTTCTGAAAAATGGAAGAGAAAACTGTAGGTTATCCTAAACCTCGGGAAGGGTTTGGTAATTTTTTTCATATACTTTTATAATTAAAAGTACAAAAGTACAATTTTCCTCAATGTTTCACCAATGTAGACAAAGTTTTATAGCTGAATAACATGAAAGCGAAAAAGAAACGTCATAATTTCAAAGCATTTATCTCTCGTAGTCACTGAGAATTATCAACAAACCTTTCTATGAAAAGGATTGGAGCAAAGCAATAGAAACACCAAAAGTCATGGGGAAATTACAAAAATTGTTTTGTAGTTTGCCATAACCTACATTTTATTTTATATATTTTTAAAAATTTATCCTTTTCTCCTTGCTTTCTTTATAATATCGATAATAACTTTTAAAACCCTAATTTAAACTATCTAATAACTTTATTTTAGTAATTTCAAGATTTTTAATTTTTTTTACAGTTAATCGATCTTTAAAAAATATTGATATATACTTACAGAGAGGAAAATGTATTTATAGAAAGAAAAAAAATAATAAATGAAAATATTTATTAACTATAAAAAAAATATTAGAGAGATTGAAATTATTAAAAGATAATTAATGTATAATTTAAATTATAATTTTAAAATTTATTATCAAACAGTGTACAAAAAAAATAGAGGTAAAATGTAGGTTTTTAAGGGACAAGTTACAAAAAAATTGAGGGTTGTAATTTTCTCAAAAATCATAAAGGGAAAATTATCATTATCCGTATTTTCGATAAGGGCTTTTTCGGAAATTGAGCAGGCGAAGATATTTATTTTTCGAATTCAGAGGCCCACAAAACAAAACGCATGAAAAAGAAAAAGAAAACCCATCGACAACAAATCGCTGCTTTTTTGTCGTCGACGCCAAAAACCAAAAGAAAAAGAAAAAAAAACTATGGGTTCAGTGCTCACGACTCACGAGATCCAGACTGGTTCCATGAGTGGATGAAAATATCATTCCTTCCTCGTCTCCCACTACCCTTCCTGCTACTGTGCGCCATCGTCGCCTCCCGTGCGCCTATTGCGCGCACCCCTATCCTGCGCACCCACTCCCTTGGCTTAGCCGCCCCAAAATACCTTCCCCTCCCCACTTCCTCCTGCCATACTTTTCACGAAAACCTTCACAACCCTGAGATCGAGATCGAGAGCGGCCGTCGCTGCCTCGCCGCGATCTCGCCGTTGATCCGCCGCTTTTCCATGTCGAAAGCTCGCGTCTACGCCGATGTTAACGTCCTTCGCCCCAAGGATTATTGGGATTACGAGTCTCTCACTGTTCAGTGGGGGTATGTGTGTTCCCCTCGTCTTTAATTTATTATTCTATTTGAGGCTCTGTTTGTTGTGTGTTTAGTTCTTATTGGGTAATTTTAGGTCGTTGGTCGGTTCCTTGTTATTTTGCATTTTGCATGGTTCTGTCTGGTGATGTACAGTTGATCAGTTGCAATCAGGTTAATGTGGTGATCTGATCTTGATGATCATGCGCTGGGAAGAATTCCTAGGTATTGATGAGCTGTTGATCTTTTCAAGTCAATAATAGCGATGATGACTTGACGAGAAACAAAAGCTTTAACTGGTTCCCTACAAGCTCGAATCCTGCTGCCGACCTCCTTCTGCTTCTTGAATCGTGCATTCCAAATTTCTTTCTGCTTGAACTTCAATTTGATCGCTGAATTTTGATAATTTTGTACGTACATAGTGTCGAGGGGAGAGGGGGTGCAGAGCAGGTTCGAACTGCATTTGATCTCCTAAGGCTTTTTTCCTTCCACGTTATTTGCTGTAGGGGTCATCCTTTTTTTTCCCCCCTTGTGGTTGTTATCATCATTATCAACTTTAGTGCAAAAGAGTTTTAACAACAGCTCGATGTTCAAGCTGTGATCATCAAGATCAGTGAACCGCATCAACCCAAACTACTTATCAATAGGATATGACTATATTGTGGTTAATGTGGAATCGATCCAACGAAGGTGGTGGAACGTGAACGGCTGTGTAATTAGCTTCTTTCTTCAGTGATAATAGTAAACTTTCCCTTTGCATGAGAAAATTAGAAACAGGGCATCACCTTCCATTAATATATGTTCTTCAGTGACCAAGATGATTATGAAGTTGTTCGGAAAGTTGGAAGGGGGAAATACAGTGAAGTTTTCGAGGGCTTAAATGTTAACACCAACGAAAAGTGCATCATCAAGATCCTCAAGCCTGTTAAGAAAAAGAAGGTGATCAGTTAGCATCTTTCTTTGAATATGGTTGTGAATCAAGGCATCTAGCTAGATGTGTTTTACTGGTTTATATCGAATGATAAAATGGCTTCTCTACTTTTTCTCTTTTGCTACTGATATTAATCATGGCATTCCCCTTTTTCTAATAAGCAAAAGGACATCATGATTGTGTTTGTGCTTTTGTCTTCCATGTTAAACTACTGTAAGCTTTTTTTATTTATAAAATAAATGTGAAAGTTCACTTGATTCAACCTTAAGTGGGTTGTTTACTTCCGTGTCGGGGACAAATTTCTCTAAGCAATCCATTAGATTCTGCTCGAGTGTTCTTGTGTTTGAGGCATAACTTGAAGGTTGCTACTGGCATGTCTGCAGATAAAGAGAGAGATTAAAATACTTCAGAACCTTTGTGGTGGTCCAAATATTGTGAAACTTCTTGATATTGTCAGAGATCAGCACTCCAAAACACCTAGCCTGATATTTGAGTTTGTGAACAGTACAGATTTCAAAGTCTTGTATCCGACATTGACAGACTATGACATACGCTACTACATATATGAGCTTCTCAAGGTATTGTTTGCTGCATTTCATCTTCGGTAATTTCTTGTGAAATAAAACTTATCCTCTGGTATTGTGGAAAATGAATGAATAACATATATTTTCAATTCAGTCCCTTTATTTACTATTGTTTACATTATTATATGATTTAGCAATACTCAATGTATGCCAATTGCCAAAAGACATCCGAGTGTGTATGAGCCATACGCTAAATATATGGAGGTGGGAAAATGATAAGAGTAGGAAAAAAGCTGTTTTAGGAAGCTGCCTCGAATTCTGCAAAATGGCAAATGGCAACATAGTTTTCCTGTATCCAACTCCATATGGTTAAGAATTAGGATTCAGTTGATGAATAGATGTGCAGTCTCTGGTTATCTTATCCAACTTTTGGATACATTTTGATAAATATTTGGTACTGTTGCTATATTGACAGATAGCATCACCGTTATTCAGTTTTTTTTTTTTGTTTTTTCTGTAAATATGGCCTATAAGTATCTTCTCTGCTACTTCTTTTAATGAGAATGAATGTGGATGTCAGTTCAAGGGAAGAAATGTTTTAATTCAATCCTATGAATTGTTCTTTACATTTAGGATGAAATTTCAAAGGCGAATATTTTCATGTGACTTGCCATACATAATTTCTTCCAATTTCAGGCATTAGATTACTGTCATTCGCAAGGAATAATGCACAGAGATGTTAAACCTCACAATGTTATGATAGACCATGAGCTGCGGAAACTTCGGTTAATAGACTGGGGGTTAGCTGAATTCTACCATCCTGGTAAAGAATATAATGTTCGTGTCGCTTCTAGGTAACTCTTGAACACAGCACATATTTCATGTAATTTCCTTAGAATGTGCACTTCCTCCCTAAAATGGAAAAGAAAGAATTCTGACAGTTAAGGAAGATTAAGAGCAGTCGGGAAGCTTTGTGGGGTAACTTTGGTTTCTTCAGTACCGTTATTTATTAAGGAAAATGGTTAAGTGACAGTCCATTTCTCCCTCTCAATTGCTCCCTTTCCCCAAAACACTCTTTAATTGTAAGGGCAGCCACTTAAACAGATGACCAAGGTTTGTCTGTGACTCTGAGGCAGACCTAATTATTATTTCAATTTGTTTAATGAGTAGGCCTGAAATCAGCAGGGCTTTATTTATCATGGCTTCGTACTAGCTGTTGTTATATCTTGCTGAAGGAACAAAGACAGGTAGTTGATAATTTACAATGGTGATAACCTATGCTTAGCATGCGTATAACACACAAAATAGAAAGGGTTAGAAAGTTCACAGTGATGAACTGATCTTCTTGTCATTTGTTTGTGTTATTTTGATTGTATGATATTTGCCCATTGTTAACTGTTAAACTGATCTTTCTGTGGTTTTGTTTGTGTTAATATTGATTAATGATATTTAAGTTGTTCTTTCTGGGCTTATTTAGGCAGTCTTACAATTATATAATCTATTTAGTTGTATGTGTCCATTGGACTCCTTATTCCTTTCTCGAGGAAATAAATTGCTCTGCTTGTTTCCCAGGTACTTTAAAGGGCCAGAACTGTTGGTCGATTTGCAGGACTATGATTATTCCCTGGACATGTGGAGCCTTGGTTGCATGTTTGCTGGAATGGTAAGATATGTTTCAACTGGTCTACAGTTTTATCTCTATGTTGGAAGGGAAGTCTATGAATTAACCGATCTGTTATTTACTTATTTGGAGAAGACTAGTAGTTTTTAAATCAGATCCTGCTGATCACTAACACTTGTACTTATCTAGATATTTCGCAAGGAACCGTTCTTTTATGGTCATGACAATCACGATCAGCTTGTAAAAATTGCCAAGGTGATGCTCAGTATATGATTTGGTGGTTTTATTTGCCGAAGTTTTATGTCAAAACTATTTGGTGAGAACTAGGAGAGCGGATACAAGATACATTTAGTCAAGCCAACCACTAATGTGCACTCAGGGCATGAGTGTCACATCTCTTTTTTCTTTTCTTCAAACAAGATTTTGGATGATGGACTTGGCTTTTTGTTTTTTTGTTATTCTTGTGGTTTCAGGTGCTAGGAACTGATGAGTTAAATGCATACCTGAACAAATATCACTTGGAGCTTGATCCTCAACTTGATGCACTTGTTGGGAGGTGTGATGAACATCAAAATTTACTGTGCCCTGAAAATAAGGAAACATAAATCTTTACATTAGAACTGCTGCTGTGATTCTATCTTTCAAAAGCATGCATTGATCCATTAGACAGTTGATTCGTACAGATTAGCACCTTTTCTGCATGTTTATTTTTCTGCAGGCACAGTCGAAAACCCTGGTCCAAGTTCATCAATGCAGATAATCAGCATCTTGTCTCTCCAGAGGTCAATATGCTGTTACTTGTTGGTTTGTGCATGCATTATGTATTCTGTTCAGCTCTTTCAACATGCTATGTGTTGTTCGTCACTAAATGGATTCATAATGTCGCTTTTTCAAGAGAATAAATATAGCATTCTTTTGTAAATTGGCTTACAGGCAATTGATTTTCTTGATAAACTTCTCCGGTATGATCATCAAGACAGACTGACTGCAAGAGAAGCAATGGTAACTCAATACTGGGTTTCTGGTTGAATTTAAGAACTACTTGGAACTGCATTTGCCTTTGCTGGTTCAATACCATGGTTTTTAATTGATTCTCATTTTTTCTGTTTACTTTTCTGTGTAGGCCCATCCTTATTTTTCTCAAGTTCGGGCTGCAGAAAGCAGTAGGATGCGGACTCAGTAGCCTTTCCACAAGAGCTGGATTTGTAAACCAGGTCATCTTCTTTGAATTATTAGTCATCTATAACGGCCTGCTGTTACAATACCGTGAGTACATTGTGTTGTGGCTACTGAAGTCTGTATGCTGGATATTTTGTATCAATATTATGTATTGTTCGTCTTAGTTTTCAAAGGTAACTTTGCTCTTTTTGTCCTTTCTTTCTTTCCTTCGAAAATTTTGCCTGCTTGCGGGGTACTGAAAGCAGGTTAAGTATCTTTTGGCTTTGTCTCTGTATTGATTTGATTACTTAGGTTTTGTTTGCCTGGACGTGATAAAGTGAAATTTTGATAGCATTAGAGTTATGGTTTGATGGGTATAGCTGTTACTCGAGCATGGGCTGCAGCCGATTCTGCCCATCGCTATTATAGTTGCCGAATGGGACAATCAAAGAAAGTCATAGAATTGGACCAGAGAACATATTGCGAGGAGCTGAAGCAGTAGTATTGGTCATGGGTTGTAAAACTGAACCACGCTTCGAGCCACCGGGCTCTCTGGAGCTGAAGTCGTAGCATTGATCATTATCTTCCAAAAATTTCTCATAATTTAACCATTTTACTACTCGCCTTTTCTCTATTTTTTTTTTTTTTGGTTTTTCTTCGTTTGTTTGTTCAGTTACCCCCGCACAATGAAGCGCGGCTTATGCAGGACTTTCTGTAGCTACTTGATTCTGATTAATTTTGCAAACAGTTTATGGATGAGTTTGAAGAAATGGTTAAGAGTCACGTTGAGATCCCCGTAGTGTGATAAGTGGTTGCCAGATCCAGGTTTCTGGCGTTCCATGCAGGACTTTTCGTAGCGATTAGATTCTGATTAAGTTTACTTTCTTTTTAGAGCTCCTGGGTTTTAACAATGAGTACTCTGTTTAGCGCGGGGTTTATCGAGGACTACGTATGTGCGATGTCCAATACACATGTTTACGTATTTTGTCAATTTGCAATGCAATGAGTTCCGATTCATCGCGTACCGATTCCTTTGGCTTCTGTACATTTTTTTAAACTTACTGTGATGTACCGTGTATTATGCCTGCAGTATAACGCGGTGCAAGAGTTAAAGAAAAAATGATTATTCTTTCTTTTTTCATTTTTAAACCAAATGCATCGATATACTATACATATATAAAACGAAAAAACATATTAATATTTATATTTTCCTTCTTTTTATTTTTTTAAACAAAAAAGTCAATTTGCAAATGTTGACATGATTGAGATTTGGAAATTATTGTGATTTTTTTCATTATTTTTTATCTTTTATTTTTCAACCTAAAGCTAAAGTTCCATGATATTGAAAGACTATGCTACTTCTGCCCAACAAGTTAAGATGAAAACATCATATTTTATGTCATCTAAGAAATCAATGTGATATTAGAAAATATATTATCATGATTGAAGTATTATTTATTTTTATCTTATATATTAGTAAACTAATTTTTTTCTGAATAACATCTATTTTTCTCTATATATCCTATTTATTTATATGTTTACATATAAAAAAATATAGTTATTCCTATGTATTTTATTTATATTAGAAAAATTATGAAGAAAATAATTAGAAAACTATAAAAATGTGAAAAAAATTATATTTAATACTTTCTCTGTAGTCCATCGCATTTTGGATGAAGCACTTAGGTTTGACACAAAGATTGAGAAATAGGAAAAATCTTATGTGTTGTTTTCACTTTCACACTTCACTTTTACATACAAATCAAAAGATAAAAAATGAATATTAAAATAATAATTTGAAAGGTAATATGATAAAATAATTTACCAAATATAGAAATATTGTAGAGTTTTTGGATGGTACAAAATAGAATATATAGAATTCTTTTTGGGAAAGATGGAGTATTTTTATCTTAAAATAATTTACTTCTTTTTTCTTTTTGCGTCATCTGAAGTTTTGCAACATTTCCGTACTTAGTAACATGCTTTGACCATATTACCTTTCAAACTATCATTTTAATATCCACTTTTCTAACTTTTTTATTTACAAGTAAAAAGTTTAAGGACAAAAATAGAAATAACACATAAATTTTTTCCACTTTCTTAATTTATGAGCCAACCCAAATGGAATAACATTGGTGGGATGGAAGAAGTAGTATCTGCTGTGATGGCTGTCTACTATCCAACATGCATACATACATCTAATCTATTAGTCTAATATTCATTTATTTAAATTTATTTAATTTTAAGATCTATTTGTTTAGTTGTAAAATGCAATTTTCTATGATTAAAATCGCTATCTAAATTTGAGAAA
This sequence comes from Aquilaria sinensis, assembly GCA_005392925.1. NCBI lineage: Eukaryota > Viridiplantae > Streptophyta > Magnoliopsida > Malvales > Thymelaeaceae > Aquilaria > Aquilaria sinensis. The sequence continues at coordinate 88,670 of SMDT01003018.1, read as the reverse complement.
CATTTGTTTCAATTTGATTGTATATCTATTTCTTAGATACATTTATTTAGTTTTTGAGATGTATGCAACTGGTTCTAATATTCATTTATTTATGATCAAAACCTTCTTATCTAGATTTGAGATACATTCATTTTACTTTGATTGTATGTATATTTTTAAATACATTTGTCTGGTTGTAATATACACTTGTCTAGGATTTCAACCGTCTTATTTAGAGTTCAGATACGTCTATTTCACTTTAATTATATAACCCTTTTTATAGACATTTATCTAGTTTTGATAACGTTTTTGAAAAATTAAGATTATATTGTCTAAATTTGAGATATATTGGCTTCTTTGATTGTATACCTAGCTATTTCTAAACTACATTCTTCTATGATTGATGTTATCGTTAATTGTTTCCATTAGTTAATGGATGTACACTAGATAGATGTGAGATAAGGTCATACTTGAAATTTTAAAAGAATTAAATGAATAATTGAAGCATTTAATGTTAATAAATACTTGTAAAATTCACTTTAGGGGAATCCTAAACCTTGAAACATTCATATTGGTACTTAAAGAATCTCCCTACATCTCATTTTCATTGGAAACATTTCACATTGTTGAACTGTTTCATAATGCCATGGCCTAGGTATGGTTAGGCATAAACGCATCCCCAAGACTACAACACGACATTATTATCCTGCATTGTGAATTCACTTTGGAAGTAAAACTACTGCCTGTTCAAAGCACTATATTTCTTGCCTTCACATTGCAGATCTATTTGGTAACTATCCCCTTGATTGCTCGCAAACTCTTAAGCGGTGGGTGGCTCTCTAAGGTTAAGCCCAAACCTTTCTTGAGTTGCCTGCCAAATCAAAGACCTATTGGATTCTCTAACGTGTTACTTTGTAATCGTCGTACCTAGGTGCAAGGTTCTACTAGCTCATTAATTTGCTATGTCGTTACTTTTTTGAAATATTTATATATTTTTTAATTATAAAAAAAGAATTTTTTTTGTATATAGAAACATCTTTACAAATAATAAAGAATTAAAAGCTGCTCCAGAGCAAAGGACTATGTTTATTGAAAATGCGTTTTAAGTCGTAGAAACATATGTTTTTACGACTCTATAGATGAAAACCGTATTGAAACGTAGTAGAAATGTAAAGATAGGTAGAAATGTGATACTAGTCGTAGAAATGTATAAATGTTTAGACTTAAAGACTTTACTTTATTGGGTTATTTGGGTGAAAAAATGAATCGGGTTAAGAATTTTCGCATTTTTTCGGTCTAAGTTGGTTGACCAAAGTAACCAAACCCAAAAAATAAAAAAACTCTTAGTCTCTCTTGCCTAATTTGCTCTCTCACGCATGGCGCACCAGGCCATCCTCTTGGCTTTTTGGCATTCTTCATCTGCTGCAACTGCTTCAAATGTTTTGCTCTTCATCTTCCCAAATCTCTTCTCAATATTGCCAACATCAAGCAGTAGCAGTGTATCTCTAAGTTTTTTTTTTGTCTTTTTGGTAGAGTCTTATAACTCCACAACTTTTTAGAACTTTACTATAGAAAAACTAAATGATTCTAGGTTGAAACCCGACTTTAATGACCTTATGAAGAACCACCAACTAGTATAATTTGCACTTGTAGGAAATTTGGTCGAGGCAAAATTAGAGTCCAACTTCACCTCAACTCTTTAGGCTAAGTCCTAGGAACTTTAAGAGACCTTACAGTGCTTTCTCAAATTATCATTAAAAGTTTTTCCGCAAAGTTTAAGATTTTAAAAAGCAATGGTAAACTATAAAGCATTTCTTTTTTTTGGAACATTTTAAAAAATATTGCAATGAATATATGATAGAGTAAATAGAGTAAATATAAATCATCAAGGACATAGATGCAATGCTAAATCATCAAAATAAGAATCATACGTGCAATGCTCACTTTTTGATGTATGAAGTGAAAAAATTCTGACTGTTGTTCAAAAGCATCTAAATTCTAAAGATACTTAAAAGCCTAGAGGATTGGGCACTTAACCTAGAAACTGACATTTGTGCATGAAAGAGTGGTTACTTTCAGCCTAAGTTAATTTGTTTAGCCAAAATAAAATCCCAGTTTGTAGGGATGGTAATCTGTTCTGATTTCCCTTTGTTCTAGTGTATCAGCAGCTTAGGACAATGCTGTGGTGGGTTATTTCTTGTTTTATGTTGTAAGGCTATAAAAGGCCAAGCTACACTTCAATAAAAGCAAGCCATTCCCTCAGTTTGTTTTGCATTTGTGATCTTCAGTTTTGTTGATCAAGTAGTCTAACAAATAGGTATCAGAGCCCCCACTGGGAATGAGAAGAAGCAAAGCCGCAGCTTTTGAGTGACTTACAGATAAAGACATGACAAGTAAAGGGAGTTTTGTCTAACCAGCAATTCCTGGCTTTGATGGTCATTATGATCATTGAACCTGAAGAAGGAGCAACTATATCAGAGGCACAATAGAAGAGACTAGAGGAGCTAAAGCTGAAAGATCTGAAGGTGAAAAACTACCTCTTCCATGCAATCGACAGAACCATTTTGGAGACTATACTGGAAAATTATGCAGAATCAACTGAGCAACACGATGAGATGTTGTAGACGTATTTTGTGGAGATGCATGAAGACAAGAAAAAGGATACATGGTTTTTGGACTCAGGGTGCTCAAATCATATGTGTGGGGACAAAAGTCTATTTCATGAACTAGACCAGAACTTTTCACAGCGAGTAAAGCTTGTTAATAACACCAGGATGTCAGTGCCAGGCAAGGGAAAGGTCAGTTTACATTTAAATGGTACTAACCATGTCTTCTCAAAGGTATTTTATGTTCTAGAATTAAAGAACAATCTGCTCAGTGTGGGCGCCAACTACAAGAAAAGGGGCTTGCAATTTTATTCCGTGTAGGAATGTGCAAAATCTATCATCCAGTCAAGGGTTTAATCATCCAAACCAGTATGACAGCAAATAGAATGTTCATTCTGGTGGCCAATATGCAAGAAAAGAAAGTTGCTTATTTTCATACTAGCACACAAGATTTTCACATTCATGGCACTACAGATCTGGGCATTTAAGCCACAAAGGTCTGAAAACTCTCCAAGAGGGGAAGATGCTATGTGGTTTGCCAAAACTCTCTACCAGTACAGTAACTTGCACAAATTGTTTGAGAGGCAAACAACATTGCGATCCTATTCCCAAGAAAAGTGCATGAACGACTACTGAAAAATTAAAACTCATTCATGCAGACATCTATGGTCCTATAACTCCCACATCAAATGGCAAGAAGAGGTATTTTTTATGCTTCATTGATGATTTCAAGAGGAAACCATGGGTTTACTTTCTTGCAGAAAAGTCAGAAGCTTTCAATTCCTTCAAATGCTTTAGAAATCTTGTTGAAAAAGAAACTAGCATGTATATCAAATGTCTATGCACTGACAGAGGAGGAGAATTCAACTCAGAAGAGTTTCTGGAGTTTTGCAGAATAAATGGCATTAAGAAACAACTGACAGCAGCATACACTCCTTGACAAAATGGAGTCGCCGAGAGGAAAAACAGAACTGTGATGAACATGGTTCGTTCTATGCTCTCAGGAAAGAAAATTCATAAACTTTCTGGCCTGAGGCAGTGAACTGGACGACGTATGTACTGAATAGGTGTCCCACACTGGTAGTCAAATATGTAACTAGGAGTTAGTGAAAAATCCAAAGACTACAGATTATATGATCCTATGCCTAAAATGGTTGTATTCAGTAGAGATGTGGTATTCGAAGAAGACAAACAATGGGAGTGGGACGCAATTTATGATGAGCAGATGCAGATCAAACAGGATTAGGGTGATAAAATTGATCCAGACCTAGCAGAAGGAGACAGAACAACTAGTGAAAGCAGTGATGAGGCTGCTGACTATGCAGATCAAGTGGCTGAACATGCATCTCCAGATACAGATGCAAACAGTGCAGGAAGAAGAAGAACAAGGAAAACACCTTCATGGATGGAAGATTATGTTAGTGGTGAAGGATTATCAGATGAAGAAAAAGAAGCAAATATGGCCCTAATTGTATCTGCAGATCCAGTGAGCTTTGATGAAGTAGTTTTAAGTCCAAGATAGAGAAGTGCAATGGATTCGGAGATTAACTCAATAAAAAAGAATTAGACCTGGAAGCTCACTGACTTGCCTCCTGGTGCCAAGAAGATTAGAGCCAAATGGATTTTCAAAATAAAATATAATGAGCATGGTGAAGTGGACAAATACAAGGCTCGTCTAATGGCTAAGGGTTATTCTCAACAACACGGAGTGGATTATTCTGAGGTGTTTGCACCAGTAGCTCGAATGGACACAGTAAGAATGATCATAGCCCTTGCAGCACAGAGAAGCTAGAAGATATTTCAACTAGATGTAAAATCTGCATTTTTTCATGGAGAACTTAGTGAGGATGTCTATGTGGAACAGCCAAGAGGATATGAAAAAAGGGTAGTGAACACATGGTTTACAAGCTGCACAAGGCATTATAGGGCTTAAAGCAGGCTCCTCAGGTTTGGTTCAGTCATACTGAAGCACACTTTATCAAAGAAGGCTTTGATAGGTGCCCTAATGAGCAAACTCTTTTCTTCAAATGGAGCAGTGAAGGTAAAATCATAATTGTAAGTGTTTATGTGGATGATTTAATTTTTACCTGTGATGATGAGATCATGATGTCTGATTTTAGAAAATCAATGATGAGGGTGTTTGATATGACGGATTTGGGAAGAATGAGGTTCCTTTTAGGCATTGAAATGCTGCAAAAATCGAATGGAATTTTCATCTATCAAAGAAAATATGATATGGAGGTCTTGAAACTGTTTGGAACACAAGAGAGCAAGCTGGTGAGTAGACATTTGTGCCAGGATTTAAAGCTTGCAAAGATGATGATGGTGTTGCAGTAGATGAGACTTATTACGAGCAAATGGTGGGCAGCTTGGTGTACATTACTGCCTCACGACCAGATTTAATGTTTTCTATGAATCTTATAAGCAGATACATGGCAAAACCAACAGAACTTCATCTTCAAGCTGCCAAGAGAAATTCTGAGATACTTGAATGGCACCATTGCTTATGGAATTTTCTATAAGAAGGGAGGGGAACAAGAACTGCTTGCATTCACAGATAGTGAATATGCTGGTGACTTAGAAGACAGAAAAAGCAAATCTGGTTATATGTTTCCGCTGAGTTCAGGAGCAGTCCCATGGTCTTCAAGAAAGCAACTCATAGTTACCCTCCAAACTATAGAAGCAGAGTTTGTGGCAGCTGCAGCCTATGCTTGTCAAGCAGTTTGGGTGAGAAGAGTTTTGAAGAAGCTAGGACATTCACAGGAAGGAAGCACTACCATAATGAGTGATAATAGTTCAACAATTAGACTCTCCAAAAATCCAGTCATTCATGGGAGGAGCAAGCATATTGATGTTCGTCTCCATTTTCTAAAGAAGGTGAAGTCGAATTTGTGCACTGTGGGACACAAGACCAGGTAGCAGATCTGATGACCAAGCCACTAAAACTGAATGCATTTCAGAAGCTCAGACAGAAGCTTGGAATGTGCAACGCCGCTGATATAACCTAATTGCTTCTCAGCATTTAGTTTAAGGGGGGGAACGAAAAAGCCGTTACTTTCAGCTTAAGTTAATTTCTTTCGCTAAAATAAAATCCCTGGCTTGTAGGGATGTTAATCTGTTCTGATTTCCTTTTCTTCAAGTGTACCACGCAGCTTAGGATCATGCTGCGGTGGGTTATTTCCTGTTTTATGCTGTAAGGCTATTAAAGGCCAAGCTACACTTCAATAAAAGCAAGTAATTCCCTCAGTTTGTTTTGCATTCGTGATCTTCAGTTTTGTTGATCAAGCAGTCTTAACAGTGCATTCTTCACTCCAGATGCAAAAGTCCAGATAATTCAACCTAATTGCAGCCAGAATGACGAAGAAAAATGTGAAAATGAAACACTCATTACATTAATCTGTTACTTCATAAAATAATGTTACATTTTAACAAAGGCACAGGATGCTGATAACAATCTCTGGTCAAGCAAATAACAGAAGATTATGACACAAGCTCTCAGCAACAGACAGAACCCTAACAAACAGATGTCCATGATCGACCCTTTACATAACTGGCGTTCTCAGCCAGTGGACGGAGCAGCTTCCCTGGCTTCACTCTTTGAGATGAGGGAAACACACATTCACGCCGGATTTTGGGTGCTTCGCTTCAGCATGTTCCCTGCACTTCACCTCCGATGTTGTACACATGAATGTCTGCATGCATACCTTGCACTGCATTTGAAGTCAGGAAAGGTGTCATCAAATACTCAAGAAGCAAAATGAACCAGCTTCTGCAATTCAATCAGAGCATTGACTCAAAAATGAGCAATTGACAGACAACTTCCTATCAGATGTCCCAGAAATAAAACGGCAAGGTGAAACGTAGGATGAAGCATCCTCCTGAAGAGATGGGAAGCAGAAGATGCGTGTAAATATGTACCTTCTTGTATCTGAACCCACTAATACACATGCCGCAGAGGTTGCATGATATCAACACTTCACAGAGATATAGAATTCAGCCCTTTCCTTAAGATTCCAGATACACCCATTTGATAGTGACTTGCAAAAATTTAGTCACAGTGCAGGAAAGAGACTACAATTACATACCAAACGCCACAGAGTTCAAGAATCTAAACAACGAAATTACTGTAACAAGAAGCTTTCAGTCACATTATTCACATTAACATACCGAAGAGAAGATAAGAAACTTCCAATACAAGGCAAGTCAGAGAAACCTATAAATTCCATTACTTGGTTAATCACATAAGCATGTAAGCTAAAATGAGGATATCGGATGTTTCACAAGGAATAGCATGCTTGAATAAGCACAACAGTACAAAAATCACTGACCAAAGAGGTTATCCCAAAACAAAATCTTTACCACAACATTAACCCCGACCAAATGGATACAGGAGCAGAAAATCAGTTACATCAATAACAATAAACACAGCTAAAGGGTGATTCACTTCTAGGGAATTTAAACCCAGCAGTACCTGAATAGTCATTGCTTTCTTGTTTGTTTCCAATTGGCTTCCTGGAAGATCAAAGTTCAAACACACAAAAAAAAAGGAAGTTAACATGAACCTCCACGGTACACAATAACCTAAATCCCCAACAGCGACAGAATCCAAATCCCCAACAACGTTTCCATGAAAAGTTTCGAAATTTTACTCCTCTCAAGCTCAAGAGCCCAGTTCCCAAATTTTTTTCTCGAGAAGAAGAGAAGGATGACGTACCTTTTGGGCCTTTATTCTTCTCCATGTTCCTTTCGCGGGCCATCTTCGATTTCTGGCCATTTCCGCCCCCCATTTCTGGTCGATGCAGAGAAATGAGAGCCCCTGAAAACCCTAATTCGCCAAGAGCCTCTTGCAACTGACCAAAGCGGCAATTGAAGGACCTGCGTCAAGGGTTTGGTTCTTCTGGTCAATGAGTCTTCCCGCTGTGATGGTGATGATAAAGTCACCTGCGGGTCACAGCCCACCGATGACAAGAATAATTTTCGGCCGCTAATATAATATGTATGGAGTAAATTGCACAAATGGTCCCTAATCTTCTGTAATTGTTTCCTTTTAGTCCCTAACCTATCGAATGTTCTGTTTTAGTCCTAAATCTATTAAAATTGTTTCATTTTGGTCCCTCACTAGATGAAATTCATTAACTCAGAATAATTGCATGATAGAAACTTTTAAAGTACTAATTTAAATATTTGTTAACTGTCTTCAAGTAAATTTAAAGAGTTTAATATTTTTTAACAGAAAATAGAAAATTTAAATTAATATTTTTTTCTTCCTCAATGAAATAAGTTCAATTTATAGAGAGGAAAAAGAAGTGACTTAAATTTTTTATTAACTATAAAAAAATTATTTTACAGATTAAATTTATTGTAAGATAGTTACCAGATAGTTTAAATTATGATCTAAAATATTGTTATCAAACAAATACTTTGAGTTAACAAATTTTATTAAATTGGGACCAAACTGAAACGTTCTCATTAGATTTAGGACTAAAACAAAATGTTTTAATAGATTTAGGACTAAAACATAATATTTAATAGGTTAGGGACTAAAAGAAAACAATGACTAAAAGTTAAGGACCATTCATGAAATTTACTCAATATGTATGCGAGGGCCGAGGGCACCGGTCATGCGCGTAGGACGGGTACCCGATTTCTCAACCCTAATTAAGGAGTTAGCACATGAATTTTGCCCTCGCCATCGCTAACCTAAACGCAAAGTTGCTAGTACTTAATTGCTATTGTGAATTTGTGACTCGAGGGACCCTGACTTACATAGGGAAAAGCAATAATTTAAACTATTCATTAATTATTAAAAAATATTTTACAGTTTAAATTTATTAAAAAATAATAATTATTAAATAGTTTAAATTGAAATGTCAAAGTTTGATTTTTAGATTGTTACCCTAACATTAATGAATTTTAATACAAAACATTTTCAAAAGATTTAGAATCAAAAGAGATTAGCTAATAACTTGGGGGTCCTTGCCATGAAAATAAGGTTAGGCATGAAGTGAAACAACGGTTAAAGCTTATGTAACGCTCATGACATTACGCCGTGAATAATAAATCAAAATTATCATACTTAAATAATGGTAATTTAGGACCAGACAATAAAATTTTACTGTCAGGCTATAATATTTTTATCTGATTTTATAATATTATTGTCAACTCTTGCATTAATTGATTGCAACTTAAAATTTATTATTACTCGTAGATAAGTAAAACACAAATGTCCAATTTAGATTATCAAATCAGTTTCTATTATTATAATATTGTCCGATAGCAAATTATTATTTCTTGAATTTATTGATTTTGATGCATGTTCATCCCAGTAAACAATATGGAACTTCTCCGTCTTAATTGCACGCAGGAACAGTAACTTTTATTTATTATTTCTGTTTTAACTTTAACTAGACATTATATCATATATCATGGTATACGTCTATCACTGATAGTGTTAGGTAGTTATTATTTAGGAAAGGGAAGTTACCATTTAAATAAAATATATATAATTATGGAGTAAATAAGGTAGTTATTATAAGGGGGGAGAGTTGCCACTTTAAATAATCTTTTATAATCATAGAATAAACAATGTCTAAAATTTTAATTATTTATGTAGAGAAAAAATCTAACATTTTCAAACAAAAATGCTAGCATCTTCGCAATTTTGGCTTGTAGTATATGTGGAATTGATGTTATATATTGGCTGGAGTGGTGTCTAGAACTATTGGTTTGGTGTCTATAACTATTATTTTGGTATTCATAACTATTATTCTAGTGTCTATTACTACTTTTTTTATATCTAAGTATATTACATTGATGTAGTCTGGTGTTCAGTGCTGCTATTCCGGTGTCTAGTATTGCTATTCTGGTGTCTAGCACTGGTGTTCTAGGTATCTAGTAAAACTTTCTCTGTGTCTAATTATGTTAGATTGATGTATAAATTTATTAATTTAGTGTCTAAGACTAATGTTCTGGTGTCTATAACTATTGTTCTAGTATCTATGACAACTTTTATGGTGTATAATTAAGTTAGTTTCGTATCTAAATTTATCAATCTGATGTTTAAGACTATAGGCAAAAATTTTTGTATGATTATCTTCTTATTAATTTTAAATTTAAAATATCATAATTATCTGTAAAATATAAAATCAATATACACTTAGAGAGAGAGAGAGAGAGAGAGAGAGAGAGAGAGAGAGAGAGAGAGAGAGAGAGAGAGAAAGAGAGGAGGAGAGAATGAAAAATAAGAAGAAAAAGAATTAAATCAGGCTAGGTTGTACTTGTTACATAAAAATTGTAAATTGTTTTAAATTATCACGATCATGGAAAATGATTATTGTTGTTTAATGGAGATAATGAGATATGATTATCTTATTATTAATTTTAAATTTAAAATATTATAATTATTTTTCCAATTAATTAAAAAATTTAAAAGTAAAAAAGTTATCTTACTTATCTAATATTAACACCGTTAGAGTTCCATCCAATGATATACATCCACCAAGGTGGACGCAAGAAATTCTCAACTTTAACCTCCATTTTATTTGTACCATGTTCTTAACCTCAATAAAATATATTCCTTCTGTTCCATATTTTTTGTACTATTTGATTTTTTTGCCTAATTTAACTTGAATTTATTTATATTTGCATTTGTTAAAAAAAATAAATTTAGAAACTATATGTCTTGATTTATCATTTTTATATAAAAATTCTTCATTTATATACTAAAATATTAAAAATAAAAAATTATAAATTAATTACTAAAAAGTAAATTGTGTAATAAACATAGTACAAATGAAGTATTATTTTAGTTATTTTTTAGATAAATATCATTATCTTGGATGAAAAACATGACATTACCATATAATTATAGAAATAGATGCTAGTTTTAACCCTTGTAAATTTTCTATTTATCAAAAAAAATTTAAAATTTTGAAATCTAACGACCGACCATCTTACCTCCCTCACCGCCCCTTCCCTCCCTCCTCCACCTCCTTAGACCAATTTGTCCGAAATTGGGTGGTTTTTGGGTTCATCGTGGTGGTGTCAACGTACAAAAAAGTTTTCTGACATTTGATTGGGGAATTTGATCGAATAGTTGGTGGGCGTATGACAAGTGAGATTACTTCATAAGGCTTACATTGTCATAGCCTTAGGTTCATCGTCATCAAACTTATCTCCTGCTGATCTAGTCCTCTGAGAACCTTGATCAAACTCGTCTGAAATCGAGGCGTAACAACCGAATCCATCTGCCCACTTACTTGCGTAACTAATGATCGATTTGGGGTTTTATTCCCAACAACAATGGCTACCCTTGTAAACAATCTCTGTTATCTTCCAAGCAAATTCAACCTAAAATTATTTCAAATCACCATGGTAAGAAGCAGAACTAATGGAGCAAGAAAACAAAAACAAAAGAAGAAGCAGAAGTGAAGCGAGAAACACACCTCAGGGTCCATGGTCGAGAACATTTCCAGAAGGCCAAAAACATGGTCATTGGCACCAGACTGAAAACTGGGAGATCCAAAAACATGGTCATTGGCACCAGACCCTTCTTCAACCGGACGAAAAACAACATTGGAGAAATGGGTATGGTGAATTTTCCTTCTTTACGGAATTGATTGAGAGGGGCGGGGTGGCAAGGGGCTTTGAAGGGAGAAGAAAGTGAGGTGGGGTGGGGTTGCTGGTCAAATATGTGGACTTGTCTTGCGAAAGGCAAGAATGTGCTTAATGGGAAGAAAGAGAGGTTGGGATGTGAGATAAAGAGCAACGGGAATCAGTTTTCTGCAACGAAGGAGGGTCGACGAGATGAGAAAGAAGGCAGTGGGGGCCGAGGGTTTATTTGGTGGTCTCGAAAATCTGGCGGCCGAGTTAGAGTAATGATCTTGGAACCGGCGGCCGTGTACGGCGGCATTGAAATGGATGAGAGAGAGAGATTCATGGTTCTGATTCAGTTTGGTTTGATTTGCCAACTAAATTGAAATGTTAATGGATATAATGTACATATGTCTAATTAAATATATTGATCATTTTACAATTTTAACTCTCAAATATTTTCTTCTTAATTTATTTTTCTCTCTCTCCATCTCATCACCGCCGCTCCTCTCTCCCCCTCTCATTGCCAGTTCGCCGATCGCCGTTGTTTTTGGTTCCAGATCGAATCACCAATTCATACTCCGATCTTTGATCTTCATTATTTGAATCACTGCTCCAGTCTTTAATCTCTGTTCTTCAAATCGCATCTTCGATCACTTTAGACTTCGATCGCCGCCAATTGAATCGGTTACCTCCATTCGAATCGCTCATCTCCGAATCACCGCCGATTGAATCGCACACCTCAAATCTCTGTCATGCCGCTCCAGACTTTGATCTCCAAATCCAATCTCTAATCTTCATTCTTCGTATCGCCACCGATTGACTCGTTCACTTCTGATCTTCGTCACGCCACTCCGGACGTCGATCTCCGAATCGTAGGTGATCGATTATCTCCTGTCGATCGCATGTTTCTATCAGAGAATGGTTTTTGGTGATTTGTGTTTTTTTTTTTTTAGGAACTGACAAAAAATATTTATTATGATATTTGATACATTTATTTAGACATGTTTATTTTTTATTTGCCAGACACTTTTAAATTTCAAACTAATAATTTTTCGAAGTATTATTATAGTCACTTGGCAATTTGAATTAGACATTTTTTATATTTGTCTAGATACTTTCATTTTTTTTTTCAAACACTTACTTTTTGTAGATCAATTATTTGCATATTATTTCAAATATTTTTGTATATTTTTGTAAACACTTTAATATATGTATTCATACACTTTTACATATCATATTTAGACACTTTTACATAATCATTCAGATACTTTTACTTAGTGATTTAAACACTTTTATTTTTTAATATAATAAATTATTTGTATATTACTCAGACACTTTAATATATTTCTGTAAACACTTAAACATATCTACTTAGACACTTCTATAAGTTTACATATCATTTTGGCAGAGAACAAATAGTTTGCATATTATTGAAAAAAAATAGTATGCATATTATTTTAGACATTTATACATACTTGTTCACACATTTTCCCCAATTGCTTTAGACACTTTGCATATTTGTCTTTGACACTTATGCAGGTGCGAGTAATGACAGAAAATCTGGTGGTAACAGTAGTGGCGGTAGCGTTGACAATGGTGGCAGCGGCGACAATGGTAGCGGTGGCAATGACCGCAACCTCAATAACGGCGGGATTGAAGGTGCTATTTTTTAATGGACAGAGAGTGTGTTTTGATAAGAAGTAATTTTGTTAAATTCTTTTATGAAAGTGGATTATATATAGAGAGTTAAGGATGAGTCAGTATATCTAATTAGATATATGCGCATAGCATAATAACTAGTAGGATGGTTAGATTTCAAATTTCCAAGGTTTCATTGGTGAAGGGAAAAAAAATTTAGAGTTAAGACTAGCATTGATTTCTATAATTTTATACTGATATGACATTTTTCATTAAAGAGTACGATTTTTATTTAAATAAGAGCTAAAATGAAATATTTTATTGAAGTTAGAGGCACATTATAAATAAAATTGAGATGAGGGTTAAAACAAAAATAATAATTAATGGTCAGGGTTAACGCTTGTAATTAACTTGACTTTTCCCTATGTGTTTCGCTTTAGCCACTTCATTCTTTAATTTTTATTTTATTGTCGTTCCTAACGTATTAAAACTTGAATGTTTAGACCAAAAGAGAAAAAGTACTTAATATATTAATAACGAAAAATAAAATGCAAATTTAAAATCTGCTCTAAGGCAATCAAATATTTCTTCAGTTTCCGACTAAGGGTGTTCAAAATAAAATAAGAAATTAAGTGTAATTCTTATCAAACCTGTAATATAATAAGAAAAATTGATTATATATAATTGCAATGCTTATTTTTTAAATTAAACATCAACATATTTTTCCACTTTATACGATAATATGACATAATATCTTTTCTTCCTGGTATGTACATAATATTCAATTACTTTGAGGACATTAATACATGTTGAGGTTATCAAACTTACCATGGAAGCTCCAGTCATGGAGAGTTTCCGTATACCAACTTGAGTGTGTGTGGAGCCCAAAAACATGGCAGAGCAAAGCTTGTCACGACTCACGGGCTGCACATGGAATGTCACGGCACCGACAAACATTTCTTCCTTCCATTAAATTAGACCATTAATGTTATAAGAAAAAAAAAAACAAAGACCATTAATCTATGGAATCACTTACAAATCTTAAATTTATTACATTATGTTCTATATAGATTGTAAACCATATTCATGGTCTTACCAAAATTTAGTGGGTTAATTGACCATAAAATATGAAGCTGGTTATCCAATAAGATATTTTTTAATGACAGTACGTCGGTCACTCTAAAAATTAAAAAGGATAAAAATTTATTACATTATGTCTCATATAGACTGTGAACCATATTCATGGTCTTACCAAAATTTAGTGGGTCAATTGACCATAAAATATGAAGTTGTCATCCAATAAGACATTTTTTAATAACAGTACATCAGTCACTCTAAAAATTAAAAAGGATATAATAACTATTCAAATATATTAAAGATATCCTCCATCTTCTATGTAATGACTAAAACATTAGGTGGACTGAGACAGATTTCATGTATCATATCATAACAAAAGTGGTTCAATTGTCATTAACCTATGAAACTACTTGCTACAAGTTTAAGAAATATGGGTATATAATGGAAAGGGTAAAATGTGCAAATTTATCACTGACTTATTGGCTTTAGAGCAATTTTTCCATCAAACTTTTTTTTTTGTCTCAAATTTACTATTTATCTTTTTCGTTTGAGTAATTTTACTACTATTACTTTGGCTATAAAGTGATTTTGTCAGCGATGTTTTGTTTTTTCATCGCAACTTTGCAATTTACATTTTTAAGGGGACAATAATAAAATTGATTTATTAGAAAAGATGGATGTTAAATTTAAGACGAAAAAAAATGATGGTAAAATTGGCGTATATCTAATATGTCAATGGTAAATTTTCTCACTTTTCCCTAATGTAAAGTATGTATCTTATACATTGAACAAGAAGACAATACAAATCCGTTGAGCTTCACAATCTATTACTTTAAAGTTTTTCCCCCATTTATTGAATAACCTCGGTGCATAATTATGGCTGGCCATTCCGAGGGAATTAACAGGGTCCAAGGAATTCCTTTTCAACCAAAACAAGGCGAGTTTTCGCACGAGGAATTTCTGATGTAAGCATCAAATATTGCCCTATACATTGGCCATACAATCCCCTCTTGTTCTATTAAGGCCTAGAACTATAAATAGCCCTTAAACTTTGATAACTTGTACACATGATCTCTTAGACTTTAACTCGGGCTGATTTGCCCATCCAACTTTGGTAAGTGTGACACTTAAGCCTCTCTGTTGAAATTTCATCATAAAAATGTTCTTTTCAGTTTTGCATGGACTTAAATGACAATAATATTTAACAGGGAGGTCAAACTTGGCATTTTAACATAGGGTTTAATGGAGAAGGCACCACCACCATGAGCACCCTGACTTCCATATGTATGAATAATAATTTTGCACTCTGTCAGTCCCGCATTGAAATGCGAACCTTCAATCATGAATTTGCCTGATGGGTAGGAAAGAGGTCTGGCCTTTTCCGAGTAACTCGAGCTTGAGCTCGAATTGAGGCTTTTCGAGCCAAAAAATAAGCTCGAGCCTTAAAGTATTCGGCCTTATGGGCTTGCGGGCCTATTGGGCTTGAGTTCTTCAAGTCCAAAGCCTCATACTCCTAAGTCCTAACCCTTACAGCTAAAAGTCGTTGCCTTTCTCCCAGCCAAGGACGTGCCAGCTTGACCGTCGACTAACTTTAACCCACCCACCCCAACGTCCAACTTAATCGGCGCCCACCACCAAGATCAACGCTAACAAGCGACAGCACAACGACGAGAGCCCAATATCGGCGACAATCTCCAGCGTCGTTGCGAAGTTGAGCTCTAACAATTTGAGCCTACGACAATAGCTTACTCCACTTGAGTCTGTGATTAAAACGACAACAAGAGCCTCACACTGGTGGTAGAAACCAAGTCCGCCTTGCTCATCTTTCATCTGTTATTGGTAATTACTTGCTGTTGCTTCATTTGATTTGTGAATTTCATCTCCGAAAGATGATGGTGATTCAAACGATGACCTCGATTTGAACGAATTTGATGGAGATGAGAACGAGATTGGGTGATGGTGAACTGACCTAGATAAGATGTTGGGGTTTGATAGCAGATTTAGCCGCACAGCTAATGTATCGATGAAGAAGATGGTTCATTTATGATATTTACAAAAATGGGGTAGATTTGAAAAGGATTAAAATGTTTGGGATGATTTTATCATTTTTTATTCTCTGGTTATCTAAGTAAAAAATTACACATTTAGTCCCCATCTTTTGTCTAAATTATAGTTATGGTACTAAGGAATTATATATGTTATTCAAGCCATACAAACTTTCGAGCCGAGCTTGAGCCTAAAAATTTTGGGCTCGAGCTCAAGTAATGCCGAACAATATAAGGGCCGAGCTCGAGCCCAATGGGCTCGGACTCGACTCGGCCCATTTTCACCCCTACTGATGGGTTCAGGTCAAAAATAGTCTTATCATCCAAATACTATGGTGGGATTACTAGCTTGATCATGTGCTCTTTCAGATCAACTGAGATCTTATCGTTGGTCACAGTTTTGTCGTGCTAGGTAGAAATCAGTACTATGTGGTCGCGCACTAGAAGCATCAAACCTTTATCATTGTCGTGTTTGACTATTAATTGGGTCTTTCCTCCAAGGAGGAGCCAGGGGCAAGTTCGTTCTTGCGAACTTAAGTGAAGCGAGCATCAAGCTTGGTGTCCAAGGTGTGGCAGAGAGTTCTTTCCTGCAAGAACATTATAAGGGGAAAAAAAAAAAAAAAAAAAAAAAGGAAAATAGCAGGTTGTGATTCTTAGTTTCGAAGTTAACACATGCTAAGAAGGCTTTTTTTTAAAAAAAAAAACAAATCTAAGATAGGAAAAAAAATGAAAGAGGAAGACCGAGGGTTCAAAATTTCAGATATTATGTGAAGATGAAATTCAAACAAGAAAAAGAAAAATCTCCAAACAATCACAAAATCTATTATGGTTGGACACGCAAAATCATGTGGCAGACATAGAGTGGAGCAAGCATAAGACTCGGTTACTCTGCTTCAGCATGTATTTGCCTTCTATAATGCAAAATCAAAAGTCAGGCCCTTTAATTTTTCTCTAATTTTCATTTCGGCTATCGTACAATCAATTGCTTTAATTCTGTAACAGAAATAAATCATGTGCTGCCACATACCTCTTTTCTGTCATTAAAAGGGCTTAAGTGTCCCACTTACCCAAGTTTTAGGGACAAGTCCACCCAAGTCAAAATTCAAGAGATTATGTGTCTGAGTCATCAAAGTTCAAGGGTTATTTATAGTTTTAGGCCTTTTATTAATTATGTCTCTAAACATTTTCTATTTAGTCTCTCTCCCCTCCATAACTGATGCCCTATTCTCCATTTTTATCTTTCCCTCACTAATATCTGTTGATCCAATGGCTTTAGTTTAGGCCCAAATAAGGTGGGCCTTTACTTGGTCTTCAACACAATTAACTCAAAATAAACCTCTTAGGTGTGTAAAGAGACCAAGTGCATGAAATTTGGAGCATGACGGACCCATTTAAGTGATAGACTCATGGATGCATCTCGTATATCCGTCACTGCAGGCCCCACGTCATATGTCTGTCACTTTGACATTTTCCAAAAAGTAATGTTAGTCTAGAACTTGTCATAATAGTCTTAAGCTTGTCATAATTGGATCGAAATTGAATTAGAATTATAACTGTAATAGTAAAATCTGATCAAATTACTTTTCCATTTTCAAATTGTAAAATCGTAAAAATGCATGTTTTTAAATTTCGAAGATAATTTTTCTTTATGAGAGCTACAATTTTGAAGAATATTTATTTTGGACTCCACTCTTCTAAGATTATTGGGTTTGTCTCTGTCTATGATGGTATCACGGACAGTCTCATTTCCTCTGTGACAACATGAGGAGTTTCCAACGCCCCCTCTTTTGTTTCTAGAGGACGAGTTGTTAAACTCTAGTTAATCATAAAAGTAACGTAAATGAGTTGTTGATTTTGTCTAAATCAATTTCCCTCGTCACTGACTGAGAGATAAAGAAATAAGCTTGATGGTAACAAAGGAATAGAAAGCTAGAGAAAAATAAAAACACAAAGAATACTACTGTTTCGTATAGAAAAACTCATTTCAGTTGCATGGTCAATTTCTAAGCCTCGGGCAAAAGCTACATTTTATCGGCTTTGATCTGTCCGTAATCATACGATTTAAAATATAGGGTTAATTACAATTTATTTCTTGAGGTTTATGTAATATTACACTTTATCCATTCTATTTCATAAATATATGCTTTACCCCTACCTTATGCTTTACACTCTTAAAAAACTGTTTTATATTTACAGAAAAAAAATTAATAATTTAAAATATCTATTAACAATAACAAAAAAATACTATATAGATGAAATTTCTAAAAGATGATCATAGTATGATTTAATTAATATTTCAAGAGTTGTTGTCGTACAATGTTAAAAAGACAAAGGTAAAATGTATATTTCTAAAACAGGTAAGACAAATCACATAAACCCTGAGGGGCAAATTGTAATTAATCTAAAATATATGAAAAATTGAAAGGTGCAACCTTTTGTATATAAGAAGTATATTTACAATAAATGAGAAAAAACACAAGTAGGATATCTGCAAAAATACGCAAAACTGATGAAAGTCCAGCAACAACCTACCATATAACTTTGTAAATTCAATTTTATAATAGCACTTTACATTACTTCTATCATTGTTCTTTAGTTATTATCCAATTGTTTATATATTTGACAATTTTAAATACCAAAAAACTTGCACAAGAATTATTACTCAAATTCATATGGCATTATGTCATGATTGAAATGGATCGGCGTGTAACAACCACTTTGTAAATGGTCCATTAATAGTAGATAATGAGGTTAAAAGGCCCGTGCGTTGCGACGGACACATAATATTACAATATTAAGAAAAATAATAATAAAAAAGTAATAAAAATAGTTTGGGAGTCCAAAGAGAAAATGTAAAAACTTTATGTATTAAGAGTTTAATAATTAACTCATAAAAAGTTAAGGAAAAAAAGCTAAATTTCGCTAAAATAAATAAAAAAAATCATGATGACGAATGTTTTAGTTTAGAAAACAATACACCATAAAAAAAAACCAAGAAATCAAACAAAAACACTAAAATTAAGTATTTACTAAGTTTAAGGTCCAAAATATCAAGCTGATCAAAATCGTGGCCTAATATGAGAAATGGAAACAATACAGAGACTGGAAATGCGTTTCACAAAAAAGAAACATGAAACAGAATGAAAGTGGAAGAATTTCAATAAAGGCCCTTAAAAAGCTACTTTGTTTCGAAAAGCTAACCAAACTTCAAAACAAAGCAATCGCGTAAAAAAAAAAAGTCAGGCAAACCAGTTCAAAACCAAGGGGCAAAACCGGAAAGACACCGTGTTTTACTGTTTAAATAAACAGTAACCCAAGAACGGGTTTTAGTATATAGTATAATATTGTACTTCTTTCTTCTCACATTATTAGACTGTCATTGACTCTACACAGTATTAACAAAATTTTTGTTTGTAGTACCTTTTTTGTTCATGAAAGACAGAGATAGATAAAGCAATCCGGTACAAATTTAAACCTATTGGCCGCTCTCTATTTCTTTTCCGCATTGTCTTCCTCATCACTTCCATATACCTCCAGGTATATTTCGATATCAATTCAAATCTGGTCAGTTGATTTATTGTTGTTATTCCATCGATCAACTACAGTTATTTTTTTTTTCATAATTTCTTCTTCTCCCTTCCTCCTAATCCACAAAACTTTATTATTACTATTAGCAGGAGTATTATCTGGTTCATCTGATGTTCTATTTATGAAGAACAAATATGAGTGATACATATTGGTGTTAGTAAATCAAACGGACTATAAAAAGGTGCGAGACACAGGTGAGTGAGACATTTTTTAGTAATAAATCAGGTGATAGTGTTATTTTATTTTTGTAATGACCTAAGTCTAGAACTAATCAACGGAATACCTACTCACAACACATGGGTTATTATTTGTAAAAGGATAAGTGCTAGATACTTATGTTCTGAAACTTAAATCTATATATCTACATAAGACTTTTCATATTTCTCCCATGTGGGATTTGAAGGTGTTACAAACTCCCCCTTTATGCACCCAATGGCCTCATTAGGGGTTGCTCGAATTATGTACTTCCGGTCAAGTAATCTTTCTAATCCAGGATTAAATATGGCAGACAATGCATGTGTACACCTAATATGCCACATCATCGTGTTCCCAAGTTAGCTTTGATATCCTCTGCAACAACCCAAGTTTGCTCACTCCACATGAGCTATTATTTGGAGAAAAAAAATAAGCTCTAGGTGCTCTTATTCTAAAACTTAAGCTTATATATCCACAAAAGACTTATCATATTTTTTCCATATGAGATATAAGAGTGTTACAAACTCTCCCCTTTATATATCCAATGGCCTTGTTTGGGTCACCTGGTCTCTAATCCAAGATCTGCTCTGTTAGATGATACATGTATACACATAGTATATCAAATCCCAAGTCCAGAACTTGTCAACAGAACACATGTCCACACTACATAGACTATCTTTTGTAAAAAGATTAATGCTAAATGCTTATATTCTGGAACTCGAATTAATATATCTACATAAGGTTTCTTATAATTCTCCCATGTGGAATATGAAAGTGTTACAATTTTTTGGTCTGTTTGAGTTATTAATTATCATCAAGGATTTATGCTTTAATGATTTATTTGTCCAACCAACCAAGTGTTCATATGTTAGTCTAATATAGCTAGTTTTCTATTTGGACTTTTTCCAGCTATTCATGTTCGATTTGATTTGATTATTTTATTCTTATTTTGTATCACAAGATGAGTAATATTGGTTGTCAATATTATGTCTTTATTGTTCTTTATAGTCATTTGTTGTTGATTTGTAATGTATCATGTGATTACTTTTGACAGGAATAAAGTTCCTTTTATTTAAAAAAAAAAAAGACAAAATAGATAATGGTAACTTTTTGGCTTGTTGAGATAAAATGGTTAAATAATTTGAGACTTTTGAAGGAAAAAAAAAAAAGAAAGAATGAGAGTCAAGTAAAACAAGGCAAATGTAGTAAAATTATATGTAAGTGCAACACAATTTTATTTTAACACAAAAGCTAATGTTTATGTTAAGAGAATTATAAACACTTTATCAAATAATGTGCAATTGAACTACCCCATTAACCCTATTTTAATTTTCATGTTATTGTTTTGATATATTTTCACCTTCGCGTATATGGTAGGTAACAGTGATAGTGATTTGGTGGAAGTGGGATGGACTTGCATGAGACAATGAGAAGTGAACTTGAGTAGGTACTAATGTCCCATTCATGAATTTGAGTAAGGAAATCTTTAAAAAATCCACTAAGGTTTAATGAAAAATTCACTTACCTCATTTTATTTGGGAATCTTATAATTTACCCTCAAAATGTCAAAGTCATTTGGCTTATGGTTACTATAAAAAAAATTAACCATAATGCCCCCAAACGAGGCACCATCATTTCTTTTCAGAAACCAACAATGAATGGTCATTGGTTATTTACACAAGAAATGAAAACATTTTACACCTTTTGCAAGCTTCCCTAGTTTTTCTACCAAAAGCAATGCTATGGACAAACTTTTCAAATAGATGCTTTAACACATGTGGTATAAAAATACACCACATCATTGTGAAGTGCAACACAAAAACTTGTAACCCCTAAAGCATTCAACACAATGTCTCATCATTATTTTGGGTCGGACCAATCATATAATTCTTTTAATTTTATTATAATATATTCTCATATTCAGTTAATGTTAGTGTTATGCCCAAAAGCCAATCATGAAAAGATTTTATCTTGCACATGGAGTCATAATATTTTATTGATGTATTATTCCAATAATTATGTTTATTGTTTGTTTCTACGTGACATAATCAAACATAATTATAACCCAATAATAATAATATTCTAAAACGTCTCTAGTCTAGTATTATTATGGAGTAAGTTATAATAATATATAAAGACTAGTATATGTGGAGACTAATATGAGATATGTAGTCTACATATGCATACAAGTTAGAGAACTTGTATACTAGACTAACTTGCCATGAAAATGCTACGTGAATCGTTATACGAGTGTCATAAATGATTCTTATAGTGATTATGGTATATGTTGTCTTTTGACCTGAGGTCATCAAGGTTCTCTATATATGAGTCACATATTTTGATACTTTTCTTTATTGTTCTTAATTGAGTGAACATAAAGGTGGTCAATGGATATGTCACATATCATATGGAGGGATTTGTATGATCAAGATGAGATTTGTCTTTCCTATGTAATAGGAAATGATATCTCCGAGCTCCTTTAATTGAGTGAGATTGAGGAAATGTTTGGTCGTGTTTAGATGAGTTGATATAGGATATCAATGTCATTAGTTTAAGTTAGTTTACTCAGGAATCAAGAAACCAAATATTGAGCTATATAAAAGTAACGCATTTCATGTGTCGTACTAAATTTTGATATTTTTGGACAAAGGGACAATGACATATACAAATAATGATCATAGAGATTTACTCAAATCACTGACTATCTTGTCACTTGGGCAGCAATGATGTTTTGCTAAGTACCACTCTTTGTTTATGATCATCAATATGATTTATGATCATTGATAATGTTATAGGAGCCTATAGGGTTGCGTACTTAGAATCAATTGGTTTATTTGAGTGTATGAGCCAAATTATTTAATTTTGGCTTCATGATAATTTTAGATTAATTATTAGCTCAACAGTTGAGTCATTATTAAACCCAAAATTAGGCTTAATCAGATTAGGATTATGGAACCTGTTTGTCTTGGTGGTTTTATTTCACTATATATATGTTATATATTGTTAATTTCATTGAGCCTCCATAGGACAAAATTCATAAAGGGTTCTGAAAACCTCCAAGATCATTCCCTTCTTGACTTTCCCTGGATGACGTAAGCTAACACTATGGGCACAAGAGTAACGTTTTTGCTGAAACCTGAAAGATGCGTGGTGATTCGAAAGGCCTGTGTAGTTACGATAAAGAGCTTGAATACATTAACTATTTAAGTTTTGTGATTCGGCTCAACAATAGAGTTAAAGATCTCAACTTACTAAATATTAAAATTTCGAATACCCAATTTACCCAGATTCACTTAGATTTCTAGAGGGTTTTTGTTAATTCGGCTTCATTGTTGGGCTCCCGAAAACCTACATATAATAAAATTCATTACATCCTCTTATAATAGATGAAATATTTCCTTGGATATGAAAATTATAGTATATATAATTTATGTTATTTTTTTCATTTTTGTCACTGAAACTAGCTTTTTTTTAAAAAAAAAAATCATTTTTTGGGTTTGTGCAATGAGATTTAAATGAGGATATTAAGATAAATTGAATATTAAAAATTTTCTAACAAAGAAATTTTAAGATAGTTAAAAAAAAATGTGATTAATCATTTTTAGGACAAAATGAGTATTTTATAGCGTTTGTAAAAAAAATAAATTTACAGGTAAAACTACATTTACCTTGACTGGTACTGATATTGCCAATCCATTATTTTCTTGATCAGTTTATTTTTGAATTGATATTTTCTTTATCATTAGTTATGCATTATTGGTTTTTAGTAGCATTATCTATATATACTAGTACGGCTATGCAGTTTCCTTTATATGATCTAATTCATGGTAATTTTTAATATAGAATTAAAAGTACTTATTTCATAAATATAATTGTTTTAAAAATATTTTTCTGAATATTTTTAAGGAAAGTTTCAAAATACCCCTTATGATTTGATGTAATCTACACTTATCCCCTATGTATTGAGAAACTCACACTTACCCTCTTTGACCAAGCTCCGTTAAGCTCTCCATTTACTGAGTAAAGGTCAATTGAGTAAAGGGACCAAAATTCTTCCTGGTTTAATGGCTACAACTACCCAAGCATGGTTAAGGCCCCAGAAGAAAAAGAAGCGGTGATTTGGTATCAGTAAAGTGAAAAACTCGATATGGGGCCTCTTGGAGCCTATCATCCCAATCTTCGTCCATTAATATTTCTTCTATATCTCCCTCATCTCGATTCCCAAAACCGATTTATGCCCATCTTACCCGATGATCCTTCATTGGAGCATAATCGAGCTAATTCAACACAGAATAAACACCCACATGTCAACCACAGTCCTTTTGCTCCTCCTGGTATTCTTCATCACAATCATCTGCATCCTCACCTTGTTCTTTGGACATTCACTGCCTCCAACACTGCCTGCTGTGGTTTCTCAAAGGAGTCGGCCTGCTCAACCCGGGAACCATCTCTGTAGAACAATAATTCTTTCATTTGCAATGTGTAGCTCTAAAGCTCTCTAATTATAAACACCATTAGATAAGAAAAAAAATTATTGGACAAGAAGCGGATTCAATCACTCCAGTCAAGCCCTCTTCCCATTTTAGCTTATTCTTTACTAGCCAGAGTGAAACCGAAATCTCTACTCTGTTCACCTTTCGCTCATTGTTCACCAGAATTATGTCATCTCTCGCCCAATCCACCTACTCTTGCTGGATCTCCGATCAAATCAAATCCCTACAACCTAAAGCAGAAGTTTCGAAGAACGGATAACTTGATTTTTCTTTTCATCGTTGTTGAATATCATGGAGCAATGCCTTCATTCTTCAAGAACCTATTGAACTTTTTCATAGACATGAACCTTGTCAGAGTGGCGAACAAGGAATAAAAAAACTTTTTTTCCTCGGGTTTCTCACTCGCAGAGAGCCGAAAGAGCTTGGGTCAAACAAGGGCAAGTGTAGGTTTCTCAACATACAGGAGGGTGAGAGTAGGTTGTATCAAATTACAGGGGAGATTTTTTAAACTTTTTCATATTTTTAAAGTGTTGAGCAACTAATCCCTCAATATGTGGTAAAGAGCCGAAAGGGTAACCTATCTCGATAGAGCACTTTCTATTCACAACGCAAAAAACTCGAACCCTAAATGTGTTACTCCAAATCCCTTTTACTTAAGCCAACTCGTGCTAGTTAACATTTTACATTTGATTGTATCTGTGTGTAGTGTTTTTTTCCTGTTATATATATGATTTAAAAAGCTTGGAAAACATTTTTTTTTCTATATTTTTATAAAAATGATACTCCCTTTATCCTAAATTCTTTGCATCATTTTTCATTTTAGGCCCTCCAAAAGTCTTTGCACCATTTCCTCTTTTGATAAGTTTTACGGTGCAAAATGATTGTTACTTCCTGTTGACACCCAATTTCATCCGGGGGTTTTAAAATTTTAAAAAAAAATTTATTAAAAAAAATTAATTTAAAAAATATATTTATTACTATTAAAAAATTTAATTAGTTTAAAATATATTTTTGTTTTGTGAAGATTTGATTTAAAACGATATATGTGTGAATATGTGTATGTTTGAAATAAAATAAAATTTCATGAAAAAAATGACAAAAAAATTAAAAATTTGGGGTAAAAATGACAAAATTGAGAAGTTTCGGGCAAAATTGACAAATGCTGAAAGTTTCAGGAGCTTTGGGTAATTTTTCGCGTCAATTTTGGGCCTAAACGGACGTTTCTGGCCCAAATTGACAGAAAACGTTAAAATTGTCAAAATCAGAAGCTTCTGAGCTTATCCAGAGCTGGAGTAACGTAAAGGACTGAAACTGTCATTTTACCAATTTAAAAGATAAGTTTTGATATTTTTTATTAATTTATCCGTCCACAGTTCAGCCAAGCTCCTTCTATAAATACCCCCTCCAAATTCAGTGCTGAAGACATAGAAAATCAGAGAAAAAAGTTCAGAGCTCCGTTTTAAAAAAGAGAAAATAGAAGCCTTAGTCCTAGCCTCTCCTCCCTCTGCCAAAACAGTCCCAAAAATTATTCATTTTTACGTTTCGACTACCTTCTTCCTCCGTTTTCTCTTTCTTTCTTTTGCCGTCGCCGTCCTATCCCGCTGCCGTCGCCCTGCCGCCGCCGTCTCGCCGTCGCCGTCGCTCCTACTCCGTCGCCGCCGCCGTCTCCGCCGCCGTTGCCATTTCGCCGCCGTGCCCAGCCGTCCTGCCGCCGTCGTCCTGCCGTCTCGCGCCGCCGCGTCCAGCCGTTCCGCCGCCGTCGTCCCGGCCGCCGTCGCCCCGCGCCCTCGTCGCCGTCACCCGGCCGCCCTGCGCCCTCGCAGCCTCCGCCTGCCCAGCCCGTCACCCCCCTCCTCCCCGTGTCGCGTCTTCTCTGTTTTGAAAACAGAGATTTCAAAATTTTAATTTAAAAAGGGTAAACCTCTATTCCATCCTTCATCTTTTCAATTTTTTTCAATTTGGTCACTAACGTTTTTATTTTGTTCTTGCAGAATTAATTACTAACCTTTTTTTATTTTTACTTGTTTGTTTATTATTTGTTTATTACTAACCCTTTCTTTATTGTTGCTATTAACAACTAACAACTAACTTACTAACTTTTATTATTGTTGTTAATTAATTAACTTAATTAACTTGCCAAAACTAACTTTTAATTTAATTAACTTGTTAACTTTTATTATTGTTGTTAATAATTAACCGTTAACTGCCTTAATTTTTGTTAAAACTTGGCTAACTTTTATTATTGTTGTTAATTAATTAATTTAATTAACTTGACTAACTTTTTATTATTGTTGTTAATTAATTAACTTTAATTAACTTGACTAACTTTTATTATTGTTGTTAATTAATTTGGCTAACAGGGATTTAATTAATTAAACTTGGCTAACTTTTATTATTGTTGTTAATTTAATTTAACTAACTTGGCTAATTTTTATTATTGTTGTTAATAATTTAATTAACTTTGCTAACCTTTATTATTATTTATTTTTAAAGTGGATGGCCAAAAAGCCCCACTTTATTATTATTTTTTATATAATTTATATAATTTTTTTTATTTAATTCACCTTTTACCCTTACTAATAAATACATAAATCAAAATTAAAAGAAGATTATTTTTTTTTAATTAATTATTAAGCCTAATAAAAATCATTTTTTAAAAAGCTAATTATTTTTCTTTTATAAATTGAATAATTATTTAAATAATAAATAACCTTTATTAAACAAGAAAAAAAAAGAAAAGAAAGAAAAATAAAAGAAAGATAAGAAAAATAAAAGAAAGATAAGAAAATAAAAGAACGATAAAAAGAAAAGAAAGATAAAAGAAAAAAAAGAAAAGAAAGATAAAAGAAATTAAAAGAAAATTAAAAAAAGGTAAAAAAGAAGAAAAGAAAAAGAAAGAAAATAAAAAAAAAGTAAAAATATGAAAATAAATTTTTAGTTAGATTTAAAAATCATTCATAAACAAAAAGAATTACCATTTAAAAATTAATTCCATAAAATAATAATTAAATAATTAACTTTAAATTAATTTCCATATCCGGATGATCCGGCAGGATCTACGGTTTGGAAATATCAACCTTTTTTAAAAACTATATAAATTAAATAAAAAGGGAAAAATCCATATTTTTACAATATGGATAAAATTGTTTAAAATTTCACCAAATTCCGTGTCCAAATGACTCGGCAAAGTCCATGGTTCGGAATCAAAAATCTTCCGTGTCCAAATGACTCAGCAGAGTCCATGGTTCGGAAGTATAAAATTTCATCCGAATTAATTACCAAAATCCACATTTTCGACTAATTCAGTTAAAATATCTAAATTAACTGAAATTTTTTAAAAAGCAAAGTAAAACAAAATTAAAATCAACTAAGGTGCCAATTTTGGGCGCTATAACAATATTGTTTTAGCGTAACCGTACTCCCGATCCCCGAACTCTCGCAGACCAATTTTAAGGTGTCCAATCGACCTAAGTAAACAGATTGGTGGCGACTCCAGAAAACCCGACGTTGCCACACTTCCTCATATCACATTCATTTTCTGCTTCCAAACCTCATTTCAGCCCTTATCTTCCTCTCCTTTTCTCCCTCCAGTGCGATCAATGGGTTCAGTCTCCTCATTCTCCACCATCGCTCGTCCACCTCCACCGTTGCCCCTTTGCCTTCACCATCGTCATTTTTCCCGAGATGAAGTCACTCATTTGGGGATTTGGCAGAGATTGAACAGATTGTAGGATAAACCAAGTAATTATATGATTTAGGGTTCATATGAAAAAAAAAAAGGTCAGTTTGCCCAAGATTAAATGGAAATGTTATTTGATTTTTCTTTTTTATTTTTTCTAGTTTAATTGTGACCTGGTGATTGGACAACATAGGGCAGGGATGAACGGTGAGAAGAAAGGGGCTGATAGAGTCGTGAAGCAAGGGTGAGTGATCGAACAGTATAGGGCGAGGTCAGAGGCATAAAGTGAGGGGCAAACGAAGGTGTGACACAAGGGGCGGGTGATTAGACAACGTAAGCAGAGGTAGCAACTTGATTGTGTAGCAGATTAATAGAGAGAGAAAAGAGGGCAGGGATAAACTTGAAAAAAAAAATATAAACTCTCATGATTTCTTAATCTCTGTGCAAACACAAATAAAATAAAGAAAGTGGGAATAAGAAAGTAGCTTTTATTATTGTTTAAGTTAGGTAGGTTAAAAGATTTAGGAAATTTAATTAAATTATAAAAATAATATTTAATTGATTATTTGGCATAATATAGCACTACATCATTTTAACATGTCTATTATTTTTACTATTTTTTGGTATCCAAAATATTTATCTCTTATCTAGTTATGCATATTTTTCCAAAAACATCATTCCCATTAACTAAAGGGCAGTTTCATCGTTCCACTATTCTCATTGTTATGAGACCCACAAACCAACTTCTTCCCTAATGGGTTTGATGTTTTGGGGTAATTTGAAGGATTCGCAAATAGAAGGTAAGTAAAATTTTCATTAAACTTCAAGAGTGTTTTTTTTTAAAATTTTCCATTTAAATAATACCAAATTTAAAAAAGACTATTTTATAAAATTTATGGAGCATTAGCGATTGAATAATTTTTTTTATTTAATTTTAAATCATCCATTACTGATTATTAGACATATAAATTTATAAAATTTTGCTTATTTAACATGCATACCAATACTCCCTCATTTTGAATTGGACTTATAAATACTCTTACTTTAACTTTAATTATTGATTTTTTTTATATTTAGAAACATCGTACAAATGTATAAATGATATATATACTATTATATAAAAAAATCTTTAATTGAAAAAAGAAACTTATACGTGATGTTCATTTATCTTTCTTATATTTTGATGCAGTTGATATTAAGACTCTATTAATTTAATCTTGCCCCACGAGTTTTGTACTTTTTTAGTAGAAAAATAAGAACCCTTCCACTGATAGAGAAATTCGAAGATCCGTCTACGCAATTTAACCGGCGGAAATAAGACAGTGTCCCATCCAAAATCCGGGTTCAAGTTGCGGCGGCGCGCTCACACAAAGACTAGCGAACAATTGCCCCCAGCTTCGGCGAAGCGCAACTCGCGCATAGTGGAAGAGTCCCACAAACTCGGAAGCAGCGACGTCCAGCAGAATATACTTTGCTCTGCACTGCCACCCAAAAAGTTCCTTCCTTTTTTCCACCCCTCCCCATATCTCCCTCTTACGTTAATCTGTCTTCGTCAAAAAGCGCAACTAACAACGAATCACAAATTCTGCCCTTCTTCTCCTCCCCAATCCTCTCAAACGAGACGACGACTTCTTACCGTCTCCGATCCCGCCGCGCCATGGCGTTTTACTACTTTTCTATTGACTTCTTCTGGCTTCTCTTCACTTCCGTTCTGGCCCCTTTTGCTCTCGCCCTTTTGATCGTTTCACTTCTTGTGTCGGCTGATCAATCTGATGGATCTCGAGAGACAGGCTTTGGACAGGAGAAACGAGTTGAGTTCGTGAGAAAGGTGGAAACTTTTGCTGATTCAGGTGAGAAATTGGCCGAATGTAAAGCACCTGTTGATGGAAGCAGTAGGTTCCTACAAATGGCGGAGGAAGTTGCAGAGGACGAGCCGATTGAAGAGAACCCAGTGGTCGGGGAAGCAGGGGCCGGAGGTTTTCTTGGAACCGCGACGGATTCAGCCAGAGATGAAACCGGTCTGATTGAGAATGGAGAGGTTTCGGTTCCGGATGATGATTGGGAAGGAGTCGAACGAACAGAACTGGAGAGGGTTTTCGCTGCGGCCGTGAGTTTTGTAGGGAGCAAGAGGAATGCGGACAGAATCTCGAAGCTCGGAAGGGATTTAGCGGCAGAAATGTTCGGGCTCCACAAAATCGCCACCGTTGGGCCTTGCTGCGAGCCTCAACCCATGGTCTTCAAAGCCTCTGCTCGTGCGAAATGGTAAATACTGATTATGCTTAAAGCATCGGATTTGCATTTGTGCGTTAAAACTTCAACTGCCCCGATTCTGGATTATAAATGAGTTCCTTTTTGCCTGGTAGCAACGGAGATATGTTGATCCAAGTTGAGCTTCAAACACTTGGAAATACTAAGCAATTAGTAGTAGTTATCTCTAAAGCTGATCCTTAAAAGTTTGAGGTAATTAAGTTGTTGCTCGTTTGGCCTTTGTGAAGATAGAATCAGATCCAAGTTGCGAGAAGAATATGTGAGCTGAGCTGCATATGATTAGAAGAACTTGATTAACTGGAAATAGCAGCTAAAACGAGCTGATTTGCTTGAAGAGATAGAGATTTGTGAAAGATAAATTGAGCTTTTTCTGATGGGAAGTGAAATTGAAAGAGTGATTTTCTTACAGATGCCTGGTTTATAGAGCTTTTCGAAAATATTGATGAAACTGAGAGAAACTTTGAGATGCTGCAGGAATGCTTGGAGAAGACTTGGAAATATGAACCAAGAAACGGCAATGGAGCGGTATATTGAACTTCTTTCAGGAAGTATCCCCTGGTGGCTACAAGATGATGGTGATGTATGTTTAATGATCTGTTTTAGTGCTTCTCAGACCTCACCATGTCATGGAGAACCACGTTTTGTTATTAATGTCACTTGCACATGTTTATTTTATAGGGAGACAATAAATGGGATCATACAGAAATCTTTACTGTATCAGCTAATCAGCCAATTGCGGCAGATTGGAGGTACTCTACTCAAGCATCTTAATCAGCATAAGAATTGGGATTTTCATCAAATTTTTGTTCTCTTTTTGAAACTTGCTGACATATTACCAACAGGAGCTTGAATGAGCTGAAGGAAAACTTTTATCTAACCAAGTCCTCCACCCAGATTCTTGAGACCCCAACAAAGGTACATGTTTCTGTGCCTGTTTCTCTCCTATGCTAATAGTTTCAATATGCAGGTAGCTTGCATTTGAGGAGTTCCAAGAAAAATTGTTTGCACACCGATATCCTTGTGTTCTGTAGATTCTAGGGAAGTTTTAGGACTAGAAAAGATGACGTTTTTATTGCAATTTAGGAGATGCCAATAAGGTGAATTCTAATTTTCATTGAAGTTGATTTCTTGACAAGTCCAACATATTTTTTTGTATTCAGGTTATGGAACAGTGTTAATTTGCTTGCCCAGTCGAGGACAACTACCACGCTTTCCTTCTGCTGTGATTATTATTGAATCTTCATCACCCATCAGTCATCTGATTACTTGTATTATAGCGTATATGGAAAAAAATTACAAAAAATAAATATCGTTTGTACTTCGCCCAAATTGGGCACTATTATTTTTTTAGCTAAAAAATACCACTCATGTTTCTAAGAGGGCCAAATTTACCACTCTGTTAAATCATGAAATTATTTCTACGTGAAAAGAGTATTTTTTGTGGAAAAAAAAAAGAGAGAGTTCTGGTGATAAGATTCTCAGCAAGATGAGTATGTTACAAATTAGGGATTTAAGGCTTATTTAATGTGTTAGGATCTGGTTAGAAATTGGGCAATGATGTAAAAAAATTAGCATGTAGAAATCAAAGAAATACATTCTGGAAGTGATCTATTGCTATCACACATTATAAGCAACAATTTAATGCTGAATTAACCACATAATATAACAAAGAGGCCAATTTGGCCAATTCAAAAATATAAGTGGTATACTTGAGCTAAAGAAGTAGTTGTGGTGAATTTAGATCAAGCCACAAACATTGATGGTTTCTTTGTGATTTTTGTCAATGGAACTTTGTGATTAGCTTTATAAAAGATAAACCCCTGCAGTTTAGTTTAATCTATACTTTGTCATTTATTTTAAAAAAACATATACTTTACCCCTTGCTTCTTTTAAAGTGTCCGATAAGAACTTCCGAAATCCTAATTTAAATTACTTGGTAACTATATGTTTTAGTAATTTCAAATTTTGTGATATTTTTCACAACTAATTGACTTTTGAAAAATACTGATATGCATTTACATAAAGGAAAATAATATATTTACAAAGAGGAAAAACTGATAATTTAAAATGCCTATTAACTATTAAAATATTGGAGAGATTAAAATTATCGAAAAATGACTATCGTATAGTTTAAATTAGAGTTTCAAAAATTGTTATCAAACAAGGAAAAGAAACTGAGGGTGAAGTGTAAGTTTTCAAAAGTAAAGAGGGCAAACTATGTGTTAAGGCAAGCTTGAGGGAGTAGTTGTAAGTTTTCCTTTATAAAATGAATAGCATTTAAATATTAAGACATAAGAAACTAATCATACATAAAATATGTACATAAGTGAGGGAATAATAAGTAAATTAATAAGAATGCTTCTAATTATTTTTTTTTGTTATAACTGTTGACAGTATTGAGCATACTTTGGTATTTTAAAATTTTTCTCATTTTTCTCATAGTGTATAACATTACTATTACAAATGAAATTAAGGGCAAACTTTGGATAAAATTGGTAAAATTAAATAAATTTCTTTTACTTTCTATTTATGATAATATAATAAATTAATGGTAATTTTACCATTTATGAATTCAAATATGAGGTATTACAGAATTAGACTCTAAAAATTGATATAGTTAAATAATTTTTTTCTTTCCCTTTATAATAATATAATAGATGAAAATTACTGATTGTTCACAGGCATTTAACGGTAATTTTGAACTCACATTTCTCCTCTCTTATTTGTTCACAAACATTTTGACTTTTAAGTCAATCCATTTTTATCTTGTTGGTTGAGGCACAATTTTGGAATCTGACTTTTCGGGTGTAGCTGTTGCCTTTGGTCTTATAGGCCTATATTCAGAGGACCTACATATCCTCAATTTATCCACGTCCCATGTATTTACAAGTTTACCACAAATATACAACTTAAAGTGCATTTTTATTTTATAGGTAAGATACTATAACTTATATAATTCAATCAAGTGATGCTCCTTCATGTGAGAAGTAGTATTACTATAGATAAAAAGAAAAAAAAAAAAGAAACATTACATAAGGCAAAATGGTTAGGAAATATGGGTGGAGGTTCAGAGTTTGATTTTGGTCTCCATCGCTTTTCCATAATGCTATTAAATGTTTTCTGGGTTATACTTTAAGTCCCAAATAAGCAAACATTCTTCTTTTCCCTTTACAACTATAGTAGTATTTGCTTCAATGATTGTGAGAATCTCAATTGTTTGGAAAGTTAAATCATAACAGTTCTAAATAACTTGGAGAATAGTTATCCATCATTCTAATTATTTAAGAAATCTCAATCCTTTATAATTTGGTAGTATTCATTTTCCTAATTCCAGGTAAGGAAAAGAAGAACCCACAAATTAATTTTTCTTGGAAAAATGACAACATACCCCTAGAACTTCCAAGTATTTACATTTCATCACCGATACTTTCAAAAATTTATAAAGTAGTCCTTCCAAAATTACACTTTTAGTCCTTGAAGTTTTGGAAAAAAAATTACAAAGTAGTTCCTAAAAATTACATAATAGTTCCTAAAATTTTACAAATTCATAAATATACCTCTATTATTTTAAAAGTTACATTTTAGTCATTGTGTTTAAAGTTTAAAGAAATATGCAAAACACCATGAGAAAGTTAAAATTTTCATTCCTTATGAGGTGTAAACCAAACATAAGAAAATTAGGATTATATTTTTATAGATACATACTTCGTATGAATGTTATTTTCCTACAATTTAAATTTTCAAGGTTTTTGAGAATTATTAAAATAAACAACCCTTATCTAATATATATATATATATATATATTACACTTAAGGAGTTGAGAGTCTTTTCACTTAATAAACCTAACAACAGCTTGACATGTGACACTTTTTTTTTTAAAGGAAATAAATTTGTGTGTTTACGTTGCAAATTGACTAGTTTACTCTGCAAGTAAAATACAATTAAGGAGTTGAGAGTCTTTTCACTTAACAAACTTAACAATAAGTTGACATGTGACATTTTTTTTAATTTAGGAAAATAGAAGCCAGCATTTGCATTATGAATTTATGTGTTTACCCTTTTGTACCATTTCAATCACAACAAAAAACACATTATTAACCAACTATAAGCAGTTAACTGAAATGATGAATAATAAATATTACATCAATTAAGGTATTTCATGATGAGAGTAGCACTCGAAGACTGTAGCCTAAACCTTATCATTGTTGCTTCTCTCTTGTTTCTTTCCCAGCTTTTCTCTCACTTTGGTCACCTTGTACAGAGATGTCACTGTCAAACTAACCCAACTTCTTACCACTGTATACCACCAATGGGTTTATGTATAAAGAAATCGATGGGGAAGAGGGGAAATAACAATTAATATCTTGGCACCAGATGGATCTATGCTAGATTTAGAGTAAGATCGCTGGGTCATCTATTCTTAGGTTTTCGTCTTTCCAATCTCGGGTGTTATCATTTTATTTTTGTCTAATTACTTAACAGAATGTTGGTTTTGTTGCAAGAATAGGCAGAAATCAAGGAGGATTTATGGTTCTAGTATTTTTCATAGAAATTTGAAAGGCTGCTTCATTGTCTCATCTGTTCTTTGATGGCCATTGGTTTGCGGCTCTGGCACTTTTTGCGTCCGTTGTTGTCTCCTTCGGTAGGTTCAGTCTAAACCATTGTGTTTCTACTTGGCTCGGGTAAATTTTACATTTCACAGTCTCTGGTTGGAAGACAACTATGTCTACTTGTATAACTACTCTTAATTTTTGTGATTTCTCTCTCATGGATTTTTTTTCTTAATCTTCTTGATTTTTAATTTGGTGAAAAAAAGGGCAATATCATGGATGAAAGCGTGAAGGAAACAGCAGTTAAATCACTTAAGTCCTATCCCATTTCTGTTACAGTAGCTCTCTTTTGGTTAATGAAATATTGGTAGGACTTTTTTGTTGACAAGTGAAACTAAAGAGTTAGCCAAACACATTTGTTCGTGTTAATTATTTAGATTTTTTTTTATTTTCTGTTGGGTGCTCGTGGCTTGGCTTCAAGTCGTAAGTAGTTAACTACATTTATTATGTGTATGTATGTATATATGTGTTGGGGAGGAATGAGTTTAAGTTGAAAGCAATTCATAACTTTAAGAAAAATATGTGTTTCATGAAAACTAAAAATATTATATTGTTGATGGTAATGATGAGGGACTAGAAGTTCAATGCCTTTTGAGTCAAGAAAGATCCTTGGTGTTCACCTTTTGTCGAGATTAAATGAATGGCTTGAGAAATTTTTGTAAAAAAAAAAAGCATATTATCTTCATCATTTGTTACTCCAAATGAATGTTAATTGTTGAAATAAAGGTTTATATGAACACGCAAATGATGTGTAATATATCTTTTAAAATGCTAAGGTAAAGTTAATTCCTAAGAATACTTTTTTAGGTTTTCTTCTTCTATTAGGTTTACTGGTATTTGCTATCATAGGATTGAAAAATCAAGTAGTTCATGTAGTGAATGAACATTATACTATGTTGAGCTAATTCTTTAATTCTTTCTTAGAATTATGAAGTGTCTCTAACTCTTGTAAACTTTTAACAAAGGCCAGATTATGTGTTCCTTTTGGAAGAGATAGGGGAATCATTTTCTAGGTCTAGGAAAATGGTAATTCTTCATATTTTCTATTTTAGTTAGTTTTTCATGTTTTCAGCATGGGTTTTATAGTAGAATATCAAATTATTATTGTATTTGTAGAGCCTGCTGGCTTTCTTGGTTCTTTTATATTTTCATCACCTGAAAAGTAATTATTATGGTATTGTGTTTTTTTGTTTTTGACCAATTAACTTTTCCCATTTTCATTAAATAGGAATGACTATTCTATTGTGTCTTATTTTCTTAATGGCTTTGTTGATTGTTTTGTATCCTTTTAATTTAGTAATTGACATCATAGAAGACATTAGAGGTAGTTCACATAATTTCCATGTTTGGATTTGTTGAATGAAAAAGGCCACTCATACTATTAATAGTTTTTGAGTGATGATTGTTTACTTGGTAGAGCCAGATAGGTTTTGAGTCCATAATTAATGTAGTGGGGTGACAGAGAATTTGATAAAAAAAGAAAAAAAGAGTAGTAAAAAAAGGTGTAGGAAAATAGATTTTTATTAAGCCATTTGTAGTGTTTCAAATGTAGGCGTAGGAAACCAAAACTAGATATCAAGTTGTAGGTAGTCATATGTATATGCTCAGAATTATATTACAAGGCTTCTATCATAAAGTAGTATAAAAGGGTAGAGGAAAATATATTTTATTAATGCTATTTGTAGTGTTTCAAAAGTAGTCTTAGGAAACCAAAACTAAATATCAAGTTGGGGGTAGTCACATGTATAAACTCAGAATTATATTACAAGGCTCTACTTGCATTGAAGCTAAGTCCATATCACTTGCCTATGTTTTATGCACTTGTAAGTTTGCCATTGAAGCAATACTTAATTGCACTTTGATAATCATATTGAGATCAGAAACTCTTGCAAGGAACAAAGCATAAAGCCTTTATTTTATATCTTTTTTCTTTTGATAAATCCTTATACAAAGGATTAATTAGATGAAGTTTCATTACAAGATTGATATTTTCTATGTAGCATGAGAACACGACATACCCACTAGAAGATGTTTTAACCTCCTTGATCAACATGGGAAATGAATGATCATGAAAGGTTGAAATAGTTGGGTGTTTTTGTCTTTGCTGTTCTATATCAATATCTATTGTTACTTTTTTTGCGTTTGCTTTACTTGGCGCATTCAAGTGGAGCAACTAGTGAGCTTTGTGCATTTTTTATTTGTTGTTAGCAAAAGATGTCTGGTTTTGAACTTGAAATGAATAATATGTTTAAATGCATTAAAATTTAGAGATATTAAGTTGTGTTGGATCATTTTCATTTTGTAGCTTAGAACAAAGGATCATCTCATTAAGTGCTTTAAAAAATAGAGTAGATCTGCCTTAACATATCAACTTTACTTAAATATAATTGATGGTATGAATTTTCTATTTTATATCTGTATCCTTCTATATCTCTACAATTATATTAATTGGTTGAGCATTGTGTGACAAAATGTTCTTATCTTCTAGCTTTTTCTAGGAAATTCCCTAGCTTTGCTTTCATTGCAATATAGACTCGTAATTTTTTTATTAATCAGTTGTGAAGATTCTGGTGTGTTCTCTCCATATTGTAGGCCTAGTTGATGAATAGTTGCTTCTTTCTGCACAAAAGTATAAGCGGGCCACTTGTATGGACTATATTATCTCTCTATGTGTCGATGATAAATCAATAGAGAACATTACTTATATTGGAAAATTGAGGTAGGGTGAAACAATAACTTTTTGTTTATAGTGGTAGTTGTTGACACCCAATTTTGTTCGGGCACTGACTTTTGCTTAAGTTTTACGTTAAGAAAATTAGTTTAGGGGGCATTTTCATTTTTAGGGACTATTTGGTCATTTGTTAGGAGTTTGGGTCATTTTTGTCATTTTAGGGTTTTGCATAGTTAGTTGGTCTAGTCACATTTAGGTTACATTGTTATTTTGGTCTAAGTGGTCATCTAGGGTAGAAATAGAAGTTAATTTAGTTTAGGTACTAATTTGGAATCCTAAATGTCTTGTAGGGTCAATTTAGGAAAAATGAAAAAGTTTAGGGAAAAACTAGGAATTTTTAGAGAATTTTAGGGAAAAATTAGAAATTTTGAGGTAAATTTGTTAGAAATGGGGAGTTTTGGGGGGCAAATATGTTGAGATCCTGAAGTTTTAAAGAAATCTGAAAAATTTTAGGAAGTTTTGGGCTCAATTAACAAATCCTTAAAGTTTTGGGTTAAATTGAAATTCACACAGAATTTAGGACAAGATCAGCAGCTTGAGAGTTTTATTGGACTTAAATTGATACTTTACCTAGCTAATCTCACCAAAGATTCTTTAGTATGAATATGGGTCATTATTGATACGAAGAGAGGAGAAATTAGAAACCCTAAGCTTTAGTCTCAAAAAAGGGAAAACTGCAGCCTTCAACCCCTATCTCTCCTCCCTCATCCCCAGAAACCCTAAGCTTTCCTCCAAGACCAGCCGCCGTCCCTGGTTACCCCCTGCTGACCGACGCTTCGACTTTCTCGCCCGACGCTTCGACTGCCTCCCCCGGCGCTTCGTCTTCCCACCTCCGTTCGTCCTCCATCGTCGCCAAAAGGCCTCCGCCGTCGCCCTCTGTCCGCCGCTCCAACCTGGCCCCGCTGTCCACGCCGAATCGGTGGAGGATCGAGGCTGGCCGCCGCTTCAGTCGCCGAACCCGCAGCCAGACGCCGTTCACCCATCCTCTGGAGGTCGCCTTCCTCGCCGTTTGCCGCGTCCCAGGCCTCAGATAGGCCGATAGCCGCCAACGTCGCCTGAGAAACGGAGAATCGAAGAGGATCCGGCAGAAGACCCGCGAAACGCGACCCCTTTCTTTATCCGGATCCAACCTCCGTTTGGTAAAACTCGTGTTTAGTCCCCAGTCTTTAATTTTTCTCGTTCTGACTCCTTCTTGTTTCTTTATTTACATATCAGTCACTGACGGCATTGTTTTTTTTTGTTTATTTTCTTGCTTTGACTGCTTGTTTTGTTACTTTGAGGACCATGAATTAGTTTGGTCATTAACGTTACATAAAATTGCATGTTTAGTTTACGTCAGATTTTTATTTGATTTTAGTTAGTTATTTATTTATATTTAATTTATATAGCTAGCATAAGTCTATAGTTCATTCACATAATATATCCAAAAGATCTCACTTAGTAAAAATTCAATTCTACGTGGGTTTAATAAAACCTTAGGATGAATTTAGGATAATAATTAAAATTAAATTTCAAGGTCCTCATCTGGCTGATCTGATAAGAACCATAGTTTGGACAATTATTTAAAATTCTTTCAAAGCAATAAAGAAAGTAAAGCAAAATAATTTTTAATATCCATATCCGGGTGATTCGATAGAATTTATGGTTTAGATTTATACTCAACCAAAATATTTAAAAGATAAAAAAAGAGAAATAGGTTAAGATTTTAGGTTCCATATTCAAGTAGTCCGATAGGATCCATGGTTGGAAACATAAAAATTTTCATAAAATAAATAAAAATCAAATAGTAAGGTTTAGGAATCCATATCCGGGTGGTTCAGTTAGAATCCATGGTTTGAATATTAATCAAATTAATTAAAAGTAAGCAAAACAAAACTTAAATCAAAATAAGGTGTCAATCTTTGGACGCTAAAATAAAGTTATTTTAGCGTAACCGTACTCCCGAACCCCTTGACCTATTGTAAACCATTTTTAGGCGTCCAATTGACCTAGGTGTAAACCGACTGGTGGTAACTCCCAAAACACGTTGCTGCAGTAGTTATGCATGCTCAAAATTAACTACATTTTTTCCTTTTGATAGGGTCAAAATTTGTAAGGACCAAATTTATAATTTTAAATGAGCAGCCCCCATTTGCTGGCATAAAGATGACTAGAAATCCCCCCCCCCCTCACTATCTACTTTGCTAAGTTATGTGGGAGCATAGTGGCATGAGTAAAAGATTAGGATTTATTGACCTCTCAACTGTTGAGGATGCGTCGCAAGTTGTAACAAATTTGTGTGCTAAATGACAAATAGGTATCTCAAATGGAAAACATTGTCAATTGAAATTTTTTGAAAACCCTAAACACAAAAACAAAAAAACTATTTATACGGTCGGGAAAAGGTTCCAATAAAATGAAGTGTTTTTTGGAAAGCAGTTTGTGCTATAGAATGTAGCTGAGACACTGTCATTGTACTTAGGTATGTGAGTCATAAAATCAATAAAACATCCTATACCTGTTGAAAGTGTATAGATAAAAACATGTCAAGACATGTTGCATAACCATCAGTAATGCTAAATTGAATAGCTCTATTAGTCATATTAGTTCTTGTACCATAGGTTTCATATAATAATTTTTTGTGCATCTCGTAGGGACTTATCGGCAATATGTAGTGCCAATACTAGAAGAATAGAAAGAAATAATTCCAAGACCTCTTATAATACTGTTGTGCTTTCTAAGGAAACAAGTGAAAGATTTCGATAGAACAGGGTTCCACTTAATGAATGAAGTAAGTTACATGGGTCCAATGTGCCAGGTGCTAACAATTGTAGAAACTGCTCAATTACCAGCATTTTTTAATGTAAAAAACATATCTTTTTATCATATTAATTGTCTTCTTGGAAACTGATGCTAGAGAACTTCAATGAGGACCAAAGAATAAGCAAGAGTATGTTCTTACTGAAAGTGACCCTTGCTTACTCTGGAAGGAGTTCTTCAACGTTTCATGAGCATCCATAATTCAATGGCAATATTTAGTACGGTGTTGGAAAAATTTGTTATTTTTAAAATTGCTGGCTCTATTATAATATTTTTATAACATTTAAATATATATGTTTTTTTTTTAAAATTAAATACAACTTGAAATTCCGGCAATGCTGGACATGTAAAATAATTGCTTAAGGTGTAGCATTGTTCTCATGCTGTACAGTGTTGTTTTTTTTTTTTTAAATTGAAATTGGTTTTTCTTGTTGCTTCTTTTTTGTTTACACAATGAATCTTCTATTTGTTTGTTATAATATCTCTGGTCTTCAAACTTTGGCATTTTACTATTCTTTTGGCCCAACATTGCATGTTTTTAGGCTGATTTTTTTTTTTTTGCTAGAAAGTGTAAAGTACAAAGTTCTTAAAGTAGGCATTCTTATCACTTTATCCTAAATTGTTGGATTTTTTAAAATTTTTTTTTGGGTTTCACAGCTTTCATGAGTGACACTTAAAGGCCCAATTTATCCTAAAATCCAAAATTCAGTATATTGGTCATATGTCGTATATTTTTTATTTATCAAATTTATTATTAATACCTTTTAGACGTTTAGTCTTTTATAGATTTTTTGAATTGAACATAACTTATTTTTGAATTCACAATCCTTTTAATATTTTTTTTCTGTAAATATAATTGACATAAAAATTTTGCACCTTTGTCGATTGTCTTGCAACGAAATGTGAACCGCAATCTAGTAAGTACTAAGTACCTCTTTAGTCCATGTACAAGATGCTTCTTAAAAAAAAAACAAAAACAAAAACTACAAAGCAGAAACAAAACGAAGAAGCCCTAAATCCTTGGTGAAACGCACCGTATCATTTGTCCGTTGATAACATACTTTTCATTTTGGTCCGAGGACTCCGACCTCCCCTGCTTGACGTCTTACGTTTTCACGAGTTGCAGTTGCAGACTGTAAGGTCCGAAAACCCGAAACCAGGATCCGTCTACCGATCCGTCACCTTCTCATTCCTGTTCTTCTCAGAGACACAGTAATGGCAGTGGTGATTCAAAGCACCGTCTGGGAACCAAGTTCCTCCGTCTACGTCTTCATTTTCTTCTCTTGCTTTCTATCCCTCTATCTTCACCCGCACTTTCTCTCCAGACGCGGCCCCGCCAAATCTTCCTCTGCTGTCTTCGACCCCCCCGCCTCCTTCTCTTCCTTCCGGCGGTTTTTTCTCCTCCTCTTGTCGCTTGCCACAGGTATTATGATTTGGTGTTTGTTTGATTTCTGGTCTCGGGATCGCCGATCTGATAATTTCTGCTTTGCGCTCCTGTAGTGTTGGAAGGGATTTGGTCTGTTTTTGGGGAGTCTGAGCTGGCTTACTATGGGACGAGCAAGGAGGATACGGTGTCGTTTCTGTTTGTTGGATTTGGAGCTGCCCTTCTGATTGGAAGCTTGTTGGGGGTGATTTCCGATTTAAGGTAATCTAAATTTGGTAACTTCAATATGTAAGGGAACAATGGAGGACCTTTAGAAGCGTGCATTGGTTGAATTTGATAAAGGTGTTGAATTTAGCGTTCTTCTTCTTTTTGAATAGTTTATGGATCACAAAGGCTTGCTTTCTTTGCAAGGTTGATGATGTTTTCTCTTCTCTTGCAGAGGTCAAAGGGAAATGTGTTTGGTTTTTTGCATCCTGCACCTTCTTGTTGGAATATGGAAGAGGTTTTCTTCAAATCCTGGCGGCTGGGTAGTGAGTGCCTGCTTGTCTCTCGCCACTTGTATATTTTCGTTCAGTTTCGAGATATGGGCTGTTGTTGAACATCAAAAGGTTTGTTCTAAGAAATTTGTTTTCCCTCTATGTACAGAAGAAAAAGAGTAAAATTTTCTTTGTTTCTGCGTTACCAGGGAGACTACTGACTCATTGCCACATAGTTTCATTAACAGGAATCTGATGGTGATTTTATTACTTACATTGTCTTGTTTCAGTATGTCGACTATGTTGGTTGTAACAGTACCCAGTGGAGCCATCACCAATGGCCTTAAGATTTCTTTAGTCAAACTGATGGCTGAATAATTTTTGCTTGCAGCAAGCCCACAGACATGATATTTTGAACGAAATATTTTGGTTAATGACCTTTCTGGAGTCATCCTCATTGATTGGAAGTCAGATGGTAGCCAATTGGCTTGTGGACCTTAATTTTAAGAAAGCCATTGCACCTCTTTCCACCGTGGTCATCTTCTTGGCAGTTGTGGCCATAGTCTGTCTATCCAGAGGCTCAAAGGGGACTCCAAGGTCATTGACATTTAAGGATTATAAGAAGTCATTTGTTTCAATTATTCTTGGTGGTAAGAATTGCATGTCCTCAATGAACTTGGCTTACCTATAAAAATGTTGCTTTAGATTTTCAGACGCAGAGTTCTGTAATTCTTAAATCAGTTTGAGTCAGTAGCTGTCCCATTTTGGATTTGAAAGTTACAGATAATACTTCAATCAGCAATTACAGATAATAAATCACCTTGTACGGGCTAAATTCTTCTTGAATCTTACTTTATGTTGTCTGTGTGTTGACTGCAGTTTCTTTTTCTCTATCACAGATAAAAGGATATGGTTATTGGCATTTGCACAATCTTGCCTTCAATTTTCAACTGTTGTTTTCTGGATTCTTTGGGCTCCAACACTAGTGGTGAGCCTGTCTTTATAAGAAGCATATTGAAGTTTTTTTTCACTTTAGTTGTATATGGTTTCAGTTTCAGTCAGTCAGTTGTAGGCTAGCTTCTCAAAATGTATTCATCTGAGATTATCTAATCACATAATTTCAGGCTGATGGGCGTGAAGTTCATCTAGGGTTGATATATCCTTGTCTACTGGGTGCAAGGATGCTAGGGAGCACTATGTTCCCTTGGGCTATGACTGCAGCAATTCGAATTGAAGAGTACCTAACATATACATTTGTTGCATCAGGGCTTGTTTTGTCCATTGTTGCTTATGATTATCAGGTATGAATTTATTTGACCTCAAGGAAAAGTGGAAAAACTGCTTGCATGTTATGTTCTGCAGATATTCTCAATCTGTCATTTGATTTGCAGGAAATTGGAGTTC
The DNA here is from genome assembly GCA_005392925.1 of Aquilaria sinensis. Taxonomy (NCBI): domain Eukaryota; kingdom Viridiplantae; phylum Streptophyta; class Magnoliopsida; order Malvales; family Thymelaeaceae; genus Aquilaria; species Aquilaria sinensis. The sequence goes on along the minus strand of SMDT01003018.1, from coordinate 45,103 downwards.
TTGTGTCATTGTACCTTTTATTTCAAGCCATTGTTGGCTTGATTATGCCTTCACTGGCAAAGTTGAGATCTGTGTAAGACTGTTTATTCTGGTGAAGCTTTCAAATTTATTTCCCTAAATGAAAAATGTCTAAGGTTGGACATTTGGTGCATCTGTATGCTGAATATTCCTCTTGACTAATATTTCCTTAATTGTATACATAGATATGTGCCAAATGAGTTGCGTGGAGGGATGATAGCTCTTTCTTTAGCTCCTGCAAATGTGGCCATTCTTCTTTTTCTGCTGCAGGTGCGTGTTTAGTGAAGCTTACTTGTGCACAGCTCTTTTTCTTGACCAAGTGCATGCATTTCGTGTCAGATTTTCATGCTTGATGCATGCAGTGAAATTTCATGTTCATCTTCATTTTTATATTTGATGATTTTAACATAGTGTTTTGAAGCTGGATTTTGGGGTATTCAACTCCTATTTGAACAATTTTTTCCTTGTTTATTTTGTATGAAATAATAATCTTTTCTGCAAACTAGTCAGCTCATGGGCAAGAAACTCGATCTTCGGCTTGGGATCTCTTGTGCCAAATGTGGTCGCAACCTAACAATTATATGTTGTTGGAAAGGCCAAAGCAAAATCAACCTATTACAAGCCAAATAGCCCTCATAATTGTGCTAGTGCCAATATGCTACTGTACATCTTATTTATGGTCTGGTTCAAGGTTTTCTTTCCCAGTTCAGTTTTTCCCTTGAGTTTTATCCTGTCAAAATATGAACTGCTACCACTTCTGGATCAGAAATTCCGTATGAAAATTTCAAGGTGATGTAGATTGCTTGTGTCATGTTGTTCATTGGCTAGCTTCCTTAAAATTGCAGCGGGGATACCATCAGAGAGTGGAGAATTCAACAATGATAGCTCTTGCTGCCGTTGGGCTATTTGTGGCTGCCTGCTGCATGTATCTGTTGCAGCGCTTGGGAAAGCAGCCATACCGAAACTGGCATAACTTATAAAGGTGTTCACCTTGCAATTGTCAAGAGTCGGAGATCAATATCAGCACCAGCCACCTGTTGAAGTTAATGGTGGACTGGAGCAAATTGCCCTGCATTCAGCTGAAGTATTGCACGTGGCATCCAGTTTTAAGAGTGGGTGACAATTTCTCGTAACATATTCGCAGATGAACTTCAAAGGATCAACAGAGCTAGAGAAAAACGTAGTGCTGAGAGGTGATAAACTAGGATCTTCTGTCATAAAGTACTTCTTGATGGTCCGCCTTTTGCGAGGTATATACATTCTGCAGCGTAGCCAAGATGGCTACACAAGCTCCAATACCTCTACCTCAGGGCATGCGAAGCTCCTCAGATGCAGGGTATACAGCAGGATGTTGAACCAGTTAATAAGGTGGACATTTTAAGTTGGGTTCTTTTGCACATATCTCTGCACTTGCATATAATTCACAATGCAATAAGTTGTACTTGTATTGCAAGTGGCTGCTGTTTTTGGGGCATAGGATCAGAAATTTCATTCATGGCTTATCAGTTAGTAGGTCTAATATGTTGAGCAATTCTTTTTGGCAATAAAATTAAACGAAATACTCAAATGTGCAGATGCTCTTGCAGAAGTTGGGATTCATTTCAAACAAATATTGCAGAATAGAAGTACAAAAAATCCTATATTGTACAAAAGAAAACCATTCTAAGACCAAGGAAAGAAGAAAAACGAAAAAAACCTGCAAACTCACACAGGAGTGAAGGACCACGACCATTTGGCAGCTGCCCAGGCAGGCACGGGAGAGCTGAAGCCCGCTCGATGGGAGCTCGAGGGATACACAAAAGATAGCGTGCCCAGCCGCTACCACCACGCTGCACGAGCTATGCTCATTTTTCCACAAAAGTTGGTCTCGGTAGAAAAAGTTTAAAAACTTAAGAAATAAAATTTAGGACTTCTTTTGTAAAGAAAAAAACCCATCTGGAAGAGGTCTCCACTTAAGTACTTGGATAGTGTATTAGGAAGATTATTTATTAGTCTTCATACTTAAAAACACACACACACACGTGTCAGGAAGCCAAGAAAGAGAAGAAATTCCCGAACCCGTCAAAAGCTCGAACCTCTAGCTTTTAGCGCCACACATAAGTAGCTGTCCATGGACCCAAACCAACCAGAGCCACGCCTCTATGTTAGCAGAACAGCCCCCAAGATATGTGGTATTTCATCTCTTTGCTTTGAAGTCCTGGACCTGGGCATCACATTCAGTCTGACAACCAATTAAATGCTCAGGCTGAATGTCTCCTGCTCCTTCATTCCGAGGGCTGGGAGGCATCTCCACCTCCGCTACACCTACGGTTCTTGCTTCCTCAAGTGTCCCAAGGACCGGAAGCTGCCGGACCAGCTGGTTGTTGTCAGAGCGCTACAAGATAACAGAGATGGCGGCGGAAGCAGCAGCAGCAGCTCCCCCGGCCGTACCTGGGATCCCAGCATGGAGATTCAGGTCCCTTTTGAGCAACGCCCTGTGAGTACTCTTTTCATTAATATTCGCATAAAGTTCATAACGGCAGTTAACTTTCATATGTTATACCCAACTCTCTTGAAAGGGAGTAATGAGTTCATCTTTATGCTTTGCTTACAATTCAGTTGAATTTGATGGAACCTGTTCAATTATTCTGTAACACTCTGCAGGTGAACGAATACTCGTCACTGAAAGATAGTGTCTTGTATTCTTGGGGCTACCTGGGGCCGGGGCCCTTCTTCCTTCGGTTAGGAGGCCTCTGGTTAGTCACTTTCTCGGTCCTCGGAGTTCCAGTAGCTGCTGCAAGCTTCAATCCATCTAGGGTAAGTGAAACAGCGTTACCATAGAACAAGCTAGTTTTGACATCATTTTGCCACAATAGTTATGGTACCATATACGCCAGTTGAACGGCGGATGTGTGTATGACCCCCTCAAACTCCCACAGGAACCTCTAAAATTTGCGGTAGCTGCAGGAACAGGAACCCTTTTCCTTGTAGCTTTGATTGTGCTACGGATTTACCTGGTACAAACACTACGAATATTACCTAGTGACTCATTTTCTACCAGCCAATTCATCAATGATGCAATCTGTGCTCAATGTTCGGTTTCTTATGCCATGGAACTATTTGTTCTGTACCTTACATGTCATAGGGATGGAGTTATGTTGGTGACAGACTTCTCTCAGCAGTGATACCTTATGAAGAGAGTGGATGGTATGACGGCCAGATGTGGGTAAAGCCACCAGAGGTACAGATCTCACCACCCGAACTTCCTGGATCAAGAGCCAGACAGAGAACATATATTGAACATACAAGATTAACCTGTTTTTATTCTTCAACTTGTTTTGCTCCTTAATGCAGGTTTTGGCTCGTGACAGACTGTTGGGGTCTCTCAAGGTACTAAGAGAAGTGCAAGCTAAACTAAACTAGTTCTTATATGTAGCAATGTGTATCGCTGTACTATGAAGTCCTTGTCAAACCAAAATGCCAGAGCATTTGATTACTTGGTTGACAAGAGTTGCCCAGAAACAAAACAAGGGCCCGAGGACTTAAAAATTATTCTTTTTTTTTTTTTTTTCGGTTCAGGTGAAACCTGTTATCAAGTTGCTGAAGCAGACACTAGTTGGCATAGGAGTTTGCCTTGTCGCAGGAGTGGGCTTGTTCATCTTTTCCACACCAGTAGAGGATTTCTTAAAAGGTATTGTTTTCACACAGGAGACAGCATCAATGGTACCTTCAAAAACAAATGCCAAGTTCAACATCAGGTACATGTCCCTTCCCACGACAACCACATGTGAATCCTCTAAAGTTTGTGTTTTTAACTTCCCTCCAACTCTTGCATTTGTGCACGCACACACACACACACATAAGGAAGGAGGAGTTGCTTCGGCTACCCGTGGAGGTGATGGCCGATGATGATCTAGCAGCTGCTGCCGCGGAGGCTGCTGATGGAAGGCCAGTCTACTGCAGAGACAGATACTATCGTGCATTAGCAGGAGGGCAGTACTGCAAATGGGAGGATCTGATAAAATAAAGAATGGAAACATGTATGGGGTGGGTCATTAGTATGTGATAGGGTGGCTACTCTGCCAGAGCCCCAGTATAATTCAAGTTAAACATGTATTTCCTCTGTCCCACTTTCTTTGCTCTATTTGACTAGTTTGACATGAATATATTCATATTATTGTTTGTTAGAAAAAATTTACAAAATATATATTTAGAAACTATAGATCTTGATTTATCATTTACATATTAAGGTTTTTCATTTGTATGCTAAAATATTGAAAATAAAAAATTATAGATTAATTACTGAAAAGAGAATGGTACAGAAAATTTGGAAGATGGGGAATAATTGATAAGAAAAGTTTTTAGCTTTCAATGAGGGAATCAAGCCAAGTGGCTCTAGCAACCATTCCAACCAGGCAAAGGCAGTTCCATTGACCATGACCAGATCCAACTAGCGGATTAATTAAGCATTGTCCTTTCTTCAAGATTTTCATAAAAACACTGGCACTTGGAAGTCTAACAAAGGGATTAGGGATTAAAACTTTAGTCGGTTAGGTGAAAAAAAGTTAAAGCATTTAGCAAAGATGCAGCTAGAAAAATTGGTTAAGAGAAGCAATAATCCTCCTACCTAGGTTGAGAAAACTCCTCCTACCTTAAATATGTGCAACTTTTGTTGGGCTTATTGGCTCAAATTCAAGAAGTCTTATTTTTTGTTTTGTTTAGGACTTGATTTTAAGTTTTCATATTTTTTTAGGATTTAGTTTTCTTATTTTTATGTGATTTAGGTTTGTGTGTAACTTATAAAAGAGTTTGTTGCGCTAGAGTTTTAAGTATGAGAGAAAAACCATTGTAATCAAGAGACAAGATATGAGGATTTCCAAAAAGAAGAGAGGTGTGAAAAGGGAGCGGAGTAATACGAGAAATCTTTTATGATTCTCATATTTTATAATTGTGTGAAAACAAATATTTAAGTTGTTAGTAGTGTGTAGGAAATCCATAAGCCAATGTAAGCACTTAGGGCATACCTCTATTGTAATTTTATATTTTGTTCAAGTAGATTTTTCTCATTTGTGGTTGTAGGCTAGCTAAGAATTGAACTAAGTTAATTTTGTGTGTGGCTGATTGATTATGTTTATCTTTTTATACGCATGATGGTTATTGGAGATTTTTTCGCTGGAGCAAGCATTAATGTTTTGAACAAGTATTGTAATAAAGATAACATTATTATCTCCTGCATTCACCAAAGTTATCTGTTCAATCTCTAATACAAACAATAACATTATTTCTAAATTATCACTTAACATGGGAAGGAACTCTACCTTGTTACTATATATATATATATATATATATATATATATATATATATATCAAATAGACCTATCTCAAACAATGAAAAACAGTAAAACTACTTGACAACTATCTTAGTGCATTATGGAATTTAGTGTATTATTAATCAATCTATGGAATGACAAACTATTAAATTTTCAAAATAAGTTTTTTATTGTTTCAATTTTTCCATTACTTAAGCATCAGAACTAGTTTATATGGTTAAGAGAGAACATAGATGTCAAAGGGAGAAGGATATGTTTGCTTTATAGGACTCCAAAGTCAGCCGAATCAATGGATGTAACATTTAAGGAAAAAGAGACTTAAGACGGAAGCGTTGATGTAGGAACCTCTTTAATTCATGACATTCTTGAGCATTCTTCCCTGCAGCACCATATCATCAACATAAACAAGTAGTGCTAGAAAAGAGTTTCCTTTCTTGCAAGTGAATAAAGAGGAATCCACATGTGAGTAGACAAAGCCATACTATTTCAATATTGATGAGAATTTTGCAAACCACTCTATCAAGGTTGTTTAAGGCCATAGAGTGACTTCTTTAACTTATAAACCCTGGTGTCCCTATGTTGCAAGTATCCTAGTGCTGCTGCTATATAGATATGTTCAAGAAGATTATCGTGCAAGAAAGCATTGTAGATGTCTAGTTAGTATAGTCCCCAACCCTTGGCCACAGTTACTGCAATAAAACATTTCACAGTGTAGAGCTTCGCAACAGGAGCGAAAGGTCTCATGATAGTCTAGTCGCTCAACTTGTGTAAAGCCTTTTGGTGATGAGGCGCACTTTGTACTTCTCAACTGAGCCATCTGAGCAATATTTGATCTTATATACCCATTTGTAACCCACAAGTCTTTTACTTTTTGGTAATGGCATAACATCCCACGTTTGATTTGCTAGGAGAGCATCAATCTCTACTTGCATTTCCTTCTACTAATATCAATCTTTTTGGGCTGCTGAGTAAGACTTAGGTTCCAAGCTAATCAAAATTGTTGCAAGAAAATGATGGTGGTGTAGGAAAAATTTTCATTGGTAAAGACGGTAATGAAAGAGTAGGGAGTACTTAAGAAAACCTTTTTGGAGCGTAATGAGTGGCCAGGAAGGCTATAATCATTTTCTGTCAAGTACTTGGGGAGTTGTCTGGTTTGGTACTTTGTCTCTCAACATCTTCTTGTTGCACCATGTTTTCTTCAACATCTATTTGTTGCACTAGGTTTGCTTCTTCTTCAAGCGATGGTTCACAGTCCCAGGTGGCAGGTGCGTTATTTTCTGGGGCAAGTTCATGAGGTTCTGGTATGGGTATTAATGGTTTAGCTAGGGTAATGGAAGATTGATGATCTGACTCGTCAATTTTGGTTTCAAGATCATGTGGTTCAAGCTTGAAAGGGAACATGGTTTCATAGAAGACCACATCTCTAATGGTGAAGTATTTTTGTGTTTCCAAATCAAAATTTCATACTTTTTTTGGTTGCTGAGATTACAAAGAAAAATATATGTACGTGACCTTGGGTGGATTTTGTCTTTTAGATGTAGCAGGTTTATAGCATAACATAGGGATCCCAAGACTCGTAGGTGATCATAGTCTGGTTTTTTCCTAGACAGCATTTCATGTAGTGTCTTGTTTTTTAAGGCTTGGCTAAGCAATCAATTGATGATATGGGTCGTAGCTAGTACACAATATCCTCAAACTAGGTGGCTAAGCTGGCTAGAAACTTTAGGGCTCGTGCAACATTCAAAATGTCTTTGTGCCACATTTCAACCATGCCATTTTGTTATGGCATCCCAGAGTATGATGTTCGGTTTAAGATCCCTTTTGATTTGTAAAAGATTCCCATTGTACCTTTCATCAATTCTGGGGCATTGTCACTTTTTATAATCTTGATACTTTGCCCAAATTGCATTGATACCACGTTGTAGAATGTTTTGAAAAGATTTGCTGCCTTACTTCTTAGTTTCATTAGAAAAGTCCAAATGGTTTGCATATAGTCATCAACTAAGGTAAAGAAGTAATGAGTTCCATTTGTCGTTGTAGTTTGATATGGTCCCCATATATCCATGTGTTTGAGTTTAATTAAAGGAGCAACACTTCTTTTATTGCTCATGGAAATGGTGATCTCAAAAGTTTTGCTAATGGACAAATGCGATACTCCTTACAAACTTTAATAGATTCAACTGAAGAAAAACAAGGAATTGCCTCCAAGCATGCACTAGATGGATGCCCAAGTCTCTGGTGCCACAAACTTGACGATGTGGTAGTAATAACGATGGCTTGTGGTCCATCCAATCTTTTATTCTTGAAAAAATGCAGCCCTCTTGCTTCTTCACCCCTTCCAATTAGCTTCCTTAAGATTTGGTCCTGTAATACACAAAATTCAAGGAACAAAATTGAAAAAAAATTATGATGCTTGGTGAGCTTACTAATGGAGAGAAGGTTGCATTTAAAATGAGGTGCAAATAGCACATTTTTTAAGCTCAAATCATGACTTAAGGAGCACGAGCCAATTTTGGTCACACTTTCAATCTACCTATCAGGTAGTCAAATTGTTTGTTTAGAAACGGTTTTGGATTCTTTCAGGAAGGGTTCATTTATAGTTATGTGATCGATGGTATCAGTATCTAGTAGAGGTGGGACGTGGGCTGGGTCGACCCGGCCTAAACCGCGATTGGACCGGAAGTCAACCCCGGCCTGACCTAGTCAAACCTGCCCCGACTCGCCTCGGCCAAAGCCCACAAAGATATGGGTCGAATATGGGCTCGAGAGGAGGATGAGGTGCAAAACCGATTACCCAGGACTAGGAAAAAACCCGCAAACTGCCCCGTCTTGCCGGACCGCCCTTGGTGCCCAACAGCTCCTGTGCAACGAAACCTGTAAAAAAATATTTAAAAAATGGGTTAATTACACAACAGACCCTCTAACGGTTTTTTGCTCCATTTCAACCCCCAAAATTTCATTTTCACCCCTCCCAACAATTAAATTCCAATGCCTTTTTGGTCAAACTAATTTTTTGCTTTCCCCTATAAATATCAATGCCATTTTAACTCTATCCTCACACAATCACTCAAGCTCTCTTTTTCCTCTACTATATTCTCTCAAGCATTTTCCTTATTTTCTTAATCTCTTCCAAATTTCTTACTAATGTCCCCCTAATATCTTCATAATCTCCTCTTAATTTTGCATTAATCACTACTATTAGTTCGTGAGTCATGGCTTCAAAAGAAAAGGGCAAGTCAATAGAGTGTTCATCTGCCTGCACCATCGGCCTTTAAGGCTTGTTCCGTTGCCATTCTTGGCCTGTTGATAAAGGTATCTCAATTCAAGAGTTGCACGACAATGATGCTGAAATCGATATGACAAATTACGATTTGGGTCTCGAAGATCAATTATCCGATGACGAAGTGAAAGAGTTAGATGCGATGGCGTCCAGGAATCCATCAACAGAACCGATGCCTACAAGTCATGGACCCACCGTGGAGGAAACTGAAGCACAAGGTAAATACTCGATTCTAACTGCTTGGGTTTGGGAGCATTATGAGCTCATACACGAAGGGGAGTCGAGGTACGGGAAATGCAAACATTGTGAAAAAAAATTAGTGCATAAAAAGAATTCCGGCGCTGAAACGCTGAAGTGGCATATTCAAAATCAACATCCTAATGTCCTCCCCAGTGCCGGAACTAGTTTTGGAGGACAAACATAACTTGGGTCTACAACCAACGCTGGCGGGCCAAGTATATTTCGTTTTAACCAACAATCTTGTAGAGAAGGTATGGTAAATTGGATGATGCTTACCGAAAAACTTTTTTCACAGACTGAAGATGTCCACCTAGAATCTTGGATAAAATCACAATTAAATCCTGCATTTAGAAAAGTATCTATGAAAACCGTTAAGAAATAAAACTTTAGACAATTTGAAGCCAAAAAATTAGATTTACAAGCCTATTTTTCTGCTCTTGATCATTGTGTGGCATTTACTTCTGATATGTGGACATCACTTATAGGTCAATCATTCTATTGTGTTACTTCTTATTGGATTAATTTTAATTGGATAATGCAAAAATGAATTTTGTCATTTAAGGTTATTGAAACAGATCATACTGGTTATCAAATATTCAATTGCATCTTAAAAAATTTACGTGATTATTTTTGTACTGATAAAGTCCTGTGCATTTCATTTGATAGTGCTTCAAATAATGATATTGTCATTCGTCTTTTGAGTAAAAACTTAAAACCACCTATCAACGGTGTATTCTTTCACGTTAGATGCATGTGTAATATTTTGAACATTTATGTGCAAAAGGGTTTATAAGTTCTCCAAAATGAGATTTTGCCTATTTGGAACTCATTGAAATATTTGATGTCCAGACCTGCTGTTTTTCGTGAATTTAAAAGCTTTTGTTTTGAAAATAAAAAAGAATTTTCTTGAAAACGGTTTAAGTTGGATTGCTCAATCCGCTGGAACTCCACATATTTGATGTTACAAGATGCATTCCAGTATGCAAATTTGTTGTCATATTTCATGAATTTAAAAATAGGTTGTGAATTTCTTACGACTAAAGTTTGAGAAAAATGTTCCAAAATCGGTGAATTGCTTAAGTTTTTTTACGAGGCAACTGAATTTTTCTCTGGTGTTTACTACTTAACCATTGATCAAGTTTTGTTTCATTTAGTGAACATTACATATGTTTTACATCAGTTTAAAGATAATGAGTTGTTAAAACCGACTGTCAAACTCATGCGGGCTAAGTGGCTTCAATATTTCAAAAACATTCCACCTATCTTTTTAGTCACTTCTTTACTTGACCCATATGTCAAATTAACGGGTACAACAATATTGCTTAGAAGAATTTTTCATACTTATTCAGAAATGTCTCATATAAATGTTTTGGCTATGTCTGCTACTGCCTCCAAGTACTTGCATTATTTATACAAGTTATATTGTGAGCGGCATTCAGATAAGGTAAAATTCGAAGCTCCTCAAACCGAGCCTCCAAAGAGATCAATCTCCTCAAGATTCAACCCGGCCCTCCAAATACTCAAACGACCCCGATCGACGATATCGGGATTAGCTGAGGTCGATTACTACCTCAACACATCGTTCGAGGCAAGCGACCTCAACATCTTGGAGTGGTGGAAATAAAAGAAATCGAGGTTTCTGATCTTGTCGATAATCGCACAGGAGATTATTGCCGTTCCAGTATCGACCGTCTCATCCGAGGCAACGTTTAGTGCCGAAAACGGGTGATATTAGAAAAACGATCAAGAATGACACCTGACGCGGTAAAAGTATGCGTGTGCAACCGAAATTGGGGTATCACAGCACTACGACAGTAAGACCAAAAGAGTTCGGATGATGAGATAATGTACGATACGGAGACTATAATTTTTTTTTTCAATCATACATGTAATTTATATTTGATTTGATTATACTATTGAGCACAGATCATAGGTTTTTATTATTCATCATTTTCAGAACATTTTTGTCATTTTAAAATGTAAGACTCGTTTCAATTATTTGTAAGTGTCGTTTTGTTTGTTAACTTAATAAAATTTACACCGGATATGGTGTTTTTTTTAAAAACACCAAACTTGCCTTGCCCTGCCTCGGACCTAGCTCGTGACCGCCCCGCCTGTGACTGGGCCAAGCCCAGTCTTCGTGACCCAGGACTAGGACCGGCCAGGCCTGGGCTGGTCCCAGGTCAGGCTGAACCGGTTCCCACCTTTAGTATCTAAGATCCAGTTTATTTGGCTAGGTTTTAAGTTAGGAATGTTACCAGTAAAGTTGACTATGCTTATTCATTTGTCCTTCCTTAGCAGCTCCAAAAGTTACTGATATTGCTTAGTGGACAAGCTAGCAGTAGTTGATGCTTCCTGGTTCTCAGTCTGGCCCTTCTTGTCAGAATGATTTGCACTACTCCCTTTCTTGTTTGGTTTCGTTCATCTAGGCTGCCGATCCCCTGGATATCTGATTATCTCATAGAAATCTTCCTTCATGTGCCCAACATGTTTGCAATGGTTGCATATTGGCCTAGATTGATTTCCTCCTTCGTTGTTTGCAATAGTTTTTGGCTGTGATCCAGCCTCAAAGGCTATTACTAACTTGACCTCCTAACTTTGTGCAAGACTCAATTGTTTTTCTTCAGACATGAGCATAGCATAGATGTAATTCAGCGAAGGCAAGGACTCCATGGCCAAGATTTGTGACCAAATAATTTTGAATTTAGGGTCAAGATCCATGAGAAAGTGGTGGATACACTCCCTCTTTTTCTCAGTTATCCATGCCTTGCGACATCACAAGTGCAAGATAGAGTGGAAGTGTACATCTTGAGCTTGTCCCAAAAACCCTTAAGTTTGGTATAAGAAGTAGCTATTGTTGTTGAGCCTTGCGTTGTTAGCATGATGCTTTTCCTCAGCTCATTGGTGCATGGTTTGTTGGCGTGCCTATACCTTTCCTCCAAATCTCGCCACAAGTCCTGTGAAGTAGGATGAAAAGAAATAGAATCAAGGAAACTAGGGTATATGGAGTTGATCAACGAGGGTATAACCAAGCCATCACATCTGTCCTAAGCTAGGTTCTCCACCGCATCTTTTTCTGGCTTTTATAGATTCCCATTGATAAAACCGACCTTATCCTTGCTCCTTAACACATTCACCATGCTTCTTCTCCACTTATGGTAATTATCTCTATCTAAGGGAATGGAAACGAGGGATGCGTTTGTATAATCCACGGACGTCAAGAAGTAACGTGAGCTCGGGTCTTGATAGAACGCTGTAGAAGACAAGTTTGGTTTTCTGGAATTAAAGGGATTTTCGTTCAACATTTTCTGTGGAAATATGTCTCAGGTTCTCTACTATGCAGAAACTCGGGCAAAGAGAAACTATTCTCTCTTGTATTGCACTGGAACTCGAAAAACTTACATATATCTTGGTTACAAAGTCTCCTACTTCAAATATGTAACCAGGGGTGGAAACGAGCCGAGCCGAGCTTGAACACCCCCAGGCTCGAAGCTTGGCTCAAAGCTCGGCTCGAGCTCTACAAGCTTGGAAGATGAGGCTTAAAGCTCGGCTCGAAAAAGTTCAAGTTCAACTTATTAGCTTAATAGGCTCGAAGCTTGAATCAAGCTTGTTTTGACGAACACATAAATCTTGATTTATTATTTATATATAAAAATTTTTCATCTATATGCTAAAATGTTGAAAATAAATAATCATAGATTAATTGGTGAAAAGTGAATGATACAAAGAATTGGGGATTGAGAGAGTATTATATTAATTTTCTTACTAGGCTCGTTAAGTTCGATAAGGATTTGAGTCAAACACTACCTGGCTCGAAACTCGGCTCATTAAGGATTCGAACTTATCTTACGGCTCGAAAGCTCAGCTCGAGACTCGTTAGGCTCAACTCAATAACAAAAAAATGTAGTGCGAGCCCGAACTATTTGATAAACGGCTCGGCTCATCTTCACCTCTACATGTAACTATGCGATAAGACGAGAGAATAATAAAGACGACAACTATACCTATTTACGTGAATTTTATCTTAATCCTACTGTTGTACGTACGCACGTGAGCAAATCAATTGCTCAATAGCCATGAATTCACACGTGTCCAACACGTGTCGGAAACCGACAAAGAAACTAGAGTAGCGCCGATATATTTCATATTGCAATAACCAAGTGACGGTAGAGAAAAACCTAGAAGATGGGGAAGAATCGAGACAAGGAAGAACGGGTAGAGAAGAACGAAGGAGGAAAGGAAGAGACGAAGGGGCTGCCGTTGGAAACGAGTCCATACGTGAACTACAAGGACTTGGAGGACTACAACCGCCGTGGATACGGAACTGAGGGCCATCTCCAGCCAAAGACCGGCCGCGGAGCCGCCAGCTCCACCGATGCACCCACTCTCACAGGCGCGGCGGCCACCACGGGTCAGTCCGTCACCGGTGTTATTAACCAGCAAGGCATTCCATGAGAGCCTAGGAGGAGGCAGTGAGCAAGACCCGAAGCGGAGACCCTTGCGTTAATGTTTTTTACTTTCGTTTTTGGACCGTCCTTGTTGGTTTGCGAAAATATTGGCGATTGTAACAAATAAAATTAACTATGATGAACTAAACTTACTCTGAGCTGGTAAGATGAAATTACCCTCGTATTATGTGGTTTTCAATAGCTTTTAGTTAAATTTATATTGTCTGAGAAGAAAATACATTTTTAAAACACTCTGTTTTTATTATTGACTAATGGTTCTAGAAGGGTAAGTGTAATTCTGGACGCCAATAAGTTGCTCAAACCTCAACTATCTTTTTTTTTGGGTTTACAAACACTATTCACTGAAATTATAAATTATAAAATGAGTCAAATGATGTCTTACATATTAGTGCATAAGATTTTAAAAAAAACTATGAATATATTGGTCAATGAAGGCAAGAATATACTGGTTAATGGAAGTTACATTAATAGGGGTGATTCAGTTGGGCTTAGATTCGGTTAATGACGAATTATATGCATTTTAAAGAAATGATGCATTTTATTTTAATTTCCACAAAATTCCATATCTCTTTTTTGGGGTTTAATTTTATTTGTAAGACTTTCAGAATATTAATCATGGCAAAATCTCCTGGGAAATGATAAATTTGAAAACTTGATTAACCTATCAAAAAAAAACAAGGAGAAGGAAGAAGGAGGAGGAGGAGGAGCAGCTTGATTAATGTGGCGGCCTTGCCGAAATCGGCCCGATTGGCATGTGAAATGGACTGAAATGAAATGAGGCCCAATTTGCACGTGAAACGGAAATCATCATCATCATCATCATCTTCTTCTTCCTTTTTTTTTTTTTTTTTTTTTACACCAAAATCAAGATCCAATCCCGAGTAAACACCGGGAGCAAAAAAAAAAAAAAAAAGCTAAATTCGGTCCGTAGTGTAAAAGTCTTGGAAAACTCCACTCCTGTCAAGTTATATAATAATCTAACTACTTAATACAAGATTGCCATTCATAATATTTTTTCATTGAACAGTGGCTGTCGTTGATCGTTTCTTCTTTAAATTCTTTTTGAACGATAGTAAGTTTTCAACAGGAGATCCCTCTTCTATGAAATTTGGGTCCTCTTTAGTTTCTGGAAAAAAAATTTAAAACTAGAAAATGAAAAGAATGCATGTTCACTTAAGTAATTCTTTTTCTAGATTTTTTTAAAAACAATTTTCAGAGATTTAGAAAACACAATTTTTCTTGTTTTCTCAAATTTCTAACCCCTCTCACGTCCTTGTCTCTCCCTCGACCTCGAATTTTTCACATCTGGCGTTGCGAATCCTCTTTCTGCCATCGCCACTTCTGCATTGCCGCCGCCGCCGCCTCCAACCTGTCAACTTCTCCCGTGCCATCACCACATGAACTAAGTCTCCATCGCCGGCGTCCCTCTCTCTCTCTCTCTCGATCTGACTTTTTTAGTTATTTCCTAGACGGTGGCGCCGGTGTCGACCCAAATCTCTCGGCGGAGCACCAAGAGGAAGCCAAGAAACTCCTCACTCATTGCCTCGATATCGGCATCTCCGCCCTTCGATTTAATCTGCTCGCCATTGACGTCGCCACCTGGCCAGCCTACGCCGCCCGACCACCGTCTCTCTCGCTCTACAAATCAGATCGCTAAATCCTCCCATATCTCCTTCGATTACAGGCGACTAAGCTGCCATTGTGAATGAAGCGAACCTGGAAAAACAATAGCAGTGGCATCGGAGCTTTGGAATTGCAGAATCGGCGATGGAAGTGGGATGGTAGTGGAAGATGGCGGCAGTGCTGGAAATAGCACGCGTTGGTGGTGCAGACAGGATAGAAAATCTGGAAGCCTAAGCGGCAAAGGAGAAAACGTTGGGGACTGGATTTTGCATTTTTCAATTTCTCTTTTGAAGCTGATAGCCTGATAGACTTAGGAAATACTCTACTATAGTAGTTCTTTTATTATGCACCTATGTCTAATTAGACATAGTAACCCATCCCTTAATCTTCTATATATAAGGCATAAATTATTAAAACAATTGACAAAAATACCCTTAGTTAAAATATTCTTCTCCACAAAAAAACCCTAGCTTGCTGCTGCTGCCGGTGCTGCTGCCGAACTGTCATACATCATGATCTCGCAGTATACGTCATATGTCATATTCGAAAAAACGAAAAGTGTCTGAATGGATGACGAAAAGTGTCTGAATAGATGACGAAAAGTGTCTAAAAAAATATTTAGAAGTGTCTGACCAATACGTAGATAATTTACTCTCTTTAAAAATAACTAATTAAAATAATAAAAAAGTGTCTGAATGAATGTGTAAAAGTGTCTAAAGAAATATTTAGAAGTGTCTGACCAATACGTAGACAATTTATTCTTTTCAAAAATAATTAATTGAAACAATAAAAAGTGTCTAATAAAATGTGTAAAAGTGTCTAAAAAAAAGTGACAAAATGTCTAAAGCGTGTCTCTAAAAAAAGTGTCTAAAAAAAAGGGACAAAATGTCAATTTACTCCCAGCTTTGCCTTTGCTCCGATTGCTCCGATCCTGGCTCATCGCATAGTCGCCGTGGCGTTGTCGTGATCGAGTCGTCGGATATCAGGCTTGTTGCGTCGTTGGTGCATTCATGTCGCTCAATTGAATTGCGTCTTCGTCTTCGTCTTCAGGAGATCGCAAAAGCTTCATCTTCTCCGGCCATCGCTGGTGCCTCCAATGTCTGCCATCACCCTGCAGAAGCCGCCAGATCTAAGTATTTGTTGCTATGGCGGAGCCGAAGGAAGGGAATCGACTGTGATCTAAGAATCGGAGGCGGCACCGAGGCGAGGCGAGGCGAGGCGAAGAGAGGCAAAGTCAGGCGCGACGAGAGGCAGAGAACAGGGATCCGATCGGACGATCGGTGAAGCGAACCGCGCGACGATTTGAGGAGGCGAGTCTCAGGCGAGTGTGGAGAGGAAGCGACGAGGCGAAACGGCGAGGTGCGGGGCGAGGCAAAGCCAGGCACGACGCGAGGCGGCGCTGATCCGACGCGAGGCGCTGATCCGACGCGATCCGACGCGATCCGAGGCGCTGATCCGACGCGATCCGAGGCAAAGCCAGGCGGCGCTGATCCGACGCGAGGTGAAGCCAGGCGCGACGAGAAGCCAGGCGCGATTTGATCGGAGCAGAGAGTGCGGTGACGCGATTCGATCGCCGGCAATTTGTCTGGAACGAAGAGCGGCGGTGGTCGGCGCCGGCGGGGATGAGAAAGAGAAAACGACTGGTTAAGGAAGAAAATTTTGGGGGCAAAATAGTAAAATCATCCCTATGTCTAGTTAGACATATGTGCATGATATCCATGGTACTACTATAGTGCACTGTGGTGTATATAGATAAAATCATATTTATTTATTTTAGAACAACTAAACATACTTTAAAAAATTATACATAAAAAATAAAAATAGATAACAGAAAATTAAAAAAAAATTATTTTCTACATCCAAACCCCCTTTAGTGTATCTCACTCACTATTGTGCGCTTTGTGTGGCTTACAGCCGTTTTATCTCCTGAGTTTTTAACCTTTTACATTGCAGTCATTAATTTTATCCATTTGTTATTTTGGTCCCAAAGCTTAATCCTTAAAGTTTTTCCATTTGCTGTTTTAGTCCCCAAACCCCTTTTTCGTAGCTTCTTCTTCTTCTTCTTCTTCTTTTGTTTGTTTGTTTCGTTTCAATCGTTCAACCCCATTTTTAGTCATCAAAATTCTAATATTTGCCTTATTAGCCCCTAAATTTTATTGTGTATGAATTAAACGTTAATTTTAGGTCCAGTCCACACTCTCAGTTATTTAATTGTCATGAAATTTTTTTCCACAGATTTTTATTTATTATATTTACATGTACCGCGGACATTTCACGAGTATATTATTTACTATTCTCATCCACCGCTCTCGAAGTCTTACCATTCAAATTTGTCTCCATCTTCCAATAATGCTGTTTATAGACAGAGAAAAGTAAGCCTGAAAACATAACACCAAACACATGTCATTATTTAATTCAAGCCAAACTATAATAGGCTATTCAAAAACACTATTGTTTTAATGAAAGGAAAAAAAATGGTTCGCTAAAGATTTTTATAGAGTTTTGTGGTCGTGGTGCGTAGAGGATTTTTCTAAAATCACTAACTATTACAAGAGCATTATTGTATAAGATAAATTATATAATATAGTCTATTTTTGTTTTGATATTCATTATATTATATTCTAAAAGAAAAAGACATTTTACTGCTTATCAACAGTGTTTATTATTGATAAATAGTTATGCATTTTTTTTTTCAAGATGTGATTTGATCCTCTTTTTTGGAAGATGCTCTACTTTCTAAGAGCTTGTGTTGCAATTTTTTTTGTTTCAGTCTATTGTTTTGGTTAAAATGTAATTTTAGTTCCTAATTTTTTAATATTTTCATTTTAGGCTCTAAGTTATATCTGTATTACATTTTGGTCCCTAAACTTTATAGCTATTTAACTAGATTTTCTATTTGCTCTCTTGGTCCCTAAGTTTTTTTTTTTGTTGATGTTTTATGTACTATCTTCCAGAGTGAGACATTGGTGACTATAATTTATTTATTTTTTAATTAAACTATATATTTTTTATCTTTATTAAATCAATTGTTAAATGCTTAATATCTAAATTCTTTCCAACTTTTTGTCTTCATTCTAACATTTTTTTATTGATTTTTTTATTTTTGTTTTCTAAAATTGAATTTTAATCATTATAATTTGCTTGCTTTTGATCAGTTTTACTTGATTCGGCTTTAGTCAGCTTTTTTTACTTTTTTTTTTTATCTTTGTTAAGTTAATGATTAGATTGTTAATTGATTAATATATATTAAACATAGTTTTATATTTTGGTCATTTCTTTATCATTATTGATGATTAAGTTTTATACCATTAATTATTTACTTCAAGCTCTGTAGTTTATTAAAATAATTTGATCTATAATTTTTAAAATTGAAAAAAAAATTCTAGAAATTTTTTTATCAATATTAAAAATTAGGTTTTGAGTAAATCGCATATGAAAAAATACAAAAAAAAAAGATAAAAGAAAAAAAAGAAAAAAAAAGACACAGTTCCAATATCTAACTTTTTAATCTTTACATTTTAGACTCTGACTTACGTCTGTGTTAAGTTTGGTCCCTAGATTTTATAACTATTTAACTAGATCTTCTTTTTGTTCTCTTGGTCCCTAATTTTTTTTTGTTATTTTTTTATACACTATCTTTTGAAATAAGGCATTGGTAGCCATAATTTATTTTTTTTATTTAATCAATTTTTATATTTATTTAGTCAATTGCTAAATCCTTAATACCTAAAGTTTTTCTATTTTTTTTGTCTTAATTCTAAATTTTTTTATTAATTTTCTTTGTTGTTGTTTTCTAAAATGAAACTTTAATTATTATAAGTTCCTTACTTTTGGCATGGTTCTGGTTTAAAATTGGAGACTCAGAGAATAAATAGAGATGTTTGGTAACTCGCAAATCATAGTGGATATTTTTTGTAATAAATTTTAGTAATAAATAAATAAAAATTTATCATCAATAAATTTATGATAATCAATTAAAATTTATTCATTAATTTATTGTCTTCTAAAGTAAAATTTTTGTAACCATGGTTTGTTTCTTTTACTTTTTTAATTTACCATAGTGACTTCATTTACATTTTTTTTGTTGGTTTTTTATTATTATTTTTTAAATAAAACTTTAGTCAATATGAGTTATTTACTTTTTGGTATGCTTCAAACCGATTTATTTTAGCAAATGTTTTTATTTATTTTCTTTTTCCTTTTTTAAGTTGATGGTTAAGCTTTTAACTCCAAAAATCTTTACATTTTCTCTCTTGGCCTAAAAATCATTTTAGTCTCCATTTTTTGTTATTGAAATTCCACTATTTGTCTTATATTATTAAAATTTTCATATTATTTTTTTTTTCTAAAATAAAATTTTAGTTACCACGGTTTATCTCTTCATACTTAGATTTTTTTTTTTTTTTTTTCTAAAATAAAATTTTAGTTACCACGGTTTATCTCTTCATACTTAGATTTTTTTTTTTTTTTGCTCTTTTAGTTCCAAAACTTTACTTGACTTTATTTATCTTGGTTCTTGTTTTTCTTTTTTTATTTTTTATGAAACTTTTTTTCTTTGTCAATGATCAACATTATTTATATTTATATTTAATATTAATACGGATTAAACCGCTGCAACACGCTGGCACCATGAACCTCATATAGTTTATTTATATCTATGAATAGCTTCACTTATTAGCTGCTTAAAAGTAACAACTCTCTAAATTTAATCACGGTTTAAATTTTAATTCATTACGTAACATGATATAATTTAATGAAGTTTGCGCGATTGAAACTTCCTCCCAACTTCAATATCCTGAATAAAGAAAAGATCCGTTCCCTTGTCTTCACTCTAAAATTGTAATCAATTGTTGTTGAGTCAAATAATGAGCGTGCATGTATTAGAATAATAAAGCATAGATTTAGAGATTGGAGATCAGTAGCTAGTCGCCAAAACATTAATGCCCTAATCAGATTTGTTGTCTCCACACATCACCTCAAGATCAAATAATTAAACAATGACATATCCTTAATGGCCCGATCCTCTTTTTGGCTTGCTTTAGTCACAGAATCAAAGGATTCTAACTACCTTATAAGCTGGATTTATTTTAGGATTGGGAGGAGCTACTTAGGAAACAGGTAAAAATTTAGTAGATTATATTTAAGGATAACAAATTTGGGTTTGAAAGAAAATTGGTGGCAAATTTTCACTAAATGATAAATATATATATATATTTTTGGAATATCTACATAAGTGTTCTATTCATGAATCGATCAATTAGTCCTATCTAAACAGTGTAAGGTTTGTGTAGGATTCATATTTAATAATGACAAATTTGAACTATGAAATTTCGCATCTCTCTTCATTCATCGGCCAAGGACACATTGCACTTAGTCCTTGTGTTACAACTTACAACTTCACTTTCTCATTATTTACAGTTTCACCATCGGTTATAAACACTTTGTTTTTTTCTTCCTTTTTCCCTCAGCCAGATACATCTTTCTTTCTAATCCTACATCTGAGCTTTCCCCATCCTCCTCATCATCATCCGTGTCATTGTTCGTCAACCTTCTCCATCTTCATCACCATCTCCTCCTCCTCCTCCTCCTCCTTGTTGTTCTCTCACCATTGTTATCATATTTGATCCAATTTCTGCTTCTTCGGCTGTGTCATTGTTTCCTCTCCTCACCATTCTCAATGTCACCGTTATTATCAAACCTAGTCAGTTTTCTGCTTTTTTGACTTCATCACTGTTACTTCATCTTCGGCATCCATTTTGTTTCTCTAACTTTGTCACTGCCTCCTCCTCCTCATCATTCTCTCTCACTGCTGTTATCATATCTAGTTAGTTTCTATTTCTCCAACATCCTCAAGGTGTTTACTGGCTTTATAACGGTTGCCTCCTCCCCTTTTCCATTCTCTTAGTGTTGGAATTTTTTCTGACTCATTTCCATTGTTCTATTCATAAGAAATTGTTGTTTAGTTTAGAATATTTTGTTGTTTTATTCTCATAAGAATTTGATGTTATGATTTTTAGTCCTATTCGCTTAGATCTAGATTTTTAGTCCTACTGGCGTTTGATTCATTTTTTGTGTCTATCTTCTGATTTGTTGTTCGATCTAGTTTGAAATTCACATAAGTTGCAAATAGAACAACAAACTTAAGTGGAAGAACAATAGTTTAGATAAAAAGGAACAAAAATATCAACAAAACAAACACCAATTCTCAAGTCAACTACACAAACAACAACTGTGAAGAGAACAACAAATCGTTTAAAAGAATAACAATATCATCTTAAAAAAAATGCTGAAATTGCAGATGAAATAACAAACTCAGTTAAATGAACGACAGTCTAAAGTAAACGAATAAAAATATCTCTCTATTATTAATATTGATAACAAATTTATATTTTGGAAATATACTTTGTGGGAAATCCACATGCCGGAGTAGAATTGGCTACTTCTGCCGGGAACTTATAAGCACACAATTGGATTAATGATTGGATCGGATTATTAAGTTAAACAAACGTAATCCTTACAACACCTTCGGGTAACAAAAAGCAGGGTATATGGCGAGTGTGTGAGACACCACACCCTTCTGTCCATTGATCAGTCCCTATTGGAGACCCCAAATGAAGAGGCAATCTTTTCCACCGAGAAGTGGATAGGCATTTATTTTTAGTACCTCATAAAATTACAAAACCTAAACCCTAGACTTCTTTCTTCATCTTCTTCTGGTCCACACATTGCCTTTATGTCGCACAAGGGAAGAACAACAATCCATGCCTGTCATAAGTCTCAAGACAAATAGGCCAAGGCCCAGTGCCATTTTACCTTTCTAGAACAAAGTTCTCAACTTGGTCACCTTTCCTCATCACAGGTCCTCCATGACCATTGGGCTTGAAATTTTCAAAAGTAAAGTAAAATCTTTAGGGCACCTATTTTCTCTCCCCACATGAAAATTCACGCCCCTGTGCCGAAGTCACAAGGCACTCGACCAGACCTACTCATTTTAACCCTTATTACAACACACAACTGCTCTTTTGTCCTCGCAACTTTTAGCGCCTAGCAGCACAAAGAATAAAAAAAACATTATGCCTTTTGTTTTATTATGTGGAAGAGATTATCTTATCCGAACAAAAAAATATCCCTACTTTTCTGTACGTGACAAAGCAATTATAAAATTTACCATAATGTTCCACGTGTACCGGCCTCTTTGGTCAAATTCATGTTTGCAAAGGAAAACATACTTAATAAAGCATATATAAGAAGTTAATCTACAATTGGAATTCTAGAGTTTACCGGCGCCCATTAAAGCTGTTCATTATTGCTTTCCAGCATGAGCTGAGTTGAATTTTCAATTTTTCCTTTTGTTTGTGGGCTTTTTCATCCAAATGGTAATTTGCCTTTTCTTTTTCCATCTTTTGGAAAAATTATCCCAAAGTTCACGCCACAAAGTTGGTGATTTAAAAGTAGCAACATTTGCATGCGAAAATCATCTTTTTGCCCCACCACAGCACCACCCTTCAAAACCCTTCTCGGTTTTTTTCTTAAAGCAGTTTTTTTCGTTTTAGGAAACACTAGTATAAAAATAATGCATATAAATATACAAGTCTCTTCTTGGCTAGAGCTTGAAAAGCTAATGGCCGGCTTGGTTCATTAGCTCCACCGCTTTTCCTTCAAACGAAAAAGGAACATGCTTGGGCTCGCCTGCAGCCAGCAGGCACAGAAGAGAACCTCCGCATTTCAATTGTTCTTTTGTTTTTTTCCCTTTTGTTTCTCTCCCCTGCAGCTTTTTCTTTCTTTATATCCTAATTGTCTCCCTCCCACTCTCTCTTGCCATTTCAAATTTCCGGCTCATTTCCCAAATAAAATTCGACTCCTTTTTTTCGCTCTGTTTCTCGCTTTAACTTCTGAGTTTCAATCAAGTTCAAGCCATGGAAATTCACAAGACCAGCCATGGCGAGAAATGTGAGAGTTCGAATCCGAAACCGACCCCGGAAGAGGAAGAAGCCGCCGCGGAAGAAGAAGACGAGGCATTGTCGCTTTGTGATTTGCCGGTCAATTTGATGAGAGAAGACAACGAGACAAGCCACAGAGACGACCAATCTCTGTTGTGCTCCAGAACAGAGGAAGACTTTGATTTCGGTTCATGGAGCCTCTCTGTTCCCAGAGAGCCGGAGATGTGCGCCGCCGAAGATGTCTTCTTCAAAGGTCAGATCCTCCCGCTGCGATTGTCCGTCTCTTCCGACGGAGGATGGCCTGGGTTCCGACCTGAAAGCCGGTGCGTCTCTCTGTCCGAGTCGATGGATCACGGCTCGATCAGCCGGTTAACGAGCGTCCATAGCAGCCGAAGCAACAGCACCAGAAGCTACTACTCTTCCACGAGCAGCAGCTCCGTCACCTCGCGGTCGAATTCCAACCCGCCCCGAATCCGAAACAATTTCCACACGCACCCGAGTCCCAAACCCCAGATTCGATCATCCAAAACCTGGGCCGGAATCCCAAATCCCCGAACCACCCAGAAATCCACTCTCTGGGACTTCATCAAACTGGGTCTGATCCGAGCCCCGGAAATCGAGTTACAAGATTTGAAGGCTCGCAACAGCATCAGCAGCAATTGCAACAGAATCTCAGTGAGCCGCAACAGCAGTTGCAGCAGCAGCAACAGCAATAGCAGTGGCAGCATCAAGAACCATCAGGAAACAAAAAGGGGTTTCGTCGAAGTGAAGAGGTCAATGGGTCTGTTTGGAGGTTGCAAATGCTCGGCGGACGCGATCCAGACTATGGTCCTGAACGACGCCGTGCTGGTGAGGAGCTGCAAGAGAAACGAGGACGCAGATGGCGTGGAGGAGAAGATGATGATGATAAAGAAGGAGGAAAAGGAAAAGATGAAGAGGCGTGGGAAGCAAGCTTTGTCGCGTCGGAGAACCTCCGAGTGGCTGAAGGAGCTTCCACATGTACGCTATGGTGACGACTGACGACCGTTAAACGACCATCACTAATGTTTCCCCTTACGCACGCCTTCTTGCTTGTTCACCCTTTTCATCATCATCTCTCTCTTTACTTTTGTATTGTTTCTTTCTATTTTTAAAGTATATTGTCAGCTTTTGACTAGGCTCTCTAGTTTGTTCATAATTAAGTTCATCTCCTCTCTTCATCCATACCCAAGCTGAGACTCTGTTAATTGGATTATGATAGTATAACATGATGCACATGAATTAGTGCACCTTAATGATTTAGGGTGCTTATTTGTTTTATGTCTGTAAAGTGTTATATTAGCATCTTCTTTAACCTGGTGACAAACATAATTTAATCATACAAGTATTTATAAGAGATCTAAATACTTAAGAGGATATAGGGAGATCTAGAGGTCAAACTTTGTTACTAGTATGTTTCTTCCCCTAGCTACAATAATAGTATTTACTTCCCTCGTAACTTGTGATGATGCTTTCGAATATAAACAAACAAAACTACCTTACCTTACATTTTGGTCTGACTTTTGAAATATTATAAAATCAATTATGAAAGTATACGTATTGTTGTACTGTTGTGTAATAATGTACGGAGATCAAGTACTTGATAGTTGTTAGGGGAACATGTCAGAGAGTCATGACGCGTGACATAAGAAAATATTAGTAGTTCCATAATCGGTGTATAAGAAAGTATGGTTTTCATTAAAAAAAATATATAAAATTCAGAAGTATCCGTCGGATGTGGAGTTGATGATTGGTAGCCGTGATGGGTGGAACTGGAAATGATTAGAAGAAGCAGAGAGTGGAGGGGACGTGATTGTCATCGTTCAGAAGCCGAGCACTTCGATGCTCTTTTTTGTTTTTTTATTGGGTTTGGTGTTGTATGAAAACCCAATTCGTGAATCGTGACTTCCGCCATAAATATGTTACTCCTACACAACACACTAAGCACATGAGAGTTGAAAAAAGCTGAAGTTTGAAATGTGCCAACTGTAATTGAATATGACACAGATTTTGATTTATTTTTCAGATGTTGGGTTTTTTCAAATTAAAATATATTCTAATTACCAACACAATTTGGTTCTCTTTATGATGAACAACAGTAATCCTTTGTAATTTTGGTTAACCTACATTTTGCGAATTATTTCTTTTATAATGTTCTATAGCAATTTTTAAAACCCTACTTTGAAATGTACGCTAATCATATTTTAATAATTTTAATTTTTATAATCTTTTTCTATGGTTAATGAAAAATTTAAATTTTTAGTTTTTCATATGTATAAACACATCTCTATCTATAAATGCAAACCAATATTTTTTAAATGTTAGTTAACTGTGAAAAAATATAAAAAAATAAAATTGGTAAAACATAGCTATCAGACAATTTAAATTAAGATTTTAGAAGTTATTCTCAAACAATGTAAAGAAAGTAGGGGCAAAGTAGTGTAGGTTAGATCAAAATACAGAAAGTTTCTGTAATTTTCCCAATAATAAAATTAGGTGAGTCTTTAGTAGGAATGTATAAAAATATCCTGCCTGACCCTACCCTCTCCAAACCCGACTACCTAAGTATGAATTCGACCCTACCTGTAAAGTTATGGGGACGGTATGAGTTTAACTTATCCGATCAGACCTTACCCGTACCCCTCTTAAATTAATATATTTATATTCAAAATATGATTTTATTTCAAAAATAAAATTATAATTTAACATAAATTATCTTATGTTACTTTAATTTATGATTTTTTAAGTATTAATTAATTATGAATATACACATTCTTTTGAATATATGTAAGTATATAAAAAGAAAGTCTAAAATAATCAAACATATGCATTAAAATGGTTTTATGAGTAGTACCCGCCTACCTAATTATCTGAATCCAATTAATCTAGAGAATGTTTGAGATTAGTTATACTTAGCTCAAACCTGACCAGTTGATATACCTAAGCTTCAGCTGGGAGTTTGAGCGAGTTGTGGGCCGAAGGTTTTCGGCACAAAAAATTTTGGGCTCAAATTACCTCGTAATAGCCTAGGGTGCTTAGGATCCTAGCACTTTATGCAGATGCCACTACAATGGAGCAATTATGTTTTGAAATCAGAGGAGGAATTGGGGATGAGAAAGGCGGCCTCTGTGCCGTGCAAATAAAGATAGGGCCATATCCAACAACGCTTTTCTCCCCATCATCTAATCTCTAAATCCAATTGCTTATGCTTTACGTCCAAGGGAATCCAACCGTATAGGTAGTGATCGAAAAGTTACCTAGCCTACCCAAGTCTTTTTCTTATCCTTCAGTTTGGCAAAAAAACAAAAAAACAAAAAACTAACTTTAAACCCACCCTGAGTTTCTTCATGTTCACCCATTCTAATTGCGAGATTCTTTCTACTTGAAGCATTTTCTAGTTCTGGACTGGTGAGAGTTTGTTTAACTCTAAAAAAATTTTAAAATTCCAAATTTTGCCGGTGTGGATATGTCTATGGGATGAGAAAGACTAGTTTGACATTCTATAGCCTAACTAAACCTGGTGGGCCTTTTGTTTAGTTGGAAAAAAGATAGCATGTGATGTGGGTCTTGTTTATTTTTATAATGCAACAATTGTTTTTTTTTTGTTTACAACAAATGTACCATTCCAATCAGAAGTTAGTCACATAGCATCTTATAAACCAACAACATTATAAAACTCAAAGAAATAACAGGAATATAAAACTGGCTACTAAAAAGGCTATTCGCTCATATGGCACCAAATGGAAAAAAGAGATTCAAATCGAGTTGAACTATCCCTGTAAACCGTAATAAACCTAGAATAGAGAACTAAAATAAATAATTAGAATAAAGGCCAGATATAGAGAATGACCAAAGAGTCAACATGAACAATAGATGATCCGCCAAAATAAAAAGCAGATTAACCTCTTAATTGTAGATCAACCAATATAAAGTTTAATATAGTGGGAAAAAAAATTCAATGTCATCACCCTATCCATTATTCAAAAACATCTCATCATCGATATCCACCATTTTCCACCTTCTAACTTCTACCTGACTTACTAACACAAAAAACGGACAACCCATATCTATCTGCCATAGTGCATCGGAAGAATTAGATGATGTTTCTACTAATGATAATAAATGAGTTTTGTGAAGAAGAATGTGGAAAAAGAAATTATGGGGAAAAAGTGATAGTTGTTGATCAGGTGGAACAAAAATGGTAAAACAATTAGCCATATTTGGATTGGAATCTAAACCCAGCAAGAGGCGCAGAGAAAAAGGAAAAAGGCAATGCATAGAAAACAAATTGGGAAGCGGCAGCTAGGGTTTGCTGAGTTTTTTATTCTTGCTCAATTTTATGCAATAAATGTTAATATAGTTATCAAGTACAATTTTTTTTATCTTGTTTGAGAAATAAATTATTCATATACTAATTATTTAGAAGGTGAACTTATTTGGTACAAGTAGTTATAACAAAAATTAAATTCCCTAGAAGATAAAAGTAGAAAAACAACTAATATACAGTTGCAATTAATCACTCAAGGTGACTAAAAGGTATAGTCGAACCATAGTCACTAGTTAAAAGTAACTAAGGAGTGACTACCACTAGTGACCAAATCGTGCAGTCATTGCATGAGCGATTAACAATTTCAGTTGCTTGCATGAGCAACTATTGTTTGGGTTTTTTTAAAAATTCCAGCTGATAGGTGTCACCATCATTTTTGTTGTACAAGGTTTGCAGGAGAAGGTTGCTTGAAAGATGAGGGGTAGAGGCCCTCAAAACCTCATCTTGAGCACAAGCTCTAAAGGCACGAAAGGTGAAGGCATAGAAGGCGCTAGGCTTCACCGGGATGATTTGGAAGATGGAGACTTTGTTACCAAGCCTTACGATGTGGACATTGTGAGTGACAACGAATAACATGCCACTGGGTTGTGGACCGCTGGAGATGTACTTGACCAGACTATTGATCTCCCTTTTGGGCAAAGCATGTTTTCTGAAAAAAACTGTTTTTTCAAATTTTGTTGGTTTTGGCTTCCCTTGAAAGTTGCCATTGGCCAAGTACCTTACAGATTTGGACAAAAAATTGTCAAAATTGAGATTAAACAAAAAATGAAGACCTCAAATGCCATACAAAAAAAAAGCTCTATAAAAAATGTTACCTTAAAAAGTTCAAATCCAATAGCACAACTGGTAACTAGTAAAGCAGAAATAATGATGAGTGAAGCAGCTGCAATTGCCATTTTTAGCAGAGGAAAACAAGTAGGAAAGAAGAAATTAGAAATGAATGGTTGCACTATAGTATGAGAAATTTGAAGAGAAAGAGAAAGGTAGCTAAAATTGAATTAAATTGATAAACAATTATTGACTACTAGCTAATAGCGCCCAAAACTTTAGAGAGCAACTGAAAGGCGACTAAAAGGGAATTTATTTTTTTATTTTTTTTGCCATAAGTGACTGAAAGGTGACTACCATGTGGTGATTGAGCATTGTCAATCACCCTTTCAGTCGCTCATGATGTGAGCCCCACAATGAAGCAACTGAAGGGTAATTTAGTCACCTTAGCGATTGAAAGTCAATCGCCCTATTTAGTTTTTTTTCATAATTTCTCTTGTGATGATTATTGCAACAATGAATGGTTAAGTATCCTTAATTATTGTTTCGAATTTGAAACCTCCATGTTGATATGAGCAAATTTTATATATACACACACCTAGTTAAAAACATTATAGATCTGGAATGATTTTCGGCCGAAAATGAAGAAAAATATCTAGGAAAGAAAAGGATTAAATTTGAGAAAAGTCCCTCAAATCTAACACTCTGCTTTACTTATCCTCAAACTTTGCAATCTGTCATTTAACCTCCCAAATTGCAAAATTTAAGTCCCTAAACTATTGTTGTTTGTCCTCCTAACCTCTAACTTACTTTTTTATGGTCAACCTCTAGAACAACGAGTTGTCGCAATAATGTGCAGGCAATTCACCTAGTTCAAGAACTCCTAGGGGATATCAAAATGTTAGGTGGAGTAAAAAGGAGCTCCTTATCTCCTAAGTAATGTCCAGGGTTCAAGTCTTGTGAACAAGGTCTTAAATCTTATACTAAATAGTATATCATTTTTCTAGTGATATAGTACAATACCGGTATCGATATGGTACCGGTTTCAAATAATTTAGACACATATACATATATAAGAAGAATATATATCAAAATTTAATATTGTAAGAGTGTGGAGTGTATGTTACATGCATGTAGATTAATTAAAAAAATTTCTCATATAAATATTTCACTATGCATAATAAAAACACAATTTTTAGGGTATGAAAAAATAAAAGTACAAGTTTATTTTTAATATCAATAAATATTTGTTATAAAATTAATTAATTACATATACTTATAATATATTTTATCTAAAAATTTTCAAAAACTGAAAAAAAAATAATTAAAAGAATTATTTGGCTAGTACTGAGATGGTATGGCTGGTACAACCTAGTACAAGGGACAACTTTTGTCTTGACTATCACTTGCCGTTTTTGTACTGGTACCGTATGCACCATTTATACTGATTAGTACGGTACGATATTCAAAACCATGCTTGTAAATTGATAAGCAGGTTTCGGGAGAGCTTCCTCCTTAAATGGGTTCAAAACCAACCCAACTCAACTTTTGAGTAGTCGAAGTCTAATGTGGCTATTGAATACCATAGGATCTTGGACCGAAAAGAAAAATCTTTTGGCGAATAGAGTTTGAGAAAGATCATAAAAAAAATTCGGGTGGATTTGTCTAACCGATTTCATCGCAACGTCTTTGCTTATAGTTGTATGGCTCATTTAATAGCCCATCAACATATGTTCCATAAGGGCCCCATCAACAGGCTGCTTGCTTCGACAATGATTCTTTAGGCGCTTAACCGTGTTGTTTTTTCTTTCTCAGCGTACCAAAAAGGCCCAAATGATTTAAGTCCCTCTAACTTTGTGGATTCTTAAAGGGTGACATGGATCACAATAAATGAATTTGAGTATTCTCATAACAATAATACATGTTAAGCATAAAAACTAATGCCTTGCATATTATATACCCCTGTTCAAAATTCTTTGTACCATTTTAGTTTTTTTATTTAAATTTAACTCAAATTTATATATATTAATAATTGCTTTTTTTTCTAAAATTTATATTAAAAAACTAAAAGATTTATAGTTTTTAAATATACATTTATTTAAAAAAACTAAAAAATATTAATTTAAATAAATTTAAATCAAATATAAGTGAAAAAAAATTGAAACGGTACAAATAACTTTAGGGTAGAGGTAATAAAAAAAATTCCACATGATGGTTGTTTGGTTGCTATGACGGTCATATCACTCATTTTCGATTTGGATATGCTATGTTACATGCTTAGATCGAATAATGTCTGATGAGTCTATCATAATAACAGATGTCACCCTTTTATTTTGTACAAAGGAAATCTATTTGATCTTTAGGTTAGAACTTTTTTTCAATAAATAATGGAAATAAAAAACCCCCATATTATTTGCGACTCAGGTCAAATTTACCATTCTTGCTTTTGTTTTACTCAAATAGTAAGAAACCTTTTGAGTATTTTTATGTGATTAATTTAATGGACAGTGGAAGATCTAGCGCACTTAAAAATATTTTTAAAGACAGTAATTGGCTAATTCATTGGTGAAGAAGCTAAAAAAACATGAGTCTTATTTCTACGCATGAAGAGTGGGCCTGTTGGGCTGTATACAGGCCTTCGCTTTTCATCACTAATTCTTCTTCGCTTCATATTGGGTTCGTGGAAATAGTACAATTTGGGTCGTTTGTGCTTGGGCATAAGACGAGAAGGATGAGCCGGGGAAGCTTAATGCAGGAGGGGGGCCCAGATGGCAACAAATACATCAATTTCATGAAATTCATGGAATTAAACATGAAAGATTCTAATTAGATATGTTTAACAATTGCTTGTTGACGGACAGCGGGAAGATGATTAGCAGTGCCAACAGCAAACATGTAGATGAGTTCATTGATTTCGAGAAATTTAATGTTATGTTGATGCTGGGGGCGAGGACTAATCATCTGGTCAATTCTTAAAGATGATGGTGATAATAATTTGTTAATAATTATCATATTAATCAATTATGAAATTGAATCGAGGATTTCTGGAGGTCTACAATTAAAATTTTTCCTATTGGTAATTATAATTGTTGATTTTTATACTTTAATTTTGGGAGGGTCGGATAGAAAGATAGTTTGTTTGTGCTTGTCTTTTTTCTTTTTTTTTTTTTAATAATTGCATGAGCTTATTTAGATAAACCAGGTTCGTTTAGTGGTACTTTGTAGCAGGTATTTTTTTTAATAAGTTTTGACATAATTAAAATTTTTTCATTCAAAATTTTGTGTTAATCAATTAAATTTTGCTTCATTTTAATTTTGGGTTGGGTACTCTTTATGTTATGTTCTTACTATTAAAATGATTGGTTATAACTGGGACATAACTTTATGAAACAAAACACTACACGTGCTTCGAAATGATAAATATTTTTTTTATTAAAAAATAATTCACTAAAATTTTTTATCTCTTATTAACTTATATTCTCATTTTTAATATTGATGAGAAATTTATTTAATCAAATTTTCTCAAACACTCTTTGATTTAATAAAGTAATTTAATCCATCGATCTATAATTGCTTAAATTGAAAGAAAATATTTATCAAAATTTTATTTAGAAAAATTCATCTTCAATTTTAACAATTATAGACCAAAGTACTTTATTGAACTATAGAGCTTTTAAAGTGAATAACTCAATCTGAAAATCTCAATCATCAATAATGAAAATATATGATTGAAACACAATATTATATTTAATTTATGCTAATTAATCAAAGGTTCAACCATTAAATTAATAAAGGAAAAAATAAAAGAAAAAGGAAAAAATTGGCCAAAAATTTTGGTACGAAAAAAGAAAAAGGAAAAACTTTAGGTATTAAGGTTTTAACAATTGACTTAATAAAGGTTAAAATAAAAAAAATGATTTAACTCAAAAATAAATATATCATAGTTTTCAATTTTTTGCTTTAGAAGGTAATAGATAAAAAAACAACTAAAAAAGTTTGCGGACCAATATATGTAAAGCACGCACAAACTTGATAAATACAGAAATACCCAAATAGGCACTCAAAAAATTGACCATCTTGCAAAAGGAAGTGACGTTCAAAAAGAGCCAATCTCATCCTCGAACCCCCCCCCCTTCTCTTTCCAAAAACTGAGTATTGTTCATCAACAGTAAATTCACAGTTTATAAACAATGCGCATCTCACACCTTTTGAAATATAGGTATGAGGTATGTTGGCCCGCATATTGTAGTAGATATTTTTTATAATAAATTTAGTATAAAAAAATATAATATTACTTAATTAAAAAAGTATGAGAAAAATTTGACTAAAGCTGAATTAACCTTAATAATAACCAAAAGTAGGTAAATAGAAACATAACATTATATATACTCTGAAACAATGTATAATTTTGTTATTATTAATGATTTACTAAAAAATTTCCTTTTTTATCAACTTAAATTCTAATTTTTAATATAATGAGAAATTTATTTAGAAAAATTTAATTTCAATTTTAGGAATTATAGACCAAAATATTTTATTAAACCATAGAGAACAATTCATATAACAAAATCATGAATAACAAAATAATATGATTAAAACACAAATTTATGTTCAATTTATGTTAATAAATTAACAATTTAACTATTAACTTAATAAAGAAAAAAATGGACTAAAGCTGAATCAACTAAAACCATAGCCAGAAGTAGGCAAATTATAATGATTAAAATTTTATTTTCAAAAACAAAATAAAAAAAAAACAACAAAAACAGGTTGAATCAAGAAAAAAAAAAGTAAAAACATTAGGCATTAAAGACTTAATAATTAATTTAATGAATGTAAAAAACATGACTTAACACAATAAATAAATAAATTATGATAGCCAATGTCTTACTTCAAAATATAGTACATAAAAACAATAAAAAAGTTTGGGTATCAAGAGAACAAATAGAAATAATCTAATTAAATATTTATTAAATTTGGGGACCAAAATAAAACATGGATGGGACATAGGGACTAACATGGAAAAGAGTAGAAGTTTAGGGACTAAATCTCAATTTAACCAGAATAAAGAGTGAGATAACCTAAAACTGAAAAATTATAAAATAGGTCCTAAAAGATGCGATCATCTTCTAAAAAGGGGATCAAACTTAAGAAAGGGTTGGGTTTTAAAAAGGAAAAATAAAGAGGCAAAAGGAAAAAAAAGAACAGTTCATCTTCAATGATAAACTTTGAAAGCCCCACAACTTTTAGATATAAGCGAGGCATGTGAGTATGTGGGTACATTCTATAACAACATTAACTGTAATATAATCAATATTAAGTTATTGATGGAACAATGTAAAAAGATAAAACTTACCTTGATATTTTGTAAAATCTTAGTATAGATAATTGTAAACACACAAAGTAATCAACTGTAAATGTGTTTATATATTGTCAAAATAGCATTAATGATAACAAATGAAAAATAATTAAATCAATTCTATTAATCAATTCAAATAAAACCATTAAAAGAAAGGAAACTTCCTATATTTATAGTATAGAATAACATTACATAATAGACATGCATAGTTTTTTCATATTTTTACTCAGCAATGAATTAATTATAAAATAAAACCTTTTAAGAATTAAGCATTTATGCATTGTACAAATTGCCCACTCATTTCAATTAATCAAAATTTTAAATTGAATCCATGCAAAATGGTCATGCATTATGACAAATTGTTAACTCATTTCAACTAATCAAAATTATTAATCAAACCTATGTAAAATGCTCATGCATTATGAAAAGTATGCATTTGTTCCAATTAATCAAAATTTTGAATCAAACCTATATAATCAAAATTCTAAGTCAAACCATACAAAATAAAATGCTTTTGGTATTTAATATGGTTAATAAAAACATGTCTCTCATTTTCATTTAAGGTTTTATCATCTTAAATTTAAACAGATCATCAAAATTTTTATTTTCCTAAAAGACAGGTATCTAAAAGTCCGCCACACCATGACCAAGGATTGAGACACCATTCTTCCCTTCTCCTTAAAAACCTTTGACTTTTGGTATGTACAAAAATTCTTATTAGCAAAAGAAAAAAAAAAATTGACAGATCATGAAAGTTGTGGACCATTAAGGTAGAAATGTTAGATTCAGGGACTAAAGAGCAATTTTGACCATTCTGCAGGAGAAGGAAAAAAATTGAAACGGTGAGCGGACGTGTCGAAAAATGGGACAAAACACTCTTGGGTCCCTGTAATATTTATTTTGTCAAGTGATAGTCTCCAATCTTTATGATGTGCCAATCATGGCACCATTAGCAAATGATATACTCTCTAGCTGGCGACAATAGGTGAAAGTGAGGAAGCATTATGGCAGACGTGAAATACTTAGCGACCAAAAGAAGGGTTTGATAATAAATCGGTAGAAGGAAAAAACAAAAACAAAAACAAAAACAAACAAAAAAGAGGCTGAATGTGAAGTTACGGTTGATAAACAGTAAAAATCATTCTGGTTTTAGAATGTAGTATAATAACGAAACATATGAAAAAGGTACATAGTTTTATTTGGGGCGCTAATGTGAGCTTTAGAAACATTGAAGGTTTATTCGAGCGAGAAAACAAAAACGATTGATTTGAGATGAGAACATGAGTGTTTTTCTTAACAACTTTTTAACTTCAAAATATTATGACACAGTTTACTTAAGATTACTGATGATACATTGAAAATATTTATCCAGCTTGTATATTTTTAAAAAAATTTGAGAAGTTCAAAATCACTTCTATTTTTTTTTCCCAATGAAATACTTAAATTTTGATTTTTTGTAAGGCTGAGTGAGTTTAAAATTTGTATAAATTTAATTATGTATTAATAAAATTATTAGAATAATCATTAGAACTATAGTAGTTTGGTCTCTTAAATAGTATTAACTAAAACATGCCCTTGCGATGCATGGGACTAGTATTTTTTTAATATATCAAGAATTTATGTTTATTTGATTATAAATTATTTATTATTATTAATTATTATGGAAAGTTCAAAATTTATAATATTAAAGTGAGGTGATTCTCGAGTAGCATAAATTTTATATTTTTTTAAATCAATGCATATACATAAAATGCAACTATTTTGTTCATAATACATTTTATATGTAGGTAGCAGAGATAGACTTTATTTTTTAAAACAAAAAAAGTAAGAGTGAAGATGGCTCTGTTGTGGAAAAAAATATAAAAAAATAAAGCTATTGAATCAATTATAGGACTTGAGGTAGTGAGTTTTTTAATTACCTTATTCAAGTCATCTGCTGATTATTGATTTATAAATTATCATAAAATAAATTTAAAAAAAAACATCTTTGCAGTATATTCTAGATAGAAAAGCTTAAATCAAGTAAGGAAAAATAAAAAAATTGCCATGTACATAAGTGACATAGATGATATCAAATTAAATTAACAGTTATTGCTCCCATTAAAATTGTCTTTGTTGATAGAAAAAATAAAACTTTGGGAATTATTCTTAAATTAACTAAATCAACATAAATTGTTAATAGTCATGTTGTTTATGGTTGAAAAAAAAAAGAGTAGGTGTAAAGTGTTTGAAAAAATGTAAATTTCTTATATCTTTGAATTTCTTTAAAATTAAAAGGATTACGAGGCATTTTGTTTAGGAGAAAAAAAATCTCAAAAAGAAATTATAGGCAAAAAAGTGTTGTAAGATGAGACAAAAATGTTCAACTCCTTTTAGATGGGAGAATATGATGATTAATAACTTATATAATACTTTAGGAATAAGACAAATTGGTTTGATAAGAACAAAATTTTTATACTTTCATCATAAAATTTTATTGATCATTATGTATGTTGACATAGTATTGATTTTACATATTTACGATTTACCCTAATTTTCCTTTCTCAAATCGTTTCTTTCTCTCCTTCTAATGTCGCCTCTCGAACTGCTTCTCTCTTTGCTTTTCTCTTATCACCATTGCCACTGATCACCAATCACGGCTCCAAACATTGATCTCCACTACACACATTTGATCTGACAAGTCATTAATCTTTGTCACTCTATTGTGTCACTGATCTTTGTCGCGTCACTGATCTCTGTCACTCTATCACCATTTCCATTCTCCATCACTCCATCGAACTCTATCATGTAACCAATCTCCACCGATCTCCAATCTCTGTCACATCACCATTTTCAATCTTTGGTGCATCACCGATCTCCATCATGTTCAGACTCCATCACTATGTCGCGCCTCTCCGATTTCCATATACGCACTAGCAATTCAGGTTTGTATGCAAATCGCTCGAGTTTGTGTGCAAATCGATGGTACAAACATGAAACTTCCTTGGATCGTCGACGAAACAACATAATTGACATCAGAAAGGGAACGATTTGATAAATGTCATTTTATATGGTTAAAATTGTTAACTTTTTGGAAATTTCAAGTATCTTTTTCTACATCACCACACCACATTTTTCTACCTTTTCTTACTTTGGACTTTTATTTTGTAGGATGGAGAAGGAAACCAAAGCATCGATCAGTTCAGAAGCAAGCGGAGCAAAAAAAATGACAAGTTCAAACAAACATAATGCATGGATTCTGGAAAGCTGGCTTCGAGCCCTGGGTGCTACAACACTAGTGCTTTGCGTGTTTTGGGCGTTGCAGCGCTCAGATGGCCTCCTCTAACACCCCTACACTAGGATGAAAATAGTCCCCCACCTCTAATTTGAATAGCATATTATTGGCCAGTGGATTTGATCCAAATGGGTAGGCAAATGAAAGAGACACATCTAAGACTTAAAAAAATCTGGAACCAAGCTTAAAGATATTCAGTATTCTTCATCTTCTCAAGTTAGAGTTAGGTTAGACATTCATTATTTTTCATCTTCTTAAGTTAGAGTTAAGTTTTCTTCTTCATCATCTCATAGAGGCATTTGTAGAGAGTTGCTTTAAGGAGGCTTGGAACTCTTGAAGATTTCTTAAAGACTTAAGGAGTCAAGCTCATTTAGTCCACTTTAGTTCCTTCTTTGTTTTTTCTTGTACCTAAACATGGATGTTGTTTTGTATATTTTCATGTGTATATTTAGTTTGATTATGGAGTAATTTTCCATACACTTTTTATGGTTGTAGCTACTTGAATTGGTTTTGTTATTGGGTTAATGGCTATTTATCTTTAATTTTCCTTGTTTGTTTGTTTATTCTTTTCCTTGAGCTTATTATTATATTGATTGATTAAAGGCCCTAGTTAATTGCACCTTAAATTTCTTTTAAACTCTTGGAAAAGATTAAAAGGAATTGGAATTAGAAGAATGGTGTAGTAACCATGGGCTTGTTGGGAGACTAGTCTAGGATATTATGTAAAGATAAATTGAACTTGTAATGCCCATCTTGAACTAGCAATTCGGATAAGAGTCAATTTTAATGTAAGTTTGGGAGAGTGACCATTTCATTTGGGAGACGGAGGGCTCAATTAGTTAGTTTCACCAACAAGTAAGAAAACTAAACTATTAGTCTTAATTCACTAGCTAACCAAAGTCAAATAGTGAAAAATATAAAAAGCGTGTTTCATTAATTCATGAGAAAACCCTTAATTTGCATTGTTTTTGTTGTTCTTGTTTAGTAGTAATTTAAGTAGAGTTACATACTTAGTTATTTTCATAGTGAGTAAATCATCAATTGTTATTTGTTTAGCTAATATGAGTATCAATGTAGTGGTAATTAGCAAACAATACAAATTAATTCTCATGAGAACGATATCTTACTCACCCTATCTACACACGTTTCATGTACGTGTTGATTAGGGTTTAAAACACACAACATGATTAAAAGAACAAATCGAATTATGCGTGATTAAGAAACACAAAAAAATCTCTCTGATCGACAAGAAACCAAGAACGTTTTATATCGTATTTTTGCAATTTTTTTAGTTTACATATTCATTTACTTTTTTGTACTTTTGTTAAAACACTTTTACAATTTCATTAAAACATTTTGCCTTATTCTTTTAGACACTTTTAAATTTAAAAATAACAGTTTTTCTGTATTTTTAAATATTTATTTAGACACTTCTTTTTATTATTTTCGCATACATTAGCCTAGATAGTTTTTTAGACGTTTTTTAATATTCAATTAAACACTTTCTTATTGCTTCGGATACTTTTTATTTTTTTATAATAATAAATTGTTTGTAAATTACTTCAGACACCTTGAAATACTACATTAGACATTTTTACATATTATTTTTAGACACATTTGTTCATTACTTCAGACACTTTTATATATTATTTTGACAGAGAATAAATAGTTTGTATATTATTTAAAAGAATAAATAAATTACATATTATTTCAGACATTTGTATATACTTATTCAGACATTTTATGCAATTTTTTTAGACATTTTGCGTCTTTATTTTTTGAGATTTATACAGATATAAGTAATGAAGGAAGATCTGCTGGAGGCAGTGGTGATGATAGTGGCGGCAACTTTGATGGTAGCGGAATTGAGGATAAGATTTTTAAAAGGAGAGAGATAGTTAGGGTAAAGGATGATTCTGATAATTTCTTTTAGTGAGAGTAACTTACATATAGAGAATTAAGGGTGAATTAGCATGTTTAATCTATAAATAGATATGAAAGCAGGTACATTGGCTATATTGTCATTTTACATATTTTAAAAATCTATAAATAATCCTCTAGATGACACGTGTATTTCACAATAAACCAGAGATTAACACGTGGCAATTTTCATTTATGCCCTTTAAAATAAACACGTGTCACACATCGATTAAATAGCATGTTTCCAGAATAAAATATTATCCCACTACGCACAATATTATCCCAGTACCCACCAGTTACGTAACTGTTACACCCATTACCTTATTTACCATGTTAAAAAAACAGTTATTTTGAAATGTGCAGTTTTTTTTTTTCGGCCCCTTAAGTCACGTTCGGCAACCGTTTCACGCATCCACTACCCCAGCCCATGATCTAATTACAGTTACAACAATGTCAGTATAAAAAGCACACCATATTACAATTTCATTTTCCTGTTAACATTCTACTAAGCAATATTTTGTTTCTCCTTCAAAGTCCCCAAAGCATTAAAGCAGCATCACCTCTAATCCACCAGCAGCTGTTCTCACTCTGATCCACCAGCAGCCGTTCTCACTCAGTTTTCGCAGTGAAGCATCAGCAAGGGGAAAAAAAACAGACAATCATTTTCAGTAGCATAACACAGGCATAACACAACCATTTTCAGTACCATAACAGTTCAGGTTCGATTTTTTTTTTTTACCTTCTGCACCTTTGTTTCATGTGTAATCAATCAATATATATGTGAATCTAATACATTCCCTATAATGTCAACATTTCAGTAGTAAAATGCAGGCAGCAGCTATAATCTCCACTCCTCACATCTACATTTCCAGGTTCAATTTTTTTATGTGCTGCAACTTTGTTTACTGAGTATTTGTGCTTCACTTGGGTGATTTCAATATATTTTCCACATTTAGTGCAATATAGGTTTTACATGTGCTACGAAATACTGTTTCTGTCTTTTTCTATCCAAGTCAATAACTAAGAATTGAGAGGGAACCTATAGGGAATGTGCAATGTGGTATTATTTTATTCCTAAATTCTAATTAAATTTTTTTTGTTTTTCATAACATTGAAACTTTTTCCATTAACTATGGATATGTTCCTGTTAACTTTATAAACCAAACTTTTGTGACACTTTTATTTGATTTCCCAGTTTTCACTGATGGATACTATCGATGTCATCCCAATCCCTTTTGTGAACACCCTTGACAAAGCGTGCAGCTGTCTCAAATTGGACCCTCCCATTTACACAAATGCGCTTGAAGGGTTAAAGTTTAGATTTTATGTTCAGATTGAGGTTGGAAGAGATGCAGAGGGTGAAAAAAAGTATACAAAGGTTAGGGGGTCACTGTCTAGGGACTTAGGATTTGCTATGCAGACAGCAGCAGAAAATGGTCTCCACAGGCTCAAGAAATCCTATAGGGTCGACATACATGACATCAATTTTGATGAAAAGATGGCATTGAAGGAGGAAATGACTCAAAAGGACTATGAAATTGATGGGCTGAAGTATGAGATTCAATTGGCTAACTACAACCAATTATGCATAAAAAAATCTTTATTTAGACATCATTAAAGACTTAGAGGCTCAAATTCAAGTGCTGAAGTCACAGCTGCCACCCCATGGACAAGAGACTGGAGAAGCAGCGGGTCAGG
Organism: Aquilaria sinensis; assembly: GCA_005392925.1. Lineage (NCBI taxonomy): Eukaryota > Viridiplantae > Streptophyta > Magnoliopsida > Malvales > Thymelaeaceae > Aquilaria > Aquilaria sinensis. The sequence continues at coordinate 4,860 of SMDT01003018.1, read as the reverse complement.
TTGAATCTGACCCTTCGGAAGCAAGCAGCTCCGAGAATGACCTTTATGATTAGTGTCTTCAGATTTTCTTTTTAAAGATAGATTTCAGTTCATGCAGTTGTTTTCCATTGTCACTTAGTAAACTATTTCATATTTATAACTTCGTTTTATATGCATGTAAACTTTTCCAATCGTGTGTTTTTAACAACAATTCCCCTATTCATGTTTCTTACTATATACATTTTCTGCAACAACCATGCCACATTGCATTTTCCCTTAATGGTTCGAAATACTAGGACAAAAATAGTACGATGTCTTAACTAAAACATTAACCAAAGACAGCATTACCATTCAAATCTCTTAAGGTATCAAGAATGTACCTTTCTCCCCCATTCCTGTTTGTGACTTTTTTACCTACATTCAAGAAAAGGAATAGTAATTAGACATCTGTGCAGTACCAAATCTTGAGGAAGCCTATAACCTATGGCGAATAAAATCCGTCTACCTTTTCGGCTGATCCTATGGCGAATGCTCATCCAACAGCTTCTGTTATCCAAAACAAGGTTTACGTTTCAGCCCACCCAGATTCTGATTTAACCCGCCCTTCGATGTTCTTTTACCCTTCCAACAACTTCATGTATTAATAAAAAAATTAGGGTCAAGGCATTAAAAAATAAAATATGTCCGACACAATTTCAGAATCCGGTGATATGTCAGCCGTTGACGGTGGCCGCCGGCAGTATAAGGAAACGCCGGACGGGTACCCGCAAGTGGCTTCTGCAAATCAGACCAAAAACAGAAGAAGAAGAGCGATCTAGCCATAGGTAAATCATGAAAATAATTTACAAACAGAATCTCAGAACGAAATCATTTTGGTGAAAAAAAATAGGGAAGAATTGATTTCGGGCTTCAAGGATTTCACCGCCGACGGATGGAAAAACGAAATGACGGTGGAGTACACCAACTGGCGGCTTCAATCAGGGCAGATTTCTATTCGCCTTGCATGGACTCATCGTCACTGGAACGACATAGCCGGCGGTGACGGACCAATGGCGCTGCATTTACGGGTAGACTTGACGGCAGAAAAAAGAGGAAGAGATGTAATAGTTGCTGGGGTTTGAGAGTCGGATGATCTGTTCGCCATTCACGGTGTCCGCCGCCGGCATAAAGAAACGGCCGACATCAACCCGCAAGTGGCTTCTTCACCATACTCACACAGAATAAGACCGATCGACACATAAGAAAATCTGCCAACTAATTTACAAACACAAGCCCAGAAGGAAAAGCAAGTTTGTGAAAAAAAAATTGGGTAGAATTGATTTCGGCCTTCAACGATCTCCCCGCGGCCGGATGGAATAAGGAAACGCCGACGGGGGAGACCGATGTACCCATACCAAAACCATTCAAATAACAACACCGATCTACCCATACCAAGACCATCCAAATAATTTACAAATATAAGCCCGAACGAAAAGCAAGTTTGTGAAAAAAAATTGGGTAGAATTGATTTCGGCCTTCAACGATCTCCCCGCGGCCGGATGGAATAAGGAAACGCCGGCGGGGGAGACCGATGTACCCATACCAAAACCATTCAAATAACAACACCGATCTACCCATACCAAGACCATCCAAATAATTTACAAATATAAGCCCAGAAAACAAAACCAAGTTTCTGAAAGAAAGAAGGGAAGATTTGATTTCGGGCTTCAATGATCTCCCCGCCGACGGATGGAATAAAGAAACTACGGCAGGGTAGACCAACTGCCGGCCTCTGTTCGCCTTGCTTGGCCTCGACACCGGAACGAGTTAGCCGGCGCCGAAGAACCAAACCAGCGATTATGGCTGCTAGATTTAGGGGAACCCTTGACGGCACAGAAGAGGAAGATATGTAATAGTTTTTAGGGTTAGGGCAGAATCCCGTATTTATAGGCGCCGGACCAGGTTTTTTTGTTTTTTTCGCCCATTACACTTTGGCCCATTCATATTAAAACTCTTGGGCCCGTTTTTATCTCTGTTGTTGGGCTTATAGGACATCTGTTTCGGCCTACATATGCCCATTCCATAATTTATATTAGTCCGCCTATCATTTGGCCCATCATATTTTACATATCCAATTTTTAGTATTTGGCCCATCCCCCTATTGCTATTTTATATGCTACATTCCTAAATTTATAATTTCACCTGCAAATTTATTTCTAATTTTTCTGTTAATAAAATATATGGTTATTAGTTTCCCATTTTTTAAGAACATATATTTAATTTATTATAATTAAATACTTAATATTTTTGCTATAATCACATCCTTAATATTACAACATACATATTTTACCCATTACAACTTCAAATTATTTACAAATATTTAATATTAAAATTTATGTTTTAATTTATTTTGTAGGTTTCCTTAATTTTATGTTCTCCGTTAAGTGTTAAAATATTAATATTTTAAACAAACTCTAAAAATAGGAAAATATGGAGATACCAAAATACGCGCGGCGGAGGGCTGAGTAGACCTAAACATCGACGAAGTCAAATCGCGGCTGGGGCGTTACGGCTGCTACAATCGAGGATGAGGGCGAATCACGGCTGGGATCGAAGACTTGAATGGAAGAGAGCATGGCCGCTGGTCCCTTTCGCGATTCCCAATTTTTACTTGCTTCGATTCGAGTTTGGTAGGGAGTGGCTTGCTGGAGTTGGAGAACGGGAGAAGTGAGAATCAATTTTGGCCAGGAAAAGGAGAGAGCTGGGAGCCAGATCTGAGAGATTAGAGGAGAGGACTAGGGAGTTTTGGGAAAGACAGTGAATACCGACGATTTAGGGCATTTGTCCGAAACTCTTTGGTTCCGTAAAACCCATGTCTTTTTATGGCATTTGGGTTTTAGGAAATTTGGGCTTACATAAACGATGGGCCTCCATAAAAATTTATTGGGCCTATAACTATGTTTACATGTTATCAGTTTATGACCCAAAAAATGTTATCTTTTGCACTTTACTTCTTCTCTTTTTTAATGTGGTGGACACGCCCAAAAATAAAAATTTATCCCTTCTTTTACAATTGTTTCAATTTCTCCCAAACATTATACATGTATTCCAAATGCATTTTTTTTAAATTTAATAACTATGTGATCCTTTATTTATTTTAAATTTACAATTTCTATTGTTAACATACTTCCGTATTCATTCTTAGAAAAACTACTTTTTCCCTTATAAATTTTAAATGTGTGTATTTTCCGAGTCTTTATTAGTATTACATTATTTTGTTACTCCAACTTAGTGACATTATTTACTTAACAAACTTTACCATTTCCACAATGCAGTCAACTTTGCCTACCATGATCCGCTTACCTATCGAGATTATTGCTGTCATCCTGTCTAAGGTCTTGTCGGACCGACCAAGGGATGCTGCTAATTTGGCCTCTGTCCACCACTGTTTCGCCCTAGCGTTCACTATTCCGGCCATTTTCACAACTTTTGATGCTTCATCTGTCATTTGGTCTTGGTCTCCTCATATGCCCTCCACTCGATTCAATGAATTGAAGGACTTCGGCCATCCCATTGCTTTGTTCCTCCATGGGGTTACTACTTATTTCAAGTATGGGGAATTTGTTGAGGGGCTTTACTACATTTATCTCTCATCTCTCCGTGGGATTCCCGTGGCTAAGTACCTGTATGCCATCCTTGGTGGAGTTCATGGCCATTTCCACATGAAGCAGAGCATTCAATATATTCGTAACCTTAAAAACCAAGAAGGAACACGTTGGGGAAGGCGTCTTCAAGAGCTTCGAAATGAAGCTGACTACATTATTGGGGTAATTGTTCAAAGGTGGCCTAAGCAAAAATGTGATGTGTTTATTGAAACCGTTGATCGACAACTTCTTCGTCGAACATGTGGCATGTGCGTCCATTGCATCATCACGACTCCCCGTTTGAACAATTGGAGTGAGAGCTATTATGAGATAGATGATCCTAGGTTATGTGATGAGTGTGTCGTAGATGATGAGCTTCGTTGCTTCCTTGTCATGCTACATAGGTTTCAGTAGTTGGTTATTTTAGTCCTATAGTTATTAGGTGTTTATTGTCTTTGGTGATCATTTGTATGGTACTACTTCATGTTTCATTCCTACGTTATTTCTTTCACTTTAATATTGTTCCTTATTTGTTTCAATTTCATATTTGTGGCACTTTAATATTGTCTTAGGTGTTTATTTTCTTTCGCGATCATTTTTATGGTACCACTTCATGTTTCATTCCTACTTTATTTGTTTCACTTTAATATTGTTCCTTAATTTAAACATCTAAAATTCGTTATTATCTTATCCGGTATTTCATACTGAATTTAGTATTTTACTTTATTTCCCCCATTAATATTATAGGATTTGTATTTGATGCTACAGTGGCACATTGCATTTTCTTTATTCACGTTACAATTACTTCTAATAATTTGCATACTCATTTCAAATGTCTATTTGAGGAGGAGTTAGTGTTTTTAGTCCTTATGGCCTTCGTGTAGAGTCGAATTACACATTTTACTTTGTTGTGTTATTCTAATTAGTATCTGACTTGAGCTCCATACACTTCTTGGTAACATTTTATTCAGTGTTTTTTTCCTTTATGTTTACGTTCGTGTTTGACATTGTGTTGTATGCAATATGATGCTTATATGCTATGTTCATCATTATCATCGCTTCTTAGTTTATTTTATATACTATCTTGACCAGTTTTATTTTCCTCTATTTTCTCCTCTATTCAAATGTAGATCACAGATTAGAACAACAAATTAAGTTATTCACTTCTGTTACTACTACTGTGTGAACATTTACATTTCCTTATATTTTAAAGGAAATGGATTCACATGTTCGAAGAGCCCGCCGCACTGAATTGCGA